>CM064507.1:8097512-8671890 GCA_032716605.1 Paralithodes platypus | reverse complement strand
AGGCCGATTCCCCTTCAATTACCTGTTCGTTATAGCTCGCCATACGTATTTATTTGTTTATTGTTTTATCTATATATTATTCTTTAGTTTCCTCCCTAGACCTCCATCAAGCTGTACAAAACACTTCATGGATCCCTCTTCAAGATTAGTTTGTACATGTTTCGGTAGAAAAATGTCCCGGACGAAGGCCAGTTCCTCTTCAAATTACAAGATCGCTATCGTTCGCCAGACAAAAAATCGACACTTAAATGGCACGAAAGGTTTCAATATTGTTATAGAAATGGGGCGTAAAGTCTTAAATATCGGCAAACTAATAAACTGAACGTCTTTAAATCGCCAAACTAATGGGGCTAAGCATGAGGGAGAAGGGTGTCCATAAAAAACGACCATCTCCCCTTAAGTGTAAAGTAGTCGTATAATACCAGTGGCCCCAATATGGTAGGTGTTGACCGATCTTTGTTACTAAAGGGGGTCTCCAGAAACAGCTTGTGGAAGGGAGTGCAGTTCTCTAAAAGGGGCTCCAATCCTGACTATATTATTGACCTACAGTGAGCTTGCTTATTAATCCAGAATGGGTGATAGCCTCTGAAGTACTATTTTATCAAACTAACTAACAGCCTCACTGGAGTTATCAGGTGGCTGGCCCGGGCGATAGGGGAGGAATTTGGGATGGTTCTAGGCTAGGTGGAAGGCTTAACCCCTTCTGTACCGGCGACGTCTTTTTAATTTATCGTGGCTACTACTAATCGATATTATTCAGTTTAAGAAATATCTCTGACAATTGACAGGCTTTAAAGTATCTCACTTAACCCCTTTTACTACCATGGTTCATTCTTAACCCTTTCATGCCCAGGACACGATTTGAGCCTATTCTGGGATACTTTAAAGCCTTTGTGACTAACTATCAGTGATGTTTAGAAACCTTTAGTTTAGTTACTTCATCCTCTGCAGTTGTCGTTGAGTAAGCTGTGGGCAGAACACTAATTTTAGAAATATAATTATAAGATTGAGCGAACTCTATTTAGGATTGCTAAAAGGCAACCCCTGCGTCCACACGTGCGTGAAAGGGTTAAACTGCACACAATCATGTAAATATAGATCAAATAAAACTGAAAATACGTAGCCGGTAAACAAGTGGTTAAAAGGAGGATTTTAGTTTGTTCCCTAAACCTCCCTCAAGCTTAAAATTACACCCCATTTGAGGAAGAGCACTTTATTGACAACGTTTCGCAGATAGCTTCGTCACTAACAAATGCTGGTACATAGGAGGCCTTAAATATCCGTCCAGACAGGACGGCCAATCCCTTGCTTTCGCTTTACAATTCAGCTAATCTCTTCCCTACTCCCGGCTTCTCTCTCTCTCTCTCTCTCTCTCTCTCTCTCTCTCTCTCTCTCTCTCTCTCTCTCTCTTGTTATTTATTGCTAGTACTGTACCACTATAAATTATATTAGCACTATCTTCACTGTTTTCATTATAATTGTTACGATTAATATTATCATCTGTATTATTATTATTAATGTTATTATTATTATTATTATTATTATTATTATTATTATTTTTATTATTATTATTGTTATTATTATTTGTATTATTATTATTATTGTTATAGTTATTTGTATTTCTTTGTACTAGTAGAGTTGTTACCCTGTACGCATGTTTGTATGTCTGTTTTTGCTAGTTCTTACTGATGTATTTGACCCATATATAGGCTCCGCCTACCCTCCCCCCATGCTTCTGCCCCCTCCCTGTCCTGCCTCCTTCCTCCCTCCCAACCCCCACCTCCCTCTCCTCCCCCGCCACCTGTCTGGACGGATATTTAAGGCCTCCTATGTACCAGCATTTGTTAGTGACCTGATGAAGCTATCTGTGAAACGTTGTCAATAAAGTGCTCTTCCTCAGATGGTGTTGTTTATCCATTCTGTCTACTTTTCAAGTACCACTCAATACACCCCATTGGCCCCCTTTCAAGCTATATGTGTAAATTTTTCGGTAAAAAAAAATACAGACCGAAGGCCAGTTGCTCTTAAATTACAGGCTCGCTATCGCTCACCAGGAGAAAACATCGACACCTAAATGACACGAAAGGTAAAATGGGGCAAAAGTTCTTAAAATCGCCAAACGAATAGGACGAACGTCTTCAAATTTAAAAAGCAATGAGGCTAAGCATGAACAAAAATTCACACAAGTGATTATCTTCGATTAAACTAGAGATCCTGTAGTAAGAGAGAGTGGACATATTTCTCTGTCGACGCCATTTTGGTTCCTCAATTATCAAAGAGTGAGGTATTATTTTGTTTTTGATCATATAGAATGTATGTCCAAAGATCACACACTATATATATATATATATATATATATATATATATATATATATATATATATATATATATATATATATATATATATATATATATAGGGGAGGTGTGGTAGAATCGTCTTGTCACTGGACTGGTAATCCAATGAACCCGGGTTCGAATCCCGATATGTCAATGGGAAGATATTATTAGGATGGAATCTGTGCTGTACTGTACCTGGTATCAGTACATTACCACAAAGCCCACCGAAGCGTCAAATATATACCCTCATTTTTCCCTGATTAAATAGCACTGTATGAATATTCCCATATTCAAAATAGGCAACAAATATCCTAGTAAGTTCATTGCTCAATAGGTGGCGTTCTGAGAGTGAGGGTCCGAGTCTATCAGATAAGACAGTGAAGCACTGGAGCAAGGCAGATTCAGAGATGTGGTTGTTTAGAGCCGTGAGTGGGCAATTAAGCTCCATACATCCTGCAAAGGCAAGATGGCAGTGGCTGGTTGCAGCTAAAAGGGCTTCACATGTTTCACCCCCTAGACTGGAACGAGACCTCACAGGCTTCACCGTTCAATGTGTAACGGTTGAATGTACATGCTCTCAGTCTATGTCCGAGAGGGAGTAGTTGGAATATAGAAAAATAAAAAATATAATATCTATATCTATATATATCTATCTCTCTCTCTCTCTATATATATATATATATATAATTATATACATACATATAATTATATACCAGTATATCCAAATGTTTATCATGGGCATGTAGATATTTGAGTGCATAGTTATAAATATATCACCAGTGGCACCGAACTGGCGGAGGCGGAGGCCTCTGGAGTTATCAGGTGGCTGGCTCGGGGAATTGGGTCAGAATGTGGAATGGTTTAACATTATTTGGTCCGAAGGGGGCTTTTTGCGACCTCCCCTCTTTCGCTTCATTAGTTTGGATATTTTTAGAAGTTTCACCCCATTACTTTGGCGATACTAAGACTCTTCACCCCATTCAACTGTCGATTTGATTTGTGGGTGAGCGATAGCGAGCCTGTGACTTAGAACTTAAGTTTAGTTGCCCTTTGGGACAAATTAAAATACATTGCTTGAAAATGCCAAAATCGAGAAAAGTCCTCAAATCCTCGAAACAGGATATCATAAGAACACAAAAGAGGGCGGGACAGATAGTGTTAAGGGTACAAATAGTTGTCATAGGTAGATATCAACACTCTTTCTCACACTCTCTCTCTACAAGTGAAGGTTTGCATGACATTTTCTTTCCACTTTTAACTTTCTATAAATTCCTTCAGGCGGTTTCCAAGATCTGAAAGGTTATTTACTTCCAACTGTCTTCAATTACTGGAGGGTTGGTAGAGATCCTCCTTCTTTGTTATCCTTTCCTATCACTTTCCCTTATTCACGAGTTAGCTATCTCTAATATAATTAAGTCCTCATCACCTCGCTGGGATCGTAAGTTCTGTGTGGTCAGTATTTCTTTGTAAATATATGTAAATCTCTCTCTCTCTCTCTCTCCGATTTTTCTTTCTTTCTTTCTCTATAGAATTTAGGTGAAGTCTAAGTATCAGTAGTATACACATTTCCCAACTTCGTTCTTTACAATGAATTTCTCAGTAGAAATGTTCTCTTTCTGCTTGGGGCCATAGCTCCAACTAAACTTCAGGGTTTGGTGGGTAGAGAGAGAGCCTTATGGTTTGCTGCATCTACCAGACTACCTTATACTTAACAGACAATTAATTGTATGTTAGTCTAGACTGCCTAGTAAGAACAGTAAGGTTTGTGCAATCTGTGTATAGACGGCCTTGTACTCCAATAGATTGAAGACTGGCTTACAGAGCGAATGCAACATGTAAAAATACAGGATATGTAGGTATGTATGTATTGTATTGTATTGTCTTGTATATACTCAGGCACTTATCCCATTGCTGGGGGTGGCCGATACGAGACAGAGTCTGGACAGACACATCATTTATAGTTCCTATTCTCAGGGTCCGGAAGCACTTTCTCGTTGCTTCGCCCGTTTTGCTGTCTCGTCGAGTAGCAAAATTATACAAGGGGAGGAGGATTCCTAGGCCCCTGCCCCCATGGTAATAATTGTAATGCCTCCAATTGGACAAATGTCATAATTAGTTTACTACAGGGATCGGTTGTCGGATCTGCTTTGTTCCTGACATACAGTATATTAATGACTTTGATCATATATTCTCGTGTAAGATCTAAACAATTGCTGACGATACTAAAATTGCAACTTAAGTGAATTCTCCATCAGACACATGACGGATTAAAAACGATTTAGATAAATGATCAAACTTTGCCCAGATCTGGCAAATAAATTTTATATAGAGAAATGCAAGGTGATTTTTAGAGCTAAACAAATGAAAGAGCAAACTACTCATTTAAAAACATTGAACTTGAGAGTGTCAATAAAAAGACAGATCTTGAATTAACTGAATTATTTTTTGTTTTTTAAATCCGCCAAACAATGATCTGAAGTATTTATATACGCGAACAATTTATTTAGTTTAATTGGACGATATTTTTGAGTGAATATGCAAATCATAGTCTCACTTCATAAAATTATTTTGTTCGTCTCTTTTAGAATATTGTATTCAGTTCTGGTTTCCACATCTTAAGAAGGATATTAAACATGGGGAGAGTACAGTGGAGAGTAACCAAGGTTACTCCCATACTAAGAACAAACCATACGACGAGTGACAAAAGGAATTACACATCTATGCAGTTTTACAATGCATTGAATAATAAGGCACCTGAAGGTTTTTAATGGAAGATGGGTCGTTTTTCTAGATCCCTTTCTCCCTCATGTTTAGCCACAGATTTTAAGATGTTTGCCCCATTAGTTTGTAGATTTTAAGATCTTTCGCCCATTTCCTTGTCAATATTACGACCGTTCGTGCTATTTAGATGTCGATTTTTTTTCTGGCGAACAATAGTGAGCCTGTAACTTTGAAAAGAACCGGCCTTCGGCCGGGATATTTTTCTACCAAAAAAATTACACATTTGATCTAGCAGGGGGATCTAATGGGTGTTTTTTTTTTAATTTGATGGAGGTCTAGGGAGGAAACTAGAACAATAATTAATTAATACAAGAAACCGACCAAAAATGTAACCATCCCCCTTGAAAATGTTCAAAGGCCTTGATAATGTGGAGGACAGTAAACACTTCACTATTGATAATTCTAAATACACTCGAGGTAACGGATATAGAATTATCGGAAAGGCCTTGCGTTCACACTAAGCAAAACATTTGATGTCAATCCAGTGGATAACCTGTGGAACAAACTGCCGAACAATGTGAGGAGGAGCACTTTATTGACAACATACAATTTGCCTCAAATCTCCAATTGATTACATTTGTTTTCAGTTATACACATAATATATCCCACAGGAACCCATGCTCTACCATTCACCAAGTAGTCTGATGTGGATCATTAGCTCTGTTGCTGCTTTATTTTCTTTGTACACCCACGCTCAGTCTCTCTCTCTCTCTCTATCATATACTCGCAGCTACCACCTAAGTGCTGTGATTAAAAGGTCCATTACTCCATGAGATTTCCTGCCAATGTCTGGAGATGTTCCGCGTAGGGAGAGGTAAAATCATAGTGGCTAAACAATGTATCTTCACTTTAAAGGGAGATGAGCCGTTTTGTATGGTCCCCCTTCTTCCTCATGTTTAGCCCCATTAGTTTTCAGATTATAAGACGCTTGGCCCATTTGTTTGGCGATTCTAAGACCTTTCTCCCAATTTATTTGTCAATATCAAGATTTTTCGGGTCATTTAGGTGTCAAATTATTCATAGCGAGCCTGTAATTTGAGAGAAACCGGCCTTCGGTTGGGATATTTTTTATCGACAAATTTACAAGTTTATCTTGGGCGGGTGTTTTTTAAGCTTGATGGAGATCTAGGGAGGAAACTAATAAAATACTAAACAGTTACATAAATGAGCAAATAAATACGCCCATCTCCCCATAAAGTTTCCATTACTGACTGGCTAGAGTACCTGTATAAGAGGGTACTGTCAACTTTATTAGTGGACGCCATATTGTTTCTACCTCACGCTTTACCCCATACCATTATGTTTACACTTAATTTTACAACATATATATATATATATATATATATATATATATATATATATATATATATATATATATTATTCTATGCATACCCCATTGTATTTCGCAGTCCACCAATCTATATATTTAAGGGTACATAAGTCCCTGGGTGCCATATTGTTTCTGATTCCGTGACCCCCTTTTTCGCTACTCTCTCTATAAAGACACTCTTTGCTTGGTTACAATCCTTCTTTATAAACGAATTTATATGATTAACGGGATCTGTAATATTTGCATGATTCATTTTTTATATACAATAGGTTAGGTTGTTTTAGAACAATATGAAGTGTTCCATGAACCTAGACAGAAATATATTAATTTGTAGTAATAGCGGAACTAAGTCGTTAATCAGGAAAACAAACTTCACCCAACATTTTAATTTTAATTTAATATTGGATAACCTAATGTACAGTAAAGGACGGTCTTTTTATGTGTACATACTGTATGTGTGGGACCTTAAATTTTCAAAACTATTATTGACTGGTTACTGGGCCGGACAGTCAGTCGTAGTCAATACGGAACATCGGTTAGCAATATCCAGATCACTGACCATGACTGGTGATGATGCAGTGATCTCATCGGAGTCGCGAGAGATTCTTGCACTACCTCTTGAGGCACTACATGAGGAATTGGAGCCCCTATGCCTAAATGTCTCTTGTACTAAGACTGGACTTCATGCTTTTGGTGATTTGTTGTGCGATGAAGTGCAGACTGTACAAGCATGTAGCGAGAACATAGAGGTCTTGGATAAATATATTTATCATTGGTAGTGAAATCTATAACAGTGGTGGGTCAGGCCACGATGCTGTTCGCTGCCTAGGTATAGTATATTGGGGTTTGGGATTCTCTCAATAAGAGTATATGGCGAGGTCCAAGCGCAGAATGATTAAGTTGAGGTTCTTCAAAACACTGGTGTTCCCTGTTTTGTTAAATGGACACTCAACTGTGATATAGAGAGACGCATTAACTCCTTTGGTACCAAGTGTATACACAGGATCATGGGGAGCCTCTGGTATGACCACGTCTCAAACCAGCGACTACTCTCTGAAACAGATTCAAGACATATTGGGTACATAATCGGTGTGAACCAGCTTGGGCTATATAGGCATGTGGTAGCCTTCATGAAGTGAACCCTGCTATAGCGGTGGTTTTGGTGGCTGACAACCCTGAGTGGAGGAGAACTCGGGGAAAACCATGTGACTCATACTTGAGGAAAGCCAACCATTCATGTAGCTAGTAGCTTGTTGTTCAACGAGTCGCGGACAGGAGACTCGTGCCGAGATACCCCTGGGAATGGAGTCGGAAGGAGTGTGCAGTCACGCACCACTACAGCATAAGCCCACAGTGAGTGAGTGAATGAATTAGTTGCTAAAGGTGTTAATCCCTTACATTTTCCTGATCTGACAAGAACAAAGGTTAGTGTATCGAGTCCCTGTCTACTGGAAGTGCCTTTTATTCCGAACGAACCCCCCGGGGGACTGCCACTTCAGGTAGGAATTCCACATTAATCAGTCAGTCAGCAGGCCAGTTAGCCAGTCGGCAATGAACCTGTGATCAAACTGCCAATCACCGACGACACACGCTATTCAAGCCACCACGCTCAGTACCCGAACACATGGATTTGGATTAGTGTGTTATTGCTAAGCTTTATACTTGTATTCATGTTACTTGGTCTATTATTAGGGTTGTTGATGTTATTATTGCTATGATTATTATTGTTTGTTGTTGTTGTTGTTGTTGTTGTTGTCGTCGTCGTCATCGTTGTTGTTGTTTTTGCTTTTGTGTATATTGTAATAAAACAAAACTTTAAATATATATAGAAGTAATGGTATATTTAATTAATTTCCAGCCAGCACGGGAATACAACACCAGCTGGACTTGTGTTCATGTAGTATTGATAATTATACTTGTGTTTATGTTGTATTATCAGTCAGTCAATCAGTAGACAACACAATTTATATAATTTTTTTTTTACACATTTAGCGTGACAGCGGGTCTTGGTAGGCATATTTTAGTTTAAAGGAAGTGTGCGAAGGTGCTTCTTTTAGCCTAGGGGCTAAACTAAAGTGCATTGCTCGATAATGGCAAAGGGCCCACGCGCCTACAACCAGCCAAATGTCCTAACAACTCCACCTCCACTGCTTAAACCCACTTGCCAATCCTGCGTGCCCCCCAGCTCTGATCAGTCAACTTGTCCTTGGTTGCTGCTGCGGTGTCTGGCAAACTCTGACTGCTGTGATCTACTTGGAGAACCTTGTTAACTCGGATGTTAACTCTTTCCGAATTATATTAACTTATGAAAGTTAGTGGGTGCCCGAGCGCCCCACAATACTCTTTCTCACACTGAGGGACCGTTAGAAGCCGGAGGAATTTGAGGTTGCCACCAACTGACAGAATGTGATCTAACTTACCTAAATTACTGAGCTCAATATGGCGCAAATCGCGTCATAAACTTATTATTGAGCTATTTCACTAAGTTCATATGACGCGATCGCGTCATATGACAGTTTTCGGCGAAACCGCCATATGACGCAATCGCGTCATATTTGACGTAGGAGGTTAAGTTTTGTTGCAGGATTATTGGTTGCTAGTTTCTGAGACCTTGAATTGTACACACAAATGTTGTATGTATTTGGCTTATTATTTGGGTGAGGGCTGGTCCTAACCAGAGTGAGGTTTGGCATCCTCTACCCAACCTTTGCCGTTTCTGTCTGTCTCTGTAATTATACTACTTTTCCTTCTGGGAGCAGGAGGCTAGGAATCCTCCTTCCCTTGTAAACGTCACCTACTAGACGAAACCGAGTAAAGGGCAAGGGAACGCGAACGTTGTCCCAGATCCTACAAATTATTTGGAACTTTCAATGTTTCTGCTCGGGCTCTGTCTCGAGTTGGCCACCCTCAGCTATGGGGTATATGCCCGAGTATATACATGCATACATACATGCATTGAGGAAAGTTAATATATTTAGCGAACACTTAATTAATGCAGCATATGGTGCATATCATGCACGTCCAATATATAGTTATTCCATTGGAAGCTTAGCACATTTATAGTTACATCGACAATCCCTCTGTAGAATTGATAGTCAGTAAATTAATATTAAACACAGAAATGTTGCAGTGTGTGGAAGTGATTGCAAATATATTGGTTGCAGTATGCACTTTAAGGGGAGGTTTTTCGTTTGTTCCCTAGACCTCCATCAAGCATAAATGACATACCCTAGGCCCCCTTTAGATACAAATTTGTACGTTTTTCGGTAACAAAAAATCCTGGCCAAAGGCCGGTTCCTCGTATATAATACGCTCGCTATCGCTCGCCAGGAAAAAATCGACATCTACAGTAAATGGCACGAATGGTCTTAACACTGTCAGAAATGGGGCATAAGATAGTAAAATCGCCAAAATCATGGGTCAAATGTCTTACAATCTCAAAATCAATGAGGCTAAAACTGAGGGAGGAAGGGGGCCTGCAAAAATCCCCCGAGTGTAAATCTCCTCTTCAGCTGGAATTCAAGTTATCATGTTACTTAGATTGTTTATGGTGTCTATCCGTGTATTAAGAAGGGGATATGAGTCATTTTTCTGGTCCCCTTTTTCCCTCATGTTTAGCCCCTATAGTTTTCAGATATTAAGACATTTGCCCCATTAGTTTGGCGATTTTAAGATCTCTTGCCCCAATTTTTGTTTAATATTAAGACTTGTCATGTCATTTATTGGTCGATTTTTTCTTGGCGAGCGATAGCAAGCCTGTAATTTAATAGGAACCGGCCTTCGTCCAGGACATTTTTCTATCGACAATGTACAAATTTAACTTCAAGGAGGGTCTTGGAACGATTTTGTTTGAGCTTGATGGAGGTCTAGGAAGGAATTAAACTCAAAATAATATTATAAAGATAAACAAATTAACAAATACATCCCCCCCCCCTTAAGTTAGACACATCTACACTATTATGTGCTCTGAGATACATAATGCAGTCACAATGAAAGCAAACATTGTCACATGGCAGACTCATATGTAGTTACATTTTTACTCGGATATTGTGGCTCCGATACCTCCGCCCGTAAAATATCCGTGTGACACTGGCTCTAAGGGGGATGGGTTGGTTTTTCTGGCCCTCTTCTACCGCGTGTTTATCCCCATTGTTTTCTTTTAATTTTAAGACGTTCGGCCTATTAGTTTGGCGATTATTTGTCAATATGAAGACCTTTCGTACCATTTAGGTGTACATTTTGTCCTGGCGAGCGATAACAAGCCTGTAATTTGGGATATTTGTAACGACAAATTTACACATATATCCTGAAGGGTGATATAGGTGGTGTTTTTTACATGTTGATGAAGGTCTAGGGAGGAAACTAAAAAGATAATAAAAGGATAATAGAAAAAGCAAATATATACGTTCATCCCCCCTAAAACCCCGCTGGTACACTCAATCAATTTCCGGCCCATTTCCTGCCTCCCTACGGCCACTTCAGCTACTGTCAGTCCGGCCTCTCAAGGTGCTGCAGTAGTCCAAGATGCTTTGCTTCTTTATATGTTGGCTATCATTAGTCGATATTATTCAGCTGAGGAAGGAATTAAGGAAGACATAGGGCAGGGTGTCAAACCGGAGCAATGTTGTGTGAAGCCTTGGAGGAATATGAGAAGAAATACTAGAACATTTACTTGGGATAGCTTTGTTTTGGCCATTTTATAATTTCCAAAGACATAATTTGAACTATAAACCCTAATTTTATCTTTACATATACAATAATAAAGACTAAACATAATAGACCCGGCTTTCGCTTGATACTCTGAACATCAGGACATAGGGTTAGATGAGATAAATTTCAGTTCGTTGGATCCTAGTGCGCCTTACTGAGCTGAATAAAGCCGTCTAATGTTAGCCGGAATATACTTGAAAAAACACCATAATAATAAAGGAGTTGTTAAAATCAACTCCAATAAGTTGACAGATTATATGAAACACCATTTGAAGAGGAACACTTTATTGACAACCTTTCGCAGAGAGCGGTTATGAGACCTAAAAAAGCGATAAAAAAAAAAAAAAAAAAAAAAATATATATATATATATATATATATATATATATATATATATATATATATATATATATATATATATATATATATATATTACTGACTGAAGGGGTTTGGGTGTTTCACATGAGGATTTACTCTGGCAACCTTTAAGGGGGGGTCGGTCGTTTTTCGGGTTCCCCTTCTTCCCTATGTTTAGCCCCAGTAGTTTTCAGATTTTATGACGTTCGGCCCATTAGTTTTGCGATATTAAGACTTTTCGCTCCATATCTTTGTCAACAATAAGAAGTTTCGTGTCATTTAGGTGTCAATAATTTCCTGGGGAGCGATAGCGAGCCTGTAATTTAAGAATAAACGGCCTTCGCCTGGGACATTTTCAATCGAAAACTGTACCCATTTATCTTGAAGGAGGGCCTTAGGGGGTGTTTTTTTAACTTGATGGAGGTCTAGGTAGGAAACTAAAACAAAATATAAATATCATACATAAATGAGGAAATATATACGCTCATCCCCACTTAAAATAATCGGCGATATTTTGGGGACTACTTCTTTCTTGATATATTTTGATGCGTGTTTTGTATATACATTTTCAACTCTTCCCTGAAATGTAAACTTAGTTAAAATATTACACCCCCAGTAAAAATAAAAACGGAAATGGGCCTGAGCAAATTTATAGACTAGAATATTACAGGTGAAAGATTCGATATGAAAGTTCGCTTCAAAATCTGCCAACAGAGAAGTGGTTTACATAGATACCTATAACCCCACGGACTATATACTGTATATAATCCAAACGAGGGGTCAACACATATGTCTAGTGTAGACAACAGAACTCCAACTAACGGAAAGTGGAAGACAAAAATAAAATTAAAGAAGATGCTGGATTGTGGAAGACAAGGACAAAATAGAAGTTGACACCCCATCCAGGTGTCAATATTTTCCTGGCGAGTGGTAGCGAGCTAGCATATATGTATTTTTGTTTTGACAGAAAGCTAAATTTGTACATTTTTCGATAGCAAAATGTTTCCGGCCAAGCCGGATTACTCCATACAATGCTGGCTCGCTATCGGTCGCCAGGAAGAAATCGACACCTGGATGGGGATTAACGTCTTAAAAAAAGTTGGCTGAATGGGGCCGAATGGATACAAGCCAGAGACAGAGAGAAAAGGAGAAAAAGATAAAAAAACAAGCAGGTGACCCCCCTAAAGGAATGAATTAGTTTGATTACCGGCCCCGGATTTCCAGGAAGGCTCTTTATTACCCGGCCACCGCGAGACCTTAACCCCTTCTGTACCGGTGATGTACTTTTCATTATCTTCTGGCAACTGTTTGATGATTTTGGAAGCTTAGGAAGGACATCTACCCATTACAAGGCTACAAACTATCTTAACTAATTATTTTAGCTATCATGTAGCCTTCGTAAGTTTCACAAAATAGTGTAAATGTAGCTAGAGTAAAATAGTGTAAATGTAGCTAGAGTAAAATAGTGTAAATGTAGCTAGACTAAACTAGAGTACATGTAGCTAGAGTATAATAGTGTACATGTAGCTAGAGTAAAATAGTGTAAATGTAGCTAGATTATAATAGTGTAAATGTAGCTAGAGTAAAATAGTGTAAATGTAGCTAGAGTAAAATAGTGTAAATGTAGCTAGAGTAAAATAGTGTAAATGTAGCTAGAGTATAATAGTGTAAATGTAGCTAGAGTATAGTAGGCTAAATGTAGCTAGAGTAAAATGTAAATGAGCTAGAGTAAAATAGTGTAAATGTAGCTAGAGTAAATAGTGTAAATGTAGCTAGAGTAAATAGTGTAAAGTAGCTAGAGTAAAATAGTTAAATGTATAGTATGTAAATGTAGCTAGAGTAAAATAGTGTAAATGTAGCTAGAGTAAATAGTGTAAATGTAGCTAGAGTAAAATAGTAAATGTAGCTAGAGTAAAATAGTGTAAATGTAGCTAGAGTAAATAGTGTAAATGTAGCTAGAGTAAAATAGTGTAAATGTAGCTAGAGTAAAATAGTGTAAATGTAGCTAGAGTAAAATAGTGTAAATGTAGCTAGAGTAAAATAGTGTAAATGTAGCTAGAGTAAATAGTGTAAATGTAGCTAGAGTAAATAGTGTAAATGTAGCTAGAGTAAAATAGTGTAAATGTAGCTAGAGTAAAATAGTGTAAATGTAGCTAGTGTAAAACAGTGTAAATGTAGCTAGAGTATAATAGTGTAAATGTAGCTAGAGTAAATAGTGTAAATGTAGCTAGAGTAAAATAGTGTAAATGTAGCTAGAGTAAAATAGTGTAAATGTAGCTAGAGTAAAATAGTTATATGTAGCTAGAGTAAAATAGTGTAAATGTAGCTAGAGTATAATAGTGTAAATGTAGCTAGAGTAAAATAGTGTAAATGTAGCTAGAGTAAAATAGTGTAAATGTAGCTAGAGTAAAATAGTGTAAATGTAGCTAGAGTAAATAGTGTAAATGTAGCTAGAGTAAAATAGTGTAAATGTAGCTAGAGTAAAATAGTGTAAATGTAGCTAGAGTAAAATAGTGTAAATGTAGCTAGAGTATAATAGTGTAAATGTAGCTAGAGTAAAATAGTGTAAATGTAGCTAGAGTAAAATAGTGTAAATGTAGCTAGAGTATAATAGTGTAAATGTAGCTAGAGTAAAATAGTGTAAATGTAGCTAGAGTAAAATAGTGTAAATGTAGCTAGAGTAAAATAGTGTAAATGTAGCTAGAGTATAATAGTGTAAATGTAGCTAGAGTAAAATAGTGTAAATGTAGCTAGAGTAAAATAGTGTAAATGTAGCTAGAGTAAAATAGTGTAAATGTAGCTAGAGTAAAATAGTGTAAATGTAGCTAGAGTAAAATAGTGTAAATGTAGCTAGAGTAAAATAGTGTAAATGTAGCTAGAGTAAAATAGTGTAAATGTAGCTAGAGTAAAAATAGTGTAAATGTAGCTAGAGTAAAATAGTGTAAATGTAGCTAGAGTAAAATAGTGTAAATGTAGCTAGAGTAAAATAGTGTAAATGTAGCTAGAGTAAAATAGTGTAAATGTAGCTAGAGTAAAATAGTGTAAATGTAGCTAGAGTAAAATAGTGTAAATGTAGCTAGAGTAAAATAGTGTAAATGTAGCTAGAGTAAAATAGTGTAAATGTAGCTAGAGTAAAATAGTGTAAATGTAGCTAGTGTAAAATAGGTAAATGTAGCTAGAGTAAAATAGTGTAAATGTAGCTAGAGTATAATAGTGTAAATGTAGCTAGAGTAAATAGGTAAATGTAGCTAGAGTAAAATAGTGTAAATGTAGCTAGAGTATAATAGTGTAAATGTAGCTAGAGTAAAATAGTGTAAATGTAGCTAGAGTAAAATAGTGTAAATGTAGCTAGAGTAAAATAGTCTAAATCTTCCTTGAGTAAAATAGTCTAAATGTAGCTAGAGTAATATTGTCTATTTGTAGCTAGAGTAAAATAGTGTAAATGTAGCTAGAGTAAAATAGTGTAAATGTAGCTAGAGTAAAATAGTCTAAATGTAGCTAGAGAAAAATAGTGTAAATGTAGCTAGAGTAAAATAGTGTAAATGTAGCTAGAGTAAAATAGTGTAAATGTAGCTAGAGTAAAATAGTGTAAATGTAGCTAGAGTAAAATAGTGTAAATGTAGCTAGAGTAAAATAGTGTAAATGTAGCTAGAGTAAAATAGTGTAAATGTAGCTAGAGTAAAATAGTGTAAATGTAGCTAGAGTAAAATAGTCTAAATGTAGCTAGAGTATAATAGTGTAAATGTAGCTAGAGTAAAATAGTGTAAATGTAGCTAGAGTAAAATAGTGTAAATGTAGCTAGAGTAAAATAGTGTAAATGTAGCTAGAGTATAATAGTGTAAATGTAGCTAGAGTAAAATAGTGTAAATGTAGCTAGAGTAAAATAGTGTAAATGTAGCTAGAGTAAAATAGTGTAAATGTAGCTAGAGTAAAATAGTCTAAATGTAGCTAGAGTAAAATAGTCTAAATGTAGCTAGAGTAAAATAGTGTAAATGTAGCTAGAGTAAAATAGTCTAAATGTAGCTAGAGTAAAATAGTGTAAATGTAGCTAGAGTAAAATAGTGTAAATGTAGCTAGAGTATAATAGTGTAAATGTAGCTAGAGTAAAATAGTGTAAATGTAGCTAGAGTAAAATAGTGTAAATGTAGCTAGAGTAAAATAGTGTAAATGTAGCTAGAGTAAAATAGTGTAAATGTAGCTAGAGTAAAATAGTGTAAATGTAGCTAGAGTATAATAGTGTAAATGTAGCTAGAGTATAATAGTGTAAATGTAGCTAGAGTAAAATAGTGTAAATGTAGCTAGAGTAAAATAGTCTAAATGTAGCTAGAGTAAAATAGTGTAAATGTAGCTAGAGTAAAATAGTCTAAATGTAGCTAGAGTAAAATAGTGTAAATGTAGCTAGAGTAAAATAGTCTAAATGTAGCTAGAGTAAAATAGTCTAAATGTAGCTAGAGTATAATAGTCTAAATGTAGCTAGAGTAAAATAGTCTAAATGTAGCTAGAGTAAAATAGTCTAAATGTAGCTAGAGTAAAATAGTGTAAATGTAGCTAGAGTAAAATAGTGTAAATGTAGCTAGAGTAAAATAGTGTAAATGTAGCTAGAGTAAAATAGTAAATGTAGCTAGAGTAAAATAGTGTAAATGTAGCTAGAGTAAAATAGTCTAAATGTAGCTAGAGTAAAATAGTCTAAATGTAGCTAGAGTAAAATAGTCTAAATGTAGCTAGAGTATAATAGTGTAAATGTAGCTAGAGTAAAATAGTGTAAATGTAGCTAGAGTAAAATAGTGTAAATGTAGCTAGAGTAAAATAGTGTAAATGTAGCTAGAGTAAAATAGTCTAAATGTAGCTAGAGTAAAATAGTCTAAATGTAGCTAGAGTATAATAGTCTAAATGTAGCTAGAGTATAATAGTCTAAATGTAGCTAGAGTAAAATAGTGAAAATGTAGCTAGAGTAAAATAGTGTAAATGTAGCTAGAGTAAAATAGTCTAAATGTAGCTAGAGTATAATAGTCTGAATGTAGCTAGAGTAAAATAGTGTAAATGTAGCTAGAGTAAAATAGTCTAAATGTAGCTAGAGTAAAATAGTCTAAATGTAGCTAGAGTATAATAGTTAAATGTAGCTAGAGTAAAATAGTCTAAATGTAGCTAGAGTAAAATAGTGTAAATGTAGCTAGAGTAAAATAGTCTAAATATAGCTTGAGTAAAATAGTCTAAATATAGCTAGAGTAAAATAGTGTAAATGTAGCTAGAGTAAAATAGTCTAAATGTAGCTAGAGTATAATAGTCTAAATGTAGCTAGAGTAAAATAGTGTAAATGTAGCTAGAGTAAAATAGTCTAAATGTAGCTAGAGTATAATAGTCTAAATGTAGCTAGAGTATAATAGTCTAAATGTAGCTAGAGTAAAATAGTCTAAATGTAGCTAGAGTAAATAGTCTAAATGTAGCTAGAGTAAAATAGTGTAAATGTAGCTAGAGTATAATAGTCGTAAATTTAGCTAGAGTAAAATAGTCTAAATGTAGCTAGAGTAAAATAGTCTAAATGTAGCTAGAGTATAATAGTCTAAATGTAGCTAGAGTATAATAGTCTAAATGTAGCTAGAGTATAATAGTGTAAATGTAGCTAGAGTAAAATAGTGTAAATGTAGCTAGAGTATAATAGTGTAAATGTAGCTAGAGTAAAATAGTGTAAATGTAGCTAGAGTAAAATAGTCTAAATGTAGCTAGAGTATAATAGTGTAAATGTAGCTAGAGTAAAATAGTGTAAATGTAGCTAGAGTAAAATAGTCTAAATGTAGCTAGAGTAAAATAGTCTAAATGTAGCTAGAGTAAAATAGTGTAAATGTAGCTAGAGTATAATAGTCTAAATGTAGCTAGAGTAAAATAGTCTAAATGTAGCTAGAGTAAAATAGTCTAAATGTAGCTAGAGTATAATAGCCTAAATGTAGCTAGAGTATAATAGTGTAAATGTAGCTAGAGTAAAATAGTGTAAATGTAGCTAGAGTATAATAGTCTAAATGTAGCTAGAGTATAATAGACTAAATGTAGCTAGACTAATATAGTATAAATGTTGCTAGAGTATAATAGTCTAAATGTATCTGGAGTAAATAGTGTAAATGTAGCTAGAGTATAATAGTCTAAATGTAGCTAGAGTAAAATAGTGTAAATGTAGCTAGAGTATATAGTGTAAATGTAGCTAGAGTAAAATAGTGTAAATGTAGCTAGAGTATAATAGTGTAAATGTAGCTAGAGTATAATAGTGTAAATGTAGCTAGAGTATAATAGTGTAAATGTAGCTAGAGTAAAATAGTGTAAATGTAGCTAGAGTATAATAGTGTAAATGTAGCTAGAGTAAAATAGTGTAAATGTAGCTAGAGTAAAATAGTCAAAATGTAGCTAGAGTATAATAGTGTAAATGTAGCTAGAGTATAATAGTGTAAATGTAGCTAGAGTATAATAGTGTAAATGTAGCTAGAGTAAAATAGTGTAAATGTAGCTAGAGTATAATAGTGTAAATGTAGCTAGAGTATAATAGTGTAAATGTAGCTAGAGTAAAATAGTGTAAATGTAGCTAGAGTAAAATAGTGTAAATGTAGCTAGAGTATAATAGTCTAAATGTAGCTAGAGAAAAATAGTGTAAATGTAGCTAGAGTAAAATAGTCTAAATATAGCTAGAGTAAAATAGTGAAAATGTAGCTAGAGTAAAATAGTGTAAATGTAGCTAGAGTAAAATAGTCTAAATGTAGCTAGAGTAAAATAGTCTAAATGTAGCTAGAGTATAATAGTCTGAATGTAGCTAGAGTAAAATAGTCTAAATGTAGCTAGAGTAAAATAGTGTAAATGTAGCTAGAGTAAAATAGTCTAAATGTAGCTAGAGTAAATAGTGTAAATGTAGCTAGAGTAAAATAGTGTAAATGTAGCTAGAGTATAATAGTCTAAATGTAGCTAGAGTAAAATAGTCTAAATGTAGATAGAGTAAAATAGTCTAGATGTAGCTAGAGTAAATTAGTCTAAATGTAGCTAGAGTATAATAGTCTAAATGTAGCTAGAGTAAAATAGTGAAAATGTAGCTAGAGTAAAATAGTGTAAATGTAGCTAGAGTAAAATAGTCTAAATGTAGCTAGAGTATAATAGTCTAAATGTAGCTAGAGTAAAATAGTGTAAATGTAGCTAGAGTGAAATAGTCTAAATGTAGCTAGTGTAAAATAGTCTAAATGTAGCTAGAGTATAATAGTCTAAATGTAGCTAGAGTAAAATAGTCTAAATGTAGCTAGAGTAAAATAGTCTAAATGTAGCTAGAGTATAATAGTCTAAATGTAGCTAGAGTTAAAATAGTGTGTAAATGTAGCTAGAGTAAAATAGTCTAAATGTAGCTAGAGTAAAATAGTCTAAATGTAGCTAGAGTAAAATAGCCTAAATGTAGCTAGAGTAAAATAGTCTAAATGTAGCTTGAGTAAATAGTCTAAATGTAGCTAGAGTAAAATAGTCTAAATGTAGCTAGAGTAAAATAGTGTAAATGTAGCTAGAGTAAAATAGCCTAAATGTAGCTAGAGTAAAATAGTCTAAATGTAGCTAGAGTAAAATAGTGTAAATGTAGCTAGAGTAAAATAGTCTAAATGTAGCTAGAGTAAAATAGTCTAAATGTAGCTAGAGTAAAATAGTCGAAATGTAGCTAGAGTAAAATAGTCTAAATGTAGCTAGAGTAAAATAGTCTAAATGTAGCTAGAGTAAAATAGTCTAAATGTAGCTAGAGTAAAATAGTCTAAATGTAGCTGGAGTAAAATAGTCTAAATGTAGCTAGAGTATAATAGTCTAAATGTAGCTAGAGTAAAATAGTCTAAATGTAGCTAGAGTAAAATAGTAAATGTAGCTAGAGTAAAATAGTCTAAATGTAGCTAGAGTAAAATTGTCTAAATGTAGCTAGAGTAAAATAGTCTAAATGTAGCTAGAGTAAAATAGTCTTAATGTAGCTAGAGTAAAATAGTCTAAATGTAGCTAGAGTATAATAGTCTAAATGTAGCTAGAGTAAAATAGTCTAAATGTAGCTAGAGTAAAATAGTCTAAATGTAGCTAGAGTAAAATAGTCTAAATGTAGCTAGAGTAAAATAGCCTAAATGTAGCTAGAGTAAAATAGTGTAAATGTAGCTAGAGTATAATAGTCTAAATGTAGCTAGAGTAAAATAGTCTAAATGTAGCTAGAGTAAAATAGTCTAAATGTAGCTAGAGTAAAATAGTGTAAATGTAGCTAGAGTAAAATAGTCTAAATGTAGCTAGAGTAAAATAGTGTAAATGTAGCTAGAGTAAAATAGTCTAAATGTAGCTAGAGTAAAATAGTGTAAATGTAGCAAGAGTAAAATAGTGTAAATGTAGCTAGAGTAAAATAGTCTAAATGTAGCTAGAGTAAAATAGTGTAAATGTAGCTAGAGTAAAATAGTGTAAATGTAGCTAGAGTAAAATAGTGTAAATGTAGCAAGAGTAAAATAGTCTAAATGTAGCTAGAGTATAATAGTCTAAATGTAGCTAGAGTAAAATAGTATAAATGTAGCTAGAGTAAAATAGTCTAAATGTAGCTAGAGTAAAATAGTCTAAATGTAGCTAGAGTAAAATAGTCTAAATGTAGCTAGAGTAAAATAGTCTAAATGTAGCTAGAGTAAAATATTATAAATGTAGCTAGAGTAAAATAGTCTAAATGTAGCTAGAGTAAAATAGTGTAAATGTAGCTAGAGTAAAATAGTGTAAATGTAGCTAGAGTATAATAGTCTAAATGTAGCTAGAGTAAAATAGTCTAAATGTAGCTGGAGTAAAATAGTCTAAATGTAGCTAGAGTATAATAGTCTAAATGTAGCTAGAGTAAAATAGTCTAAATGTAGCTAGAGTAAAATAGTCTAAATGTAGCTAGAGTATAATAGTCTAAATGTAGCTAGAGTATAATAGTCTAAATGTAGCTAGAGTAAAATAGTCTAAATGTAGCTAGAGTAAAATAGTCTAAATGTAGCTAGAGTAAAATAGTGTAAATGTAGCTAGAGTATAATAGTCTAAATGTAGCTAGAGTAAAATAGTCTAAATGTAGCTAGAGTAAAATACTCTAAATGTAGCTAGAGTATAATAGTCTAAATGTAGCTAGAGTATAATAGTCTAAATGTAGCTAGAGTATAATAGTCTAAATGTAGCTAGAGTAAAATAGTCTAAATGTAGCTAGAGTAAAATAGTCTAAATGTAGCTAGAGTATAATAGCCTATATGTAGCTAGAGTAAAATAGTCTAAATGTAGCTAGAGTATAATAGTATAAATGTAGCTAGAGTAAAATAGTCTAAATGTAGCTAGAGTAAAATAGTCTAAATGTAGCTAGAGTAAAATAGTCTAAATGTAACTAGAGTAAAATAGTCTAAATGTAGCTAGAGAATAATAGTCTAAATGTAGCTAGAGTAAAATAGTCTAAATGTAGCTAGAGTAAAATAGTCTAAATGTAGCTAGAGTATAATAGTCTAAATGTAGCTAGAATATAATAGTCTAAATGTAGCTAGAGTAAAATAGTCTAAATGTAGCTAGAGTAAAATAGTCTAAATGTAGCTAGAGTAAAATAGTCTAAATGTAGCTAGAGTAAAATAGTCTAAATGTAGCTAGAGTAAAATAGTCTAAATGTAGCTAGAGTAAAATAGTATAAATGTAGCTAGAGTAAAATAGTCTAAAAGTAGCTAGAGTAAAATAGTCTAAATGTAGCTAGAGTAAAATAGTGTAAATGTAGCTAGAGTATAATAGTCTAAATGTAGCTAG
Organism: Paralithodes platypus; assembly: GCA_032716605.1. Taxonomy (NCBI): domain Eukaryota; kingdom Metazoa; phylum Arthropoda; class Malacostraca; order Decapoda; family Lithodidae; genus Paralithodes; species Paralithodes platypus. Next base: position 8,650,606 of record CM064507.1, on the reverse strand, counting down.
AGTAAAATAGTCTAAATGTAGCTAGAGTAAAATAGTCTAAATGTAGCTAGAGTATAATAGTCTAAATGTAGCTAGAGTAAAATAGTCTAAATGTAGCTAGAGTAAAATAGTCTAAATGTAGCTAGAGTATAATAGTCTAAATGTAGCTAGAGTATAATAGTCTAAATGTAGCTAGAGTAAAATAGTCTAAATGTAGCTAGAGTAAAATAGTCTAAATGTAGCTAGAGTAAAATAGTGTAAATGTAGCTAGAGTATAATAGTCTAAATGTAGCTAGAGTAAAATAGTCTAAATGTAGCTAGAGTAAAATAGTCTAAATGTAGCTAGAGTATAATAGTCTAAATGTAGCTAGAGTATAATAGTCTAAATGTAGCTAGAGTATAATAGTTTAAATGTAGCTAGAGTAAAATAGTCTAAATGTAGCTAGAGTAAAATAGTCTAAATGTAGCTAGAGTAAAATAGCCTATATGTAGCTAGAGTAAAATAGTCTAAATGTAGCTAGAGTATAATAGTATAAATGTAGCTAGAGTAAAATAGTCTAAATGTAGCTAGAGTAAAATAGTCTAAATGTAGCTAGAGTAAAATAGTCTAAATGTAGCTGGAGTAAAATAGTCTAAATGTAGCTAGAGTATAATAGTCTAAATTTAGCTAGAGTAAAATAGTCTAAATGTAGCTAGAGTAAAATAGTCTAAATGTAGCTGGAGTATAATAGTCTAAATGTAGCTAGAATATAATAGTCTAAATGTAGCTAGAGTAAAATAGTCTAAATGTAGCTAGAGTATAATAGTCTAAATGTAGCTAGAGTATAATAGTCTAAATGTAGCTAGAGTAAAATAGTATAAATGTAGCTAGAGTATAATAGTCTAAATGTAGCTGGAGTAAAATAGTTTAAATGTAGCTAGAGTATAATAGTCTAAATGTAGCTAGAGTAAAATAGTCTAAATGTAGCTAGAGTATTATAGTCTAAATGTAGCTAGAGTAAAATAGTCTAAATGTAGCTAAAGTATAATAGTCTAAATGCAGCTAGAGTATAATAGTCTAAATGTAGCTAGAGTAAAATAGTCTAAATGTAGCTAGAGTAAAATAGTATAAATGTAGCTAGAGTATAATAGTCTAAATGTAGCTAGAGTAAAATAGTATAAATGTAGCTAGAGTAAAATAGTCTAAATGTAGCTAGAGTATAATAGTCTAAATGTAGCTAGAGTAAAATAGTATAAATGTAGCTAGAGTATAATAGTTAAATGTAGCTGGAGTAAAATAGTCTAAATGTAGCTAGAGTATAATAGTCTAAATGTAGCTAGAGTATAATAGTCTAAATGTAGCTAGAGTAAAATAGTCTAAATGTAGCTAGAGTAAAATAGTATAAATGTTGCTAGAGTATAATAGTCTAAATGTAGCTGGAGTAAAATAGTCTAAATGTAGCTAGAGTAAAATAGTCTAGATGTAGCTAGAGTAAAATAGTCTAAATGTAGCTAGAGTAAAATAGTGTAAATGTAGCTAGAGTAAAATAGTCTAAATGTAGCTGGAGTAAAATAGTCTAAATGTAGCTAGAGTATAATAGTCTAAATGTAGCTAGAGTAAAATAGTCTAAATGTAGCTAGAGTAAAATAGTCTAAATGTAGCTAGAGTAAAATAGTCTAAATGTAGCTAGAGTAAAATAGCCTAAATGTAGCTAGAGTAAAATAGTGTAAATGTAGCTAGAGTATAATAGTCTAAATGTAGCTAGAGTAAAATAGTCTAAATGTAGATAGAGTAAAATAGTCTAGATGTAGCTAGAGTAAATTAGTCTAAATGTAGCTAGAGTATAATAGTATAAATGTAGCTAGAGTAAAATAGTGTAAATGTAGCTAGAGTAAAATAGTCTAAATATAGCTAGAGTAAAATAGTCTAAATGTAGCTAGAGTATAATAGTCTAAATGTAGCTAGAGTAAAATAGTGTAAATGTAGCTAGAGTGAAATAGTCTAAATGTAGCTAGTGTAAAATAGTCTAAATGTAGCTAGAGTATAATAGTCTAAATGTAGCTAGAGTAAAATAGTCTAAATGTAGCTAGAGTAAAATAGTCTAAATGTAGCTAGAGTATAATAGTCTAAATGTAGCTAGAGTAAAATAGTGTAAATGTAGCTAGAGTAAAATAGTCTAAATGTAGCTAGAGTAAAATAGTCTAAATGTAGCTAGAGTAAAATAGCCTAAATGTAGCTAGAGTAAAATAGTCTAAATGTAGCTAGAGTAAAATAGTCTAAATGTAGCTAGAGTAAAATAGTCTAAATGTAGCTAGAGTAAAATAGTGTAAATGTAGCTAGAGTAAAATAGCCTAAATGTAGCTAGAGTAAAATAGTCTAAATGTAGCTAGAGTAAAATAGTGTAAATGTAGCTAGAGTAAAATAGTCTAAATGTAGCTAGAGTAAAATAGTCTAAATGTAGCTAGAGTAAAATAGTCGAAATGTAGCTAGAGTAAAATAGTCTAAATGTAGCTAGAGTAAAATAGTCTAAATGTAGCTAGAGTAAAATAGTCTAAATGTAGCTAGAGTAAAATAGTCTAAATGTAGCTGGAGTAAAATAGTCTAAATGTAGCTAGAGTATAATAGTCTAAATGTAGCTAGAGTAAAATAGTCTAAATGTAGCTAGAGTAAAATAGTGTAAATGTAGCTAGAGTAAAATAGTCTAAATGTAGCTAGAGTAAAATTGTCTAAATGTAGCTAGAGTAAAATAGTGTAAATGTAGCTAGAGTAAAATAGTCTTAATGTAGCTAGAGTAAAATAGTCTAAATGTAGCTAGAGTATAATAGTCTAAATGTAGCTAGAGTAAAATAGTCTAAATGTAGCTAGAGTAAAATAGTCTAAATGTAGCTAGAGTAAAATAGTCTAAATGTAGCTAGAGTAAAATAGCCTAAATGTAGCTAGAGTAAAATAGTGTAAATGTAGCTAGAGTATAATAGTCTAAATGTAGCTAGAGTAAAATAGTCTAAATGTAGCTAGAGTAAAATAGTCTAAATGTAGCTAGAGTAAAATAGTCTAAATGTAGCTAGAGTATAATAGTCTAAATGTAGCTAGAGTAAAATAGTGTGAATGTAGCTAGAGTAAAATAGTCTAAATATAGCTAGAGTAAAATAGTCTAAATGTAGCTAGAGTATAATATTCTAAATGTAGCTAGAGTAAAATAGTGTATATGTAGCTAGAGTAAAATAGTCTAAATGTAGCTAGAGTTAAATAGTCTAAATGTAGCTAGAGTATAATAGTCTAAATGTAGCTAGAGTAAAATAGTCTAAATGTAGCTAGAGTAAAATAGTCTAAATGTAGCTGGAGTAAAATAGTCTAAATGTAGCTGGAGTATAATAGTCTAAATGTAGCTAGAGTAAAATAGTGTAAATGTAGCTAGAGTAAAATAGTCTAAATGTAGCTAGACTAAAATAGTCTAAATGTAGCTAGAGTAAAATAGCCTAAATATAGCTAGAGTAAAATAGTCTAAATGTAGCTAGAGTAAAATAGTCTAAATGTAGCTAGAGTAAAATAGTGTAGATGTAGCTAGAGTAAATTAGTCTAAATGTAGCTAGAGTAAAATAGTCTAAATGTAGCTAGAGTAAAATAGCCTAAATGTAGCTAGAGTAAAATAGTCGAAATGTAGCTGGAGTAAAATAGTCTAAATGTAGCTAGAGTAAAATAGTCTAAATGTAGCTAGAGTAAAATAGTCTAAATGTAGCTAGAGTAAAATAGTCTAAATATAGCTTGAGTAAAATAGTCTAAATATAGCTTGAGTAAAATAGTCTAAATATAGCTTGAGTAAAATAGTCTAAATATAGCTTGAGTAAAATAGTGTATATGTAGCTAGAGTATAATAGTCTAAATGTAGCTAGAGTAAAATAGTCTAAATGTAGCTAGAGTAAAATAGTCTAAATGTAGCTAGAGTAAAATAGTGTAAATGTAGCTAGAGTAAAATAGTCTAAATGTAGCTAGAGTAAAATAGTGTAAATGTAGCTAGAGTAAAATAGTCTAAATGTAGCTAGAGTAAAATAGTGTAAATGTAGCTAGAGTAAAATAGTCTAAATGTAGCTAGAGTATAATAGTCTAAATGTAGCTAGAGTAAAATAGTCTAAATGTAGCTAGAGTAAAATAGTGTAAATGTAGCTAGAGTAAAATAGTGTAGACGTAGCTAGAGTAAATTAGTCTAAATGTAGCTAGAGTAAAATAGTCTAAATGTAGCTAGAGTAAAATAGCCTAAATGTAGCTAGAGTAAAATAGTCGAAATGTAGCTAGAGTAAAATAGTCTAAATGTAGCTAGAGTAAAATAGCCTAAATGTAGCTAGAGTAAAATAGTCTAAATGTAGCTAGAGTAAAATAGTCTAAATGTAGCTAGAGTAAAATAGTCTAAATGTAGCTAGAGTAAAATAGTCTAAATGTAGCTAGAGTAAAATAGTCTAAAGGTAGCTAGAGTAAAATAGTCTAAATGTAGCTAGAGTAAAATAGTCTAAATGTAGCTAGAGTATAATAGTGTAAATGTAGCTAGAGTAAAATAGTCTAAATGTAGCTAGAGTATAATAGTATAAATGTAGCTAGAGTAAAATAGTCTAAATGTAGCTAGAGTAAAATAGTCTAAATGTAGCTAGAGTATAATAGTCTAAATGTAGCTAGATTATAATAGTCTAAATGTAGCTAGAGTATAATAGTCTAAATGTAGCTAGAGTATAATAGTCTAAATGTAGCTAGAGTATAATAGTCTAAATGTAGCTAGAGTATAATAGTCTAAATGTAGCTAGAGTAAAATAGTCTAAATGTAGCTAGAGTATAATATTCTAAATGTAGCTAGAGTAAAATAGTCTAAATGTAGCTAGAGTATAATAGTCTAAATGTAGCTAGAGTATAATAGTCTAAATGTAGCTAGAGTATAATAGTCTAAATGTAGCTAGAGTATAATAGTCTAAATGTAGCTAGAGTAAAATAGTCTAAATGTAGCTAGAGTATAATAGTCTAAATGTAGCTAGAGTAAAATAGTCTAAATGTAGCTAGAGTAAAATAGTCTAAATGTAGCTAGAGTATAATAGTCTAAATGTAGCTAGATTATAATAGTCTAAATGTAGCTAGAGTATAATAGTCTAAATGTAGCTAGAGTATAATAGTCTAAATGTAGCTAGAGTATAATAGTCTAAATGTAGCTAGAGTATAATAGTCTAAATGTAGCTAGAGTAAAATAGTGTAAATGTAGCTAGAGTATAATATTCTAAATGTAGCTAGAGTAAAATAGTCTAAATGTAGCTAGAGTATAATAGTCTAAATGTAGCTAGAGTATAATAGTCTAAATGTAGCTAGAGTATAATAGTCTAAATGTAGCTAGAGTATAATAGTCTAAATGTAGCTAGAGTAAAATAGTCTAAATGTAGCTAGAGTATAATAGTCTAAATGTAGCTAGAGTAAAATTGAAAAGACGTCACAAGAACGGAAGGGGTTAAGGGGAGATGGGTCGTTTTTCCAGATCCCCTTCTCCCTCATGATTAGCTCCATTAGTTTCATATGTTAAGATGTTTGCTCCATTATTTTGTCTATTTTAACCCTTAATTAGCGGCGAGCAACATAAGTCGAGTTAAAAAAAGCTGGACTATGTGGCGGCGCTCGACATAGGTCGAGTGGCAATTTCAGCACGTAATGTGGCTGAGAGAGAGAGACAAGTGGTGGCAGGAGACTAGCGAGCGTATGACTGCTCCAGACCACCGCGGCGAACCTACTGACACAAATCTCAGCTCCCTCCTCCCTCTCTCACTCGCTACATACTCAATTATGTACCGAAAGTACCGAATTACCTGCTTTTTGCACTCGCGTTGCACGGTTATTGCAAGAAAACTATCCATCATACAAGGATCGTTATGGTGTCATTCGAAAGCTCTGTTTATGCCCTTTCAGGGATAGGTACTTGTTTTACGTTCTGGGTCTTATTTAGGCATGAAAATGATCACGTAAACAGCCCTATTTTGGCTAAAAACACCCCGCTGTGCGGTACATATAATAAACCGCATAGGCCGCTCGTAAGGTGTTAAGACCTTTCGCCCCATTCATTTGGCAATATTTAGACTTTTCGTGCTATTTTGGTGATGATATTTTTCCTGAGGAACGATAGTGAGCCTGTAATTTTGGAAGAACCTGCCTTCGGCCGGGATATTTTTCTACCGAAAAATGTACAAATTAATCTAGAAGGAGGTCAAGGGGGTGTTTTTATAGTTGATGGAGTCTATCTTCCTGTAAGGGAGACCTGAGTGGTTATGTTGAGTTATGGGATATCAATTTGTACGTGGGTAGGTGAACAAGGAATGATGTCTTGGTGGTTATTTTACATTATTCTTTGTATTCTTATATATATATATATATATATATATATATATATATATATAATTATATATATATATATATCTGTCAATCTATCCATCTATCTATAGCCTGACGCCGTGATCCCTGAAGGGGTAGCTACGAACGAACTGCCCCCATGCACCTCTGTCCCCAGTCAGTCGACGCCCCTCCTACTAACCAGCACCGCCTTTATCCATATACTTCCTCAGTCCATCCTTCCACCTCTCTTTCGGTCTACCTCTCCCTCTCTGTCCTCCCACCTCGCTCTCGTACACCTCCTTAGTCATTCTCTCGCTTCCCATACGTTCCATATTGCCGAACCATCTCAAGTTGTTCCTTTTCACACTTTCCAGCACATCTACCTCCACACCACACCTCCTTCTTACTTCCTCATCCGTCTGTCGATCACTCCATGTAACTGCACACATTTCTCATGTAACTCATTTCCACCGCTCTCACTCTTGGTCTGAGTCACTTCTCAAACGTCCATGCCTCGCTTCTGTAAGTCAGTGTCGGGATTACCACACTGTCATGCAAGGACTTCTTCACTTCCATACTGACAACCCTATTCCTTGTTACTGCTTTCTGCGTTCCTACAACCCTCTTCCCCTGTTGCACCCTCACCTGCACTTCTTCATCCATAGTCCCATCTTTACTCATCACACTGCCCAGATACTTAAATGAGCTGACAATCTCCATAGCCTGACCGTTTAATTTCACCTCACACTCTAGGGTTTCACCCCTTTTGAAGACCATAACCTTGTTCTTCCCCGCATTTACCTTCAGATTCCGTTTTTCACACACTGTTTCAAACACATTTATCAGACCCTGCAACTCCCATTCATTATCGCTCATCAGAACTGTATCATCAGCAAACAGCAGTACAGGCAGCTTCCACTCATTTCCCTCCCTTATCAGCGATACACCAACATCCACTGCTCTTCCTTGTATTTCTTTCATGACTCCCTCAATATATACAGTTAACAACCACTGGGACATCACACACCCCTGTTTCAACCAAACATTCAGGTCAAAGAACTCGCTCTGCTCATTCTCCTTACATACTGCCGCCTTTGCACCCTCATAGATGCTCTTCACTGCTTTCTGCAACTTGCCATCTACTCCGTATATTCTAAGTACTTTCCACATACCTTCTCTATCCACTCTGTCATAAGCCTTCTCCAAGTCCATAAAGGCAACATACACCTTATGTTGCTTCTCCAGATATTTCTCCACAACACAATTCATGGTAAAAATATGATCTAAACATTCTCTTCCCTTCCTAAAACCTCCCTGCTCATCACCTATCCATTTCTCCGTTCTCACTCTCACTCTCGCAATCACTACCCTACTGTACACCTTCCCTACTACGCTTAGATGACGTATTCCTCATGGGTTACCCCACACTCCTCTTACCCCTTTTCCCTTATATAGGGGGATTATTATGCCTGTCTTCCAGTCATCAGGTGTACTCCCCTTCTCCCATGCTAGTTTGCACATTCTCCATACCCATTTGATCACTATCTCACCACCATACCTCAACATTTCCCGACACACTCCATCTGTTCCTGGTTCATTCCACAACTTCACTCTTTTCATGGCTTCCCACACTTCTGACATCCTGATCCCCACCTCCTCCCCCACTACTTCTCTTCTTCTCCCTCCCATACCCCATCCAACTATGTTTGCTGGCGCTTCATTTCTTACATTTAGCAACTCGCTAAAGTACTCCCTCCATCTTTCGAATCTCTCTTGCTTCTCGGCTAGCATTCTCCCATTCTTATCTTTCACACCCTTACTGTTTCCCTTGCTACCTTCCCTAACTTTCTTGACTTCTTTCCAGAACAGTTTCTAACACTGCCTCCATTTTACACTCAGATTCCTTCCAAATTACTCATCTACTCTTCTCTTACTTTCTCACTATTCTCTTCACCACTCTCTTTCTCTCCACACACCTCGCTCGTTTCTGCCTCTCCAAATCTTCATTCCCTATACTACCCAACCACTCTCTATACGCTTTCTTCTTGTCTTTCCCAGCTATATTTACCTCTTTTTTCCACCATGCTGTACCTTTCACTCCCCTCCCTCTTCTCCTTACTCCACACACCTTCTCACATGCTGCACAGATCTCCTCCACTTCCTCCATATCTTTCAGGTCGAACCCACCTAGTCGTCTTTTTACTGCTCTCCTGTACTCTTCCCTGATTTCCTCCTCGTGTAGCCTCTCCACCCTCCTCGCCATTCCACCTTCCTCTCGCCTCCCTCCAGATTTCCTCATCCACTTCTTTTGTATCCTAATTTTAGCTACTACTACATAATGGTCAGACAGACCTTTCCAATACCCCTAAACACTCTAGCATCCAGCACAGATTCCTTCATTCGTTCATCCACACATACTGTATATAATCAATCAGTGCCTTTCGTTCCACCACCACTGTCTTATCCTTGTCCTTCATCTCCCACACCACTTTCCATGTGTTGCAGCTGCAGTCAACAACGTTTCAAAGTTAGCCCCCTCACGCACAATGTACGTCATTCATGTCGGATCTAATGACGTGCAGCGGACCCGATCGGTGGATCTCATGCTGAAGTACCGGAAGCTGATTCAGAAGTATAAGGAAAAGTCAGGCAGAGTCATCATATCAGGGATCGTCCCCAGGATCGGTGTGGAGAACCGATTCTTCAATATAGCCACTAGTGTAAATCGTCGTCTAGCTAACCTCTTCTGGGAGGAAAACGTTGGATTCATCAATACCTGGTATGACTTCTACCGTGAAGATCATCTGTTTGGAGCGGATGGAGTCCATCTGAACCAGGTGGGAACAGCAAGATTTGGCCGCCTGCTTCACAATGCAGTAAAGGATTTTCGGAGAAAAAGCAGAGCCAACCAAGGACCACGAGGGACGAGATACGAGGCTCAAGTACTACCAGAGACAAGGATCGAGGACGGTGGACGACCAGGGGTGACGATCGAGGACCGAAAACAACCAGGGACGACGATCGAGGACAGCGAGAACGGAGGACCACCAGAGACAATGATCGAGGACCGAGGACCACTAGGGACAATGATCGAGGACACCGAGGGCCGAGGACAACCAGGCACGAGGATCGAGGACTGAGGACAGACAGGTACATAAATATAGATCCGAGCAGAACCAAGAATTTTAATAAAGAGCGTTCCGTGAATTCCAATCCAAAACTTTAAATGTTTTCTATGCAAACGCTCGTAGCATACGCAATACATTTTTCAGATTTAGAGGAACTTGCATTTCCAGAAAATTACGATGTAATTGGCATAACAGAATCTTGGCTCAATACAAAAGACAGAGACTTTTTAGCAGAATATTCACTTCCCGGTTATATAATGTTTGAGAAAAGCCGAATTAATAGAAATGGAGGTGAAGTTTTATTTTTTATCAAAGAAAGCCTTAACCCAACCCTCCTGTCAAAACCTCAAATTGTGAACGTCGACACATCCTTTGTGCTAATAAAGAATAATAAAGGTACACAAATAATACTTGCACTAATATACAGACCTTCAGCTCAATCAATGCAAACTGACAGAGAAATTTATTAGAAAATTGCAGACGTAAGTAACTCGCAAGATACCGTAATTTTTAGCGACTTCAATTACCTGTGACCAAGTGGGGAGATAGTATTACTTCACACTATGAACAATACCTGTATGCAAACTTGCAAGAGAGTTCGCTATATCAATTTGTTGGATCTCCAACCCGTGGAAATAATGTCCTTGACCTTGTTCTTTCAACAAAAGAAGAATTGATAGAGAATTTGAATGTCGGTGATGAATTCAGCAACAGCGACCATCGTATGATAACTTTCAGTTTCAAGTTTACTAGTAACGAACCAAATAGCACCATCGAGAAAGTCCCTAATTTCAAGCAAGCAAACTTTCGTAAATTTAGAGCAATGTTTAAAGAAACTGACTGGAGCTTTCTAATTAACAATAACGACATAAATACATCTTGGGAATCATTCGCAAACACTTACCTAAAAGCAGTGCAAGACTGCATACCATCGAAAATACGGCGTACAGGCCATAATGATAATGGTGGAATAAAGATATTTCCACCTGTCTGCTTGCTAAAAAGTTTGCTAATGATAGATTAAAATCCTCGCAAAATGACGAAGAACGGGTGAAATTTGTAGAACTATGACGCAAAGCCAACAAGTTAATTAAGCAAAGTAAAAAGATCCTGGAGTTTCACGTTGCGAATCAAAGTAAAACAAACCGAAAATAATTTTATAGTTATATCAGAAAGAAGAGAGTAGTTACTTCAACTGTTGGTCCAACAGTTAGTCGATGAAAATGGAGAATATACCAAAGACGAAGTACAAATGAGTAATGCCCTCAATACCTACTTTGCATCAGTTTTTACAACAGAAGACCTCATTGATATCCCTACAGCATCGCCGATTCAGATAGATAATTCTGATGTTCTAAGTAATATCACCATTACAGAGAGAGAAGTATTGAAATGTTTAGATAAACTCAAGGTAAATAAAACGCCCGGACCTGATACAATCTCACCTAGAGTTCTAAAGGAAGCTAAGGATGAGCTCTCAAAACCACTGACATTGCTATTCAATAAATCCTTGCAGTCTGGAACTATGCCTGATCAGTGGAAGCTAGCTAACGTAACACCGATTTTTAAAAAAGGCAGTAACTATCGTCCAATTAGCTTAACCTCAGTTGTATGTAAAATGCTAGAAACGCTCATAAGAGACAGACTTGTAAATCACTTAAAGGAAAATAACATACTTAAAAATACTCAACACAGCTTTCGTAACAAACGTTCCTGCTTAACAAATCTCTTAGACATTTTTCACGATATCCTCAACCTCTATGATGAGAGTAAAGCTGTAGATAATATATACCTTGATTTTCAAAAGGCCTTTGACAAAGTTCCCATAAACGTTTACTGCTAAAACTAAGAGCGCATGGAATAGAAGACGGTGTGTTGAAATGGATAGAAAATTGACTCAGCGACAGAAAGCAAAGAGTAGTCATAATTGGTAAGGCATCTAAATGGACCAATGTAACTAGCGGGGTACCCCAGGGATCGGTACTAGGAACAATTATCTTTCTAATTTACATTAACGACATAGATGAGGGTCTCACGTGCACAATCTCCAAGTTTGCTGACGATACAAAAATTGCAAATAGAGTGCTCTCAAAAGAACAAGTTGACGATATGCAACACAATCTAGATAAGTTGTCATGTTGGGCCCAAATTTGGCAAATGAGTTTCAATGCGGATAAATGTAAAGTACTACATATCGGATACCAAAATGAGAAAGCAAACTATTTGATGAATGGCACTCAGCTTAAGAGTGTAGACAGAGAAACTGATTTGGGAGTAACAATATCGAGTAACCTAAAACCGAGTCAACAGTGTTCAGAAGTTGATAAGAAGACAAAGAAATTAATTGGCTTTATAGGCAGGTCATATGAGCATAAATCCAAAGAAGTTATCTTAACTCTTTACAATTCCTTAGTGCGCCCTCTTCTGGAATACTGCGTTCAATCCTGGTGCCCTTAATACCAAACAGATATAAACAAGCTAGAACGAGTTCAACGTAGAGTTACCAAAATGATACCTAGCCTAAAAAACAAACCATACGAGGAGCGTCTTAGAGAATTAAATCTATTTCCTTTAACCCAGCGCAGATTAAGAGGCGACTTAATTCAAGTTTTCAAAATCATCAAAGTTATCGACAATATGAACTGTAGTAAGTACTTCACTATCGACCAATCTAATTACACACGGGGGTACCATTGCAAAATTTTTGTTAAATCTTTTATCTCTCACTAATTTAAGAATTTATTCTACAATCGAGTTGTCAACTTGTGGAATGGGCTTCCCCGAAACGTTATAGACTGCAGCACTGTTGATTCTTTTAAACTTCCCCTAGACAAATATCTTGCATCAAACCCGTGACTGACTGCGTTTGTAAATAAATAACTATATATGATCACCCCCTCTTTTACTAACCCCTCTGTCCCCTACTAACTTCCTAATCCTGCCATGGACATTAGTTCCAGGGCAGTATTTCCCTTGCCAATGTTCCCTTACCCACTCTAAATCACTGTTTCGACACTTGATCCTCAGTGTTTTGGAGGACAAGCAGCCTAGAATTGTCACTAGACCTGTTGTTGCTTGATTTCCTTTGTACTCCTTTGTACCTGTGTATCATTCTGTGTCGGAAGAAGGTGTTGGCTATCCACAGCCTCCTCCCCACACATACGTCCACAAGTGCACTACCATTCCCATTCACCTCTGACGGTACCCCCTCCCACCACTCCATCAACTTTCCTATCACCCACCTTCCTATTCATATCCCCAATCAGAATTATTCTTTCATTCTTGTCAAACTTATCCAGGCACGCCTCCACGTTCACCCAGAACTCTTCTTTCTTTCTTACAAGTTTATCCTCTGTCGGAGCATACAGAGGTGTAGCAGAGTGGTCTTGCCACTGGACTGGTAATCCAATGGACCCGGGTTCGAATCCCAATATGTCAATGGGAAGATATTATTGGGATGGAGTTTGTGCTGTACTTAGTTTCAGTGCATTACCACAGCACACCGAAATGCCAAAACAAAATACCCTCATTGTTCCCTGATTAAATAGCACTGTATGTATATTTCCATATTCAAAATATGCTACAGGGGGGGCAATACATAATGAGTTAATTGCTCAATAGGTGGCGTTCTGAGAGTGAGGGTCCGAGCCTGAGGAGTGAGACTGTGAGGCGCGGGGGCGAAGCAGCTTCAGAGATGGAGTTGGGTTCGAGCCGTGAGTGCGTGCTGCGCATGTCTCGCTCCCTAGGCTGGAACAAGACCTCACGGGCCTCACCGTGTTCAGCGGTAGAGTGTAAAGACTATCATCCTACGCCCGAGAGGGAGTAGTTGGAATATAGAAAAAAACAAAAAAAACACGTTTGTATTCCTACTTTCATTCTCACCCACACAATCCTTGAACCAACAGACACATAGTCTCTTACATGCTCGTTCCATTTGTTACTAGTAAACCCTCTCTATTTCGGACTAATTGGGGGGAGACCCAGTCCGAAATGTCCAATTTTCTGAGATGTCCGAACTCCGGCTGTCCATCATTTCAGAGGACAAAATCCGACCTGAACGAGGAAAAAAACGATGAATATCGAATAAGTAATAGTGAAACGAGAACAAACTTCACCGTTGATTAAATAGGGAAACGGCAGCGTACTTCATGTATGTGAATAAATGCGACCTCAGAAGAAGAAGGGAAACGTGAACGAACTTTATGCACCTATTATAACGAATAGGTCTAAATGCGATCTTGGCTAGGCTAGGCTACTTTTGGCTAGGCTACCCTATGCGTACTTTAGGTTAATATAGTGTACAGTAATAGCACATATAGTACTGTACAGTAATAGCACATATAGTACTGTACAGTAATAGCACATATAGTACTGTACAGTAATAGCACATATAGTACTGTACAGTAATAGCACATATAGTACTGTACAGTAATAGCACATAGAGTACTGTACAGTAATAGCACATATAGTACTGTACAGTAATAGCACATATAGTACTGTACAGTAATAGCACATATAGTACTGTACAGTAATAGCACATATAGTACTGTACAGTAATAGCACATATAGAGTACTGTACAGTAATAGCACATATAGTACTGTACAGTAATAGCACATATAGTACTGTACAGTAATAGCACATATAGTACTGTACAGTAATAGCACATATAGTACTGTACAGTAATAGCACATAGAGTACTGTACAGTAATAGCACATATAGTACTGTACAGTAATAGCACATATAGTACTGTACAGTAATAGCACATATAGTACTGTACAGTAATAGCACATATAGTACTGTACAGTAATAGCACATATAGTACTGTACAGTAATAGCACATATAGTACTGTACAGTAATAGCACATATAGTACTGTACAGTAATAGCACATATAGTACTGTACAGTAATAGCACATATAGTACTGTACAGTAATAGCACATATAGTACTGTACAGTAATAGCACATAGAGTACTGTACAGTAATAGCACATATAGTACTGTACAGTAATAGCACATATAGTACTGTACAGTAATAGCACATATAGTACTGTACAGTAATAGCACATAGAGTACTGTACAGTAATAGCACATATAGTACTGTACAGTAATAGCACATATAGTACTGTACAGTAATAGCACATATAGTACTGTACAGTAATAGCACATATAGTACTGTACAGTAATAGCACATATAGTACTGTACAGTAATAGCACATATAGTACTGTACAGTAATAGCACATATAGTACTGTACAGTAATAGCACATAGAGTACTGTACAGTAATAGCACATATAGTACTGTACAGTAATAGCACATATAGTACTGTACAGTAATAGCACATATAGTACTGTACAGTAATAGCACATAGAGTACTGTACAGTAATAGCACATATAGTACTGTACAGTAATAGCACATATAGTACTGTACAGTAATAGCACATATAGTACTGTACAGTAATAGCACATATAGTACTGTACAGTAATAGCACATATAGTACTGTACAGTAATAGCACATATAGTACTGTACAGTAATAGCACATAGAGTACTGTACAGTAATAGCACATAGAGTACTGTACAGTAATAGCACATAGAGTACTGTACAGTAATAGCACATATAGTACTGTACAGTAATAGCACATATAGTACTGTACAGTAATAGCACATATAGTACTGTACAGTAATAGCACATATAGTACTGTACAGTAATAGCACATATAGTACTGTACAGTAATAGCACATATAGTACTGTACAGTAATAGCACATATAGTACTGTACAGTAATAGCACATATAGTACTTAATATGAAACAATAAGTTCAGTTGATGGTCGGAAATTAAGGAACAACACTCACCCCTTCATTGAAAACAGGTCCACCTTACTCCATTACAACTCACTTCACCTCACCCCACTTCTCTACCTCACTGTCCTGCTCCACCTCACTATCCTTGACCACCTCACTTCCCTTCTCCATCTCAAGTGATATCGAGGTCACCTCACGGGCCTCACCGTGTTCAGCGGTAGAGTGTAAAGGCTATCAGCCTATGCCCGAGAGGGAGTAGTTGGAATATAGAAAAAGAAAACAAAATCGACATCCCCTCCGACCCCTTTCTGTCAGTCCCCGTCAAGACAATCCCTTCAGTAGATAGAGTAAATGGCCTGGAAATTTGGTCAACGTGTTCCGTTAGTTTGAAGTTTTGAAGATGTTCACTTCGTTAGCTTAGCGATAATAAGACGCTTCACTCCATTCAAGTGTCGATTGTTCTCTGGGCTGTAAACTTCCACGCTTAATAATATTCCTAGACGGTTCTTCCTAAGTGATAGAAATATTGGCATCATTATAATGACTAGAATATAGTGAAAACATGAAATAGTGGCGACATAATTAGTGTGATTTTCGAGTAATAGATATGTTACACGTTATACTTAGGAATACGTATTGGAATATTTATACTGATATATTATGAATATAAATAGTATACATAGAATAACAACAGAAGCACGCTGATAACATACTATACATAGTATACATAGAATAACAACAGAAGCACGCTGATAACATACTATGGGAGGAAAGGTAGACGCAGCAAATTAGCAGGAGATACATATCACATCTCTCGGAGATCTTAGAGTTCTCTTATTCTTAACACACATTTAGATCATAAAATCTACATGTACTTGTTCTTGTACTCATCGTCCCTGAATCTCAAGATAAACCTCTTCCTGTCAAGAATTCATCTCAGTAAACATATTGTTGGTTAACAACAATTAATTTTCAGTACCATAATATACTAGGATACCTTGTGGTGGCGGTGATCCCTACGTCATAGTCCATTTGTTATAGGAAGTCCACAAATCATGTCCCACATTCTCTGTAACTCAAAAATGGTTAGATCAAATGTGCTGTACATCTCCACACCTATTCCCTGGCTAACCCTTCCTAAATAGTAGAAATATTAGCTCGATTACTCTACTTGCTTATGAGTTATAGAGGTTAGAGGTCATGATTTTTGTCCTACCTATAATTAATGCAATATTCCTCTACAGGCACCTATTAATACAACCTAAAACATGGCAAATGCTGAGTTAATAAAAAAAAACGTGGGATTGGTTACATAGCTTACTTGAATAATTAATTTATAATCTTAGAAGAATGAGTAGAAAACTAAATACCGAGATCTTTCGACACGTATAGTTCCGGACAGATCAAACAGCAACACCCCGTCCACCAGCTGTGTGGTGTGGGGCTCTGCGGATTTGGTAACACTGGCAGGAGGTGGGAGGGATGTGGGTGGATGATGAGGGGAGGGATGGGGGGGGGGGGAGGTTAGGGGGGAGTGTGGGAGGGTGAAGAGGCAGTAATCATGGTATGGCTGGTGGGAGGGAGCAAACAAGTGACGGGGTAGGGGAGAACAGAGTGACAAGCAAATTTTCCTATAGAACAAGCTACTCCCACAGGATTTTAAATTACACACACCTACAATATCACTGTTTGCTACATTTAACAACCTGCCAGTCTGCTCTCCACTACCCTGTCACTTGTTTGCCCCCTCCCACCAGCCACACCATGATTGCTGCCTCTTCACCCTCCCAATTCCCCCCTAAACCCCCCACATACCTCCCCTCATCACCCACCCACCCACATCCCTCCCACCTCCTGCCAGTGTTACCAAATCCGCAGAGCCCCTCACCACATAGCGGGTGGACGAGGTGTTGCTGTTTCATCTGTCCGGAACTGTACATATCATTTCTGCAAAACTATTTAGACATTAATATACTGTTGTTTAGGATTTACTACAATTCATGAACTGACAATAAACAATGTTATTTTTAAATTGGACCACAAACTCTTAGACTAACTGTATGTTTCGCACCCCTTATTACGTCATTAGTGTTTTTTATATTGAAACGTGTCGAAATCACAGACACTGTTTCTAATCACAGCTCTCGTAAATCAGATGCTTCAGCAAGTGCAGCCTTGATAATTGCAGACATATAACTTCCTTGTCTTTACCAACCTTAGCTTATTACAGGGTTGTCTGCGATTAACAACATTAAATTTGTGCATATTGCAAGCGGATTTAGCCGATTTTCTGCACAGTGGTAATGTCAAGCAAGCAATCAAAAGGTTAAATGTCTTCCCGGTGTCATGATTAACAATGTAGAGAGGAACTGATTATACGTTGGACTACCAGAATCAATCGTGAGCTAGCGGGCAGACCGTATATGTTGGCTGAGGCTCAATCCAACTAAATCAAGAGGGTCTACTGTAGTGTACTAATAACATCGCTCCTGAATTCTACACAATAATCATAGTATTATTAAGAACTATTAGTAAGTGTATCTTAGCTGCAACACCGAGGTGCATACTACAAGCCACCCGCTCATTGTGCCCAAAAGGTCATCTCTCGCGCAGATGTCAGGTCACACCTAGGGTACCTGTATATAAGAGAGTAGTGTCAATTTGAGTATTGGATGCAATGTTGTTACTAACGAACTTGACAATAATCTTGATCCCTGACCTCTCTGTAACTTAAAAGGGCCTAGAGCAAACTGACTGTAATTATCCACACTTTTTTTTTGGTGGACTCTTCCCAAATGATAGAAACGTCAGCCAGTTTGCTTTCATTAATTTCGAGTTATAAGAAGTTAAGGGGTCAAGATTATTGTCAAGTTCGCTGGGAGCTACCTATACCTCACACTTATACCTTTACCCAGCAGCGTACAGTATATTTACACTTAATGGTTCAACCTATATACCATAAACTTTTCTATTTATACCGAAATCCATCAATCCATATCTTCAGGGCACTTAAGTTCCCGGGCACCATATTGTTTCTAACTCCCCCTATGTCGCCTCTCACTCTATCAAGGCACTCTCGTCACACCTACAGCTTGAAGGGGTCGGAGTCCAAATTCGGCACCAGCTTTGACATTTGGTCTATTGCTTGGATAACGGCTGGAAGAGAGAGAGAGAGAGAGAGAGAGAGAGAGAGAGAGAGAGAGAGAGAGAGAGAGAGAGAGAGAGAGACGAGAGAGAGAGAGAGAGAGAGAGAGAGAGAGAGAGAGAGAGAGAGAGAGAGAGAGAGAGAGAGAGAGAGAGAGAGAGAGAGAGAGTGAGAGGGAGAGGGAATGAGAGATAGAGGGGGAGGGAGTGAGAGCGAGAAAGAGATAGAGAGAGAGAGAGAGAGAAAGAGGGAGGGGAGCGAGAGAGGGAGTACAAAGGAGTACAAAGGAAATCAAGCAACAACAGATCTAGTGACCCTTCTAGGCTGCTTGTCCTCCAAAACACTGAGGATCAAGTGTCCAAACAGTGGTTTAGAGTGGGTAAGGGAACATTGGAAAGGGAACTACTGCCCTAGAACTAATGTCCGTGGCAGGATTAGGAAGTTAGTAGGGGACAGATGGGTTAGTAACTGAGGGGGGGATAAAATATAGTTATTCATTTACAAACGCAGTCAGTCGCGGGTTTGATGCGAGATATTTGTCTAAGCGGAGTTTAAATGAATCAACGGTGCTGCAGTCTATAACGTCTCGGGGAAGCCCATTCCACAAGTTGACAAGTCGATTGAAGAAGAAATTCTTAGATTCATGTGAGTTAAAAGATTTACCAATAATTTTGCAACCGTTTCCCCGCGTGTAATTAGATTGGTCGATAGTGAAGTACTTACTACAGTTCATATTGTTGATGCCTTTGATGATTTTGAACACTTGAATTAAGTCACCTCTTAATCTGCACTGGGTTAAAGGAAATAGATTTAATTCTCTAAGACGCTCTTCGTATGGTTTGTTCTTTAGGCTAGGTATCATTTTGGTAACTCTACGTTGAACTCGTTCTAGCTTGTTTATATCTTTTTGGTAATAAGGGCACCAGGATTGAACGCAGTATTCCAGAAGAGGGCGGACTAAGGAATTGTAAAGGGTGAGGATAACTTCTTTGGATTTATGCTCAAATGACCTGCCTATAAAGCCAATTATTTTGTTTGCCTTCTTAACAACTTCTGAACATTGTTGACTCGGTTTTAGGTTACTCGATATTGTTACTCCCAGATCGGTTTCTCTGTTTACATTCTTAAGCTGAGTGCCATTCATCGAATAGTTTGCTTTCTCATTTAGGTATCCGATATGTAGTACTTTACATTTATCCGCATTGAAACTCATTTGCCAAATTTGGGCCCAACATGACAATTTATCTAGATTGTGTTGCATATCGTCAACTTGTTCTTTTGAGAGTACGCTATTTGCAATTTTTGTATCGTCAGCAAATTTTGAGATTGTACAGGTGAGACCCTCATCTATGTCGTTGATGTAATTAGAAAGAGAATTGGTCCTAGTACCGATCCCTGGGGTACCCCGCTACTTACATTGGTCCATTTAGATGCCTTACCGTTTATGACTACTCTTTGCTTTCTGTCGCTGAGCCAATTTTCTATCCATTTCAAAACACCGTCTTGTATTCCATGCGCTTTTAGTTTTAGCAGTAAACGTTTGTGGGGAACTTTGTCAAAGGCCTTTTGAAAATCAAGGTATATAATATCTACAGCTTTACTCTCATTGTAGAGGTTAAGGATATCGTGGAAGAAGAAGTCTAAGAGGTTTGTTAAACAGGAACGTTTTTTACGAAAGCCGTGTTGAGTATCTTTAAGTAAGTTATTTGCCTCTAAGTGATTTACGAGTCTGTCTCTTATGACCGTTTCTAACATTTTACATACAATTGAGGTTAAGCTAATTGGACGATAGTCACTGGGTAGGGATTTGCTGCCTTTTTTGAATATCGGTGTTACGTTGGCTAGCTTCCACTGATCAGGCATAGTCACAGACTGCAAGGATTCATTGAATAGCAATGTCAGTGGTTTGGAGAGCTGATCCTTAGCTTCCTTTAGAACTCTAGGCGACATTGTATCAGGTCCAGGCGTTTTATTTACCTTGAGTTTATCTAAACAATTCAATACTTCTCTCTCTGTAATGGTGATATTGCTTAGAACATCTGAATTATCAATCTGAATCGGCGATGGTGTAGGGATATCACTGAGGTCTTCGGTTGTAAAAACTGATGCAAAGAAGGTATGGAGGGCATTACTCATTTGTACTTCGTCTTTGGTGTATTCTCCATTTTCATCGACTAACGGTCCAACAGTTGAAGTAACTACTTTTTTCTGTCTGATATAACTATAGAATTCTTTCGGGTTTGTTTTTACTTTGATTCGCAACATGTAACTCCAGGGTCTTTTTACTTTGCTTAATTAACTTTTTGGCTTTGCGTCGTAGCTCTACAAATTTCACCCGTTCTTCGTCATTTTGTGAGGATTTTAATCTATCATTAACACATCTTTTAGCAAGCAGACAGTCTGAAATATCTTTATTCCACCATTTGGGCTTATCATTATGGCCTGGACGCCGTATTTTCGATGGTATGCAGTCTTGCACTGCCTTAAGGTAAGTGGTTGTGAAACACTCCCAAGATGTATTTATGTCGTTATTGTTAGTCAGAAAGCTCCAGTCAGTTTCTTTAAGCTTTGCTTTAAGTTTATGAAAATTTGCTTTCTTGAAATTAGGGACTTTCTCAATGCTATTATTTGATTTGTTACTAGTAAACTTTAAAGTGAAAGTTATCGTACGATGGTCGCTGTTACTGAATTCATCACCAACATTCAAATTCTCTATTAATTCTTCTTTTGTTGCGAGTACAAGGTCAAGCACATTATTACCACGGGTCGGAGATTGTACAAATTGAAAAAGTGAACTCTCTTGCAAGTTAGCATTGAGGTCGTGTCCAGAGTGTGAATTAAGAATATCGCCCCATTTAGTCACGGGTAAGTTGAAATCGTCAAGAATTACGGTATCTTGTATGTTAGTTATTTCTGCAAATTGTTCATAACTTTCACTGTCAGTTTGCACTGATTGAGATGGGGGTCTGTATAATAAAGCTAGTGTTATTTTAGTTCCTCGTTTATTATGTAATAGTACGTAAGATATGTCTATATTCGCAATTTGAGGTTTTGACATTAAGACGGGATTAAGACTTTCCTTTATAAAAAACAGAACTCCTCCTCCATTTCTATTGATCCGACTTTTCTCAAACATTGTATAACCAGGAAGCGTATATTCGGCTAAAAAGTCTCTGTCTTCCATATTTAACCAAGATTATGTAATGCCGATTATATCATAATGTTCTGTAAACACGATTTCCTCTAGATCTGAAAATTTATTGCGTATACTACGAGCATTTACATAAAACACCTTAAGAGTATTAGAGTTGGATGTTACCGATTGTGCATTGTCTGAATTTTCAGTTCGTATTTGACTTACACTACCCTGTCTTGGGTCTGGTTGACCCCGTTTTTTGAACGGAAATCCTTGACTGCATCGTTCAGCAGACGACCAAGACGTGAAGCTCCTACTTCATTGAGATGTACACCATCTCCTGGAAACAAAGATTTATCATAGTAAAAATTGTCCCACGTGTCGACAAAGCCGATGTCCTCCTCCCTGCAGAGTTTGGCTAGTCGGCGATTTGTACTGGTAGCTATGTTGTAGAATCGGTTTTCTACATCAATCCGGGGAACAATTCCTGAAATTAAGATTCTATTAGGTTTTTCCTTGAAGGACCTGATCAGCCGCCGGTACTTGCAAAGTAGTTTCTCTGACCGCGTCCGTTGGATATCGTTAGATCCAACGTGGATGATGTACGTAGTGCTTGCGGGGGCGAGCCTGGAAACCTCTTCCACAGCCGCAACAATGTCGTCCACGCCGCCACCTGGGATACAGAATCGCTTTCTGGTCCTGGGTGCCCTGGCGCAGAACTCGGTTAGTTGGCCACGGACCATGGAGTCGCCCACAAGCCGACCTTCTTCCGTTTCCTCTTCCTCGTCAATAGCCAGAATTTTGAAGCGGTTTTGGCATGATGTCGGGATGACCTTCCTGGTACTGGTACTGGGATGCACATTGTTTCTCAAAACTGAAAATTGTCCTAGGGGGGGAGTGAGAGTAGAGTCATTATTATTTTCTGCAACATCTAAGGTAGCTGCTGGTGTGGGTACCAGTACTGTATGCACTGGAATGGCGGTTGACATTGTAGTGGTTTCTTGGGCCGAGGGCACTCCTACGTTGAGTGTGGCAAATTCTTGAAGGGATTCAAGCTTCGTAGTCAGGGCATCGATCTTGCGGTGAGCTGCATTCAATTCATCCGCAATCTTCTATCGGAGCTGGCAAAAACTACAAATTTGGACATCAGTATCAACAAACATGGTAGGGCCAAATTTACCGGAACAACTCGTGCAGGTTCGTTGCGGCGCCATGACGATATAATCACAATATGCCTGAAAATCACACAAATTTATGGTAGCAAAATGGTACAATTAAAGCCTGAAAATCACAAAAAATGTATGTTAGCAATGTGACACAATTAATTCCTGAAAATCACACACAATTTTGTTAGCAATATGATAACATTAATATGCCTGTAAATTACAAACAATATATTAGCAATAGAACACAATTTATGCCTGAAAATAAAACAAAAATTGATGTTAGCAGTATGACACAGTTAAAGCCTGGAGAGAGAGGGAGGGGAATAGATGGAGGGGTCATTATTAACCCTCTCCGACATATGACGCAATTTTGAGTCTATTAGGGATACTTTAAAGCTTTTGTTACCATCGGGGGTATTAATAAACCTTTAGTTTAGTTACTTCAACCTCTGCAGTTGTCTTTGAGTTAGCACAAAACAAATTTTGGAGAGGTCATTATAAGAGTGAGAGAACTCTATTTCTTATTGCTAATCTGGCAACCTCTGCGTCATATGTGCGTGAAAGGGTTAAATGAAAGGACTATCTACTGTATATATTTTTAGTCTGTCTATATTTATTAGTAATTTCTGAGAGTTCCTCTATACGTTAATGCACTGCTTCAAAACTTTACGTCACTGCTAATTAGAACACCCATTTATGTCTACAGAGAGAGAGACAGATATAATTATGTATCATGGCATTTTACTGGCAACCACCCATATATATATGTGTGTGTATCAGTGTGGGTGCATGTATATATGTTTCATGGTAAATTACTGCCAACCACCCATATACTATTTATATAATTATATGTGTCAGTGTGGGTGTATGCATACAGTATATATAATATATATATATATATATATATATATATATATATATATATATATATATATCATGGTAATTTCTTGCCGGCCACCCATACACTTGTATGTATACAGTATGTATAGAATCCCGATGTATGTGTACATATTGATAATTTGTTGCTGGCCACCCATATACTTTTAATGTGGATGTGTCAGTGTAGGTGTATGCATGTACTATATATAGCATAGTACTTTCCTACCAACCACCCATATAATTTTAAGGTATATGTGTCTGTGTGGGTGTATATACAACATCATGGTATTTTGCTGCCGGCCACCCATATACTGTTTAAGGTATATGTGTCTGTGTGGGTGTACGTGTATATAGATCATGGTAATTTACAGCCGGCTACCCATATACTTTTAATGGCAGCAAATGGATGTAAGTGGTTCACTCGTCGACAACAACAGCAAATTAAACACGGCCATGCATAATCATTTAGCCAGAATATTACTTTTAATTTCAGCCCATTATATAAACAATTGCTCCACTCTATGACCAGTTAGCGCTGTGTGTGTATTAATACTACTACATGGAATTGTTCATTAAGCGGAATTGTCTATCAACGGAGGAATTGAAAGTTATCCTACTGTACCTATTCATAGTCGCACATTGTAATTATATACATTGCTTGGTACGATGGCCCATTTAACGCAGAATAAGTAGTAGCAGCTAAGGTATAAATATTCAAAGTTGCAATACAAATACATTTATATGTGTATTTGATGACGTATACAAATAATTACACACACCAATAATTATTTACTTTATATTTTAGGCGTTTTTTTATTATTTTGCAAATGTGTGCAGAGATCAAAAGCCTTGCATTACTTAAATTCATGTATGGAAGACGATTGTGTTCTCAAAATTGCTGTAATGTTCATATTTCCGATATGACTATAAGTAGGTATTATTTTTATCATTCATATACTTTATTGACATAATATTACATTAATATGAGGTACAGTTCCCAGCACAAGTTCCGTTCTTCTCTGAGATTATATTTATGAAAGTCAAAATAGGACTACTGAATTATGTGAGCTCTTTGCTATGCAGTACTGTAGTTACTTAATTTGCTTATGCAACTGCTGAGCAATATATATTACACTCTAAATTCAATTTTACAATTTTCACTTACACACCTTTCATCTCACAAAGGAACGGAACTTGTGTAGGCAACTGTACATACAAATACATTTCATTACAACAATACATATAAATATAGCAATGAGGGACTTGATATATGTCCTTGAATCTTGTACTTTATACATAATATATTTTTGGAATGGAACACCCTGCTAGTGCGTGACATCATACAATTATCATGCCATGCACTATCAGAGTAGTCAACATTATATGTTTGATTTATCAGATAATGTGAAACTTACACCAAATGTGAATATGCTAACATAACATTAAGTCAGCTTCTAACAGTTATGATAACGTAGGTTTGGGAGGGTAAGATTAAGTTCAGTCAGTCAGTAGCCAGCCCATACTTCCACAAGGAGGATCAGCAAGAGACACGAGAGAGAAAGAAGAGGTGACGGGAGAAGAACACATATAACAGTTTGCCCACACAAAATATGCACACAAGCGTTCAAAAGCACCAATCACTTATCAGCCCCCGAAATCAATGGTTTCACCTCAGGTGTTATATTAAGTTCAGGAAGTCTAAGAATATATTCGATTTGAGTATAGGTTGTGTATTTTAAGATGAACTATTTGGTCGGGTTTAATGGACGAGCACACACGTAGCCCATTTCCGCATTTGTTTATCCAATTCGTCTGATTGATACCTACATACGGGCAAAAGCGGCCACTCCAAAAGACTTGTCTGGGTCCATTACTGTCACTGAAAATCCTCACTGTTTCTACCTGTTGATTTTGGATGGCGTTATTGAGCAAATTAATGCTTTCGAATTAGGTCAGTCAATATATGCACTAAATGTTTAGCCACTTATCACATGACTCTAACACAAAATCCGCATGTCTGAGCTCTTCAACTGGCCACTTGCAAAAGTCGAACAATAAAGAAGTTTGCGCCGTAAACATCGATATTAAATTGAATTATAAAATTAGTGTAGGCTTCAGATAAACAAAATGTATGTTGAATTTGATTTTATGTATCTATAAATACACTGCAACCGATTTATGTTTGGTAAATCTGTGAATAATTGATTTATACAGCTACAGCTTCCTTATACAGTAGGTAGACACTTGTAAGTGGTTAATTGACCTGGGTTATATATAACTTTGTGATAAAGTAAATGGTTTCTTGTAATTACTAAGACAAATTCAATATATATATATATATATATATATTCTGACATACGGAGCCCTGTATGTTTATTTACCCTAGAAGGGGAAACCCCCCCAGAGTGGTAGACAAAGCTGAAATGGGGGTCTCAATGACCCCCCGTGGGGAAATAAAAGAAACAAATTTTTCTAATGCTTTATTGATGCCCAAAATGGTTTAGTTGTATGCATACATCATTATGCTAGCTTATTATCACAGTTTATAGAATATTTCCTGAGTAGTTGCGTGTTGAGGCACTCGTGTTCCAAATTATCCAGGCAAAAAAATGGTGTCCACTAAAATAATCAAATAAAAATTAATTACCGACCAAATTATCTGATACTTCGCAGTATGAAGGCGTGATGATGGGGTAAGTTCTTCCTAAAACCTGGAGGGCGTAGACCCCAGGAACGAGACGATCTGGAAGAAACAAAAGAGAGCAGGGATGCTATTTGTTCATCCGACAGGTTCTTGGGGTCAGCCATGGCGGGACTATTCAAAAGCAAGAAAATCCAGAATTAGGAAAATATTCATAACAAATAGTTCCTGGGGTCAAATGCCTATGAAATTGTTATGGGAAGCAGGGGAATATATATGTCAATCATATAAGCATAATACACCATAAATCTATCCGTCAACATAGCTTGCACAAGCACGAAACCAAACAAATCGAGAACGAAAATGCTTACCTTATAAGGGGAATGGTCGGGTCAATATGACCCAAACGGGCTGGTAGGGCTGCGAGGGGCGGAGCTTCGGGCTTGTAGGTGTGCACACGATGAGCGGTGGGTGTAGACTGCCGTTCCCTCACCCAAACTCGTGGCTACCGGGCCGCGTCACGCCACAACACCAAGAAACAAGCCCGCGCACGATATTTCGGGGTCGTGGTGACCCCGGTTTCCCCTTCTAGGGTTAAGAGTTAAAATTAAGAGTTGAAGAAGTGCCAAACTACCCAGGCGGCGAAGCGGACCAACGAGCGAACCAGCGAGGGGGAAACTAGCTCGTCCACATACCAGCAAACAAGCCTTCACACCTGCGTGCGTCATAGGGGACCCTGCAAACTACTTCGATGACCCGACGCTATGACGTATGATCGACGCCAGGAGACTCCATTGGACCACGCACCTGCTACGCAACTCGAGGAGCTGTGATTGGGGCGCGCACCAGCTCCCGCCTCCTGATTCGTTCCTACACCATCATTGTTTAGTATATAAGACCCGAGTAGTGGGCATTCAAATCAGTCTCATTTGGAGTTGGGAAGGTGAACTTGCAGCTGGAGGAAGACGGGGTGAAGTATTATAATGGGTTTGTGACTGTCAGTCAGATTATATAAGTGTGTGTTTAGTGTGGTCCGTGTAAACACTTACGTTATGTTGGTTAGTGAGATGTGTGATTGGGAATTAACGTTAACGCTACTAATTATGTACTTAACTATTTGATTGGGAATTAATGTTAATGCTACTATTGATTGGGAATAAATGTTAACGCTACTATTATGTACTTAACTATTTGATTGGGATTAACGTTAACGCTACTATTATGTATTTAACTGTTTGATTGGGAATTAACGTTAACGCTACTATTATGTACTTAACTATTTTAGTTGACTGACTTGTGGACTAAAGCAACTCTTTAAGTAATTGGGTTATGATGAAAGCAATACTATTATTTTATATTAATATTTACGAGTTCTTTCATTTTCTTTTAATTAAGCTTACATTGCTTAACGGTGCTTAGTACGGTGATACTATTGTCTCTTATTAGTAATATTGCCTTAGACTAACATGGCTGTTTTAATGTTACTTCTATTGATTTCCTAAGCTGAAGAAAATTCTTTTAGCTTCAAAATATTATTTTTGCTTTTCATATTATTTGAGTGAGACCTGAATCGAATCTATGAAGCGATCCTGTAACTTAATTTACTCATAATCAAACCTCAATGTTACGTGGTTAAGAAATACATTTAACTAATTATTAAATATATATCTAACTTTTATGTGACTTTGATATTAATCCTGATGATAATAATAATATAATACTATTAACGTAAGACAAGAACCAAGAATAATTACATTAAATGTAAATAAAAGGACATATAAGAAAACTATCTATTAATTTCAAAAAGGTTAAGAGACAGAAATATTCTTACTTTAATATTTATCTTTCAAGACTTTTTATAGAATTAATAGTCCTTCTTTAGCTATAACTTCTTCGGTTCATAACCATAGCCTACTAAGCTTCGGTTAAATAATAATTCTTTATAAATACTACATGACTTTAATTAGTTTCAGTATTTTTTCATAATTTAAGAGTATCAGTCAATAAAGGCTACCAAGTCCTAAGATCCAAAAGGAAAGGAAGCAACAACAGGAAATAATTTTATTAGATTTTACTTTTGTTTTGCCTTCAGCTGACTGATACCTTAATATATATCTCTGTGCTATCTAGATTCATCAAGTTAACCACTTGAGGATCAAGATACGTAAGAGAAGAGTGGCGACCTCGCCAGGATTCGTTTAATACAATTTCACTCAGTTTTATTAATGTTTCACTACTTAATAATCAAATATTATTCATGCCTCGTCTATTTAATGACGAAGATGCTCGAGTTTTCATAGAATCAGACCCTACAACCCCTGATATTGACTGTCTGTCAAAATCCGAACTGAAAGTGCTTGCCTCACATCTCTAATTAACTGTCTCAAACATGTCCAAAGTAGAGGTGGCTCAGACCATAAAAACCCACCTGTTCCCTGTAGAAGGCGGGGAGGGTGACGGAGCAGTTGGTAGGATCTCGAGTAAACCTAGCCAACTTGATGAACAATTGCCACCTGGTTTTACCGTTGATCAATTATTCGAACTAGAACAAACCAGACAAAAGAGCGAACAAGCCAGACTAAATGCCG
Source organism: Paralithodes platypus (assembly GCA_032716605.1). Lineage (NCBI taxonomy): Eukaryota > Metazoa > Arthropoda > Malacostraca > Decapoda > Lithodidae > Paralithodes > Paralithodes platypus. The sequence continues at coordinate 8,621,813 of CM064507.1, read as the reverse complement.
AACAAGCCAGAGCAACGACCGAACAATATGAATATCAATATCGTACGGCTCAACTAAATGTCAACACTAATGCTCCCTTAATTGCTCCCCCTCTGGGATTGACTATGACTAGTGTCATTCCACCTTTCACTGAGGATAATGTGCAGGATTTCTTTTATTTGTTGGAGGAAGTTGCTGGAGGTATGAAGTGGACAAGAGATCAATAGCCTTTTATGTTACAAACCGTTTTGACAGGGCAGGCTCGAGCCACGTATTTGTCAGAAGTAGCAGAAGTTAGGCAGGATTATGACAATCTCAAAGAAGCTATCCTAAAAACCTATCAATTGCAGCCTGAGGCTTACAGGCAATCTTTCCGTAAAAAACAGAAGAAAGTAGAAGAAACCCATAAGGTATTTGCCAGGACCATGACTAAAACTTTCAATCATTGGGTCAAGAGTAAGAAAGTCACAAGCTACAACGATCTGAAGGAGTTGGTCCTGTTAGAAAATGTCCTATGGAAAATTGATTCTTCTGTATCCTATCATTTAAAGGGGAAAAAGGTAGATTGTCTTGCCGACGCTGCTGACATGGCTGACACATACGTGCTCAACAACAAATTTCGTGGAAAGAAGCCCTACGATAATTCTAGTTCTAATTTTAAGTATCCCAATCACAAATCTGACAGACTCAGTCACAAGCCTGTAACGTCTTCCCCAGCTAGCCAAAATAGAATTGTTCCCCCAACTAAAAATGCGACTCAGGGCAATGGTAACAGAGGTGGGCCCCAAAGTAATAGTAATGCTCAGAGAGGGAACGTTCCTGTATCCCCTAAAGTATGTACTTTTTGTGGCAAGAGAGGCCACCTAGCTTATCAGTGCTGGGCCAAGGAGAGAACAGAGAGATCGGGGCAGACTGTTGCCGCCGTATCTCAAACTCCATATGTGCCTTTAATGCGGGACTCCCAACAGAAGAAGTACCTAGCACCATATGTTCCTTTAATGCAGGACTCCCGACAGAAGGAGTACCTAGCACCGAAAGTTCCTTTAATACAGGACTCCCGACAGAAGGAGTACCTAGCAGCTAACGTAAATCATCTAGACAGGGGTGTAGTAGCATGCGTGGTGCAACCCACTAGGATTAAGCCAATAATAATTTCACCATCAGTGCAGGACAGTTACCGTCCCTTTTTTTCATCTGGCAACGTGAGATTAAATGGTTGTATGCATGAGGTAAACATTCTGAGAGACACAGGTTCTACTAGCACCCTCATGGTGAATCCTTACACTGAGTGCCCACCTGGCGAACCAGTTGTAATGAGAGGTGCTGGAGGCCAATTTTATGAACACTTGGTAAAAGGCGAAATTGAATGTGAGTTACTACAGGGTGAGGCCACCATTGCTTTGTGTAGGTCCCAAGATATCCCTGTGCCTGGGGTAACACTCCTTTTGGGGAATGATGTAACAGGTGAGAAGGTCCGACCAGACCCCATTTTGTCACTTTCCCCTGTTGACGAGCCACTAACCGGTGAGCTCGAAAAGGAGATGCCAACAGTTTTCCCTGTGTGTGCTGTCACACGTTCAATGTCTCAAGTAGCAGTTCCCTCAGACAGAAATGTACCGAATGTAAAAGTTGATGAAAGGGATGATGAGAGTGTGAATGACGCTCCAACTGTGCCTGATGATGTGACTGAGGTGGATTTATCTGACACCTTTATGGCTCATCTTGACCCTAACGATGACCATGAAACCCCTCCAAATTGTCCTATTGGCCTGGTAGAGCTACAGAGAGATGATAGTGATTGCAAGGAGTTAGCTGCCAGGTCCGTGAGTGAAGAGGAATGTGAGAAGGAGGGTGGTGAATGTTTCTACCTCAAGGGAGGAGTATTGTGGCGTAGATGGAGACGCCACACAGACCAATCGATGACGGGGCCTGGGACGTCCATCAAGTAGTAGTCCCCAAACCTTGTCGTAGAGATATCTTGGAAATGGCACATTGTATACCATTGGCAGGACACCTAGGTGTGAGAAAAACTCTAGACAGAAACAGAGCCCACTTTTCCTGGCCAGGAATGCGTGAAGATGTAGTGGAGTTTTGTAGAGTGTGTCACACTTGCTAGATGACAGGAAAACCCAATCAGAAGGTGCCTGTACATCCTCTGGTGCCCTTGCCCGTCTTCGAGAATCCTTTTACTCGGGTGGTAGTGGACATTGTAGGCCCATTGCCTAAGACTTCCCAAGGTAACATTTATTTATTAACAATTATGGACATGGCAACTCGCTACCCAGAGGCTATACCCTTAAGGACTACCTCGCTCCAACTGTCATCAAGGAACTGCTCAAATTCTTCACCAGAATGGGTTTCCCCCATGAGGTGCAAAGTGATCAAGAAACTAATTTTACCTCTAAAATTTTCCAGCAGTCCCTCAAGGAGTTGGGTATCGAGCATGTTAAGTCTAGCACCTACCACCCAGAGAGTCAAGGGGTTCTCGAACAATATCATCAGACATTAAAGGAAATGTTACGTAAGTATTGTACAGAGACCGTAGTTGAGTGGGATAAGGTGGTACCTTTTCTTTTATTTGCTACTCGTGAGGTTCCAACTGAATCCCTGGGTTTTTCCCCTAATGAGCTAGTTTTCGGTCACCAGGTAAGAGGTCCTTTGCAACTATTGCAGGATAGCCTAGTTGGCCAGGAGGGGAACCAAAACCTCCTCCAGTATGTTTCAGATTTCAAAACCCGGCTGAGATCCTCATGTGAGTTTGCCGCTCAAAACTTGACAGTGGCTAAAAGCTCCATGAAGAACTGGTATGGCAGAAAAGCCTGTGAGAGGGAGTTTCAGCCCGGTGATGAGGTTTTGGTCCTGCTCCCCCTATTTGGCCAACCTTTATCTGCCAAGTTCAGGGGCCCATATAAGATCATTCAGAGGGTGAGCATTACCGATTATCTAGTAACTACCCCAGACAGGAGAAAGCCCACGCAAGTATTTCATATAAATATGTTGAAACCCTACCATAGGTCCTCTGCTTCCTCTCTTCCAGATTCTCCCACTGTGGCAGTGAATGTCAGGACCTGTGGACAGCCTGGTGCAGACGAAGTCTTCAGTTCTCTTACTGACCCGCAACAGACTGTTTCAGAGCCTGAAGGTATCCATGCAGACTTTGACTTGTCATGTAGCCTATCCAACTTTCAGTATAACTCAGTAGCTTGGGGGGAATTACCATCTAAACTATGTCATCTTCCCTCTGATCAAGCGAACCAACTAATCTCTGTTTTATCTCAGTCTCCCAGTGTGTTCCATGATACTCCAGGGCTCACTTCTTTGGCCGTGCACGACATCGACGTAGGGGATGCAACTCCCATTAAACTATCCCCCTACCGTGTCTTGCCACAACGCAGGAGTATACTGCAGGTCGAGCTTGACTACATGTTGTCAAACAAGCTGGTCACAAGGGCCTTAAGCCAGTGGAGTGGCCCGGTCATACTTGTGCCAAAGCCAGACGGGAGCCATAGGTTATGTATGGACTATAGGCAAGTTAATGCCGTCACAAAGAACGATACCTACCCACTGCCACGGATCAAAGATTGCATTTACCAGGTTGGCCTCATACAGCAGTAAGTTTAACTTAATGAGAGGATTTTGGCAATTAGCTCTCCCTTGTAGCGAGGTAAAGATCATGCTTTAGTAGTCCGCTTTCAAGCCTTCAGCTGTGAGATGCCTTGCAGTTCGAATAGCGCTCCAGCTACGTTCCGGCTATGTTCTGATGTGGTACCTGGAGACGTTGCCTACTTTGGGTGATATCCTTATTATATCCTCATTATAATCTTGCTGTTGCCAATCTGGTGGTGAATCTTTTTATGTATTATGTTTAATATTATGTACTATACTCCTTAAACTCTTTTCTAGGGGGGAGGTCTGACATACGGAGCCCTGTATGTTTATTTAAGAGTTAGAATTAAGAGTTAAAGGAGTGCCAAACTACCCAGGCGGTGAAGCAGACCAACGAGCGAACCAGCGAAGGGGAAACTAGCTCGTCCGTATACCAGCAAACAAGCCTTCACACCTGCGTGCGTCATAGGGGACCCTGCAAACTACTTCGATGACCCGATGCTATGACGTATGATCGACGCTAGGAGACTCCATTGGACCACGCACCTGCTACGCAACTCGAGGAGCTGTGATTGGGGCGCGCACCAGCTCCCGCCTCCTGATTCGTTCCTACACCATCATTGATTAGTATATAAGACCCGAGTAGTGGGCATTCAAATCAGTCTCATTTGGAGTTGGGAAGGGGAACTTGCAGCTGGAGGAAGACGGGGTGAAGTATTATAATGGGTTTGTATCTGTCAGTCATATTATATAAGTGTGTGTTAAGTGTGTTCCGTGTAAACATTTACGTAATGTTGGTTAGTGAGATATGTGATTGGGAATTAACGTTAACGCTACTAATTATGTACTTAACTATTTGATTGGGAATTAACGTTAACGCTACTATTATGTACTTAACTATTTGATTGGGAATTAACGTTAATGCTACTATTATGTACTTAACTATTTGATTGGGAATTAACGTTAACGCAACTATTATGTACTTAACCCGCTGATCCCCAGCGTCGCACGTGTTGCGTCTGCATTGTTCGATCACCAGATCCCAGCGACGCAATGGTTGCGTCCAGGTTAATTACTTCGGTCCTATGGCACCTAGATGGCTCAGATTTGTATGGGAACTGTGTAAGTATCCCACACAACCATACCGATGGTTAAAAACTCTCAAAGTCCAACCACGTGCGCGTGAGCATACAAAAACCTTTTTGGGGGGAAAATTGCCTTCAATTTTTTACTCCTGTAAAATCCGTTTTCGGGGGCTCTGTGGGACCATTTTTTAGCTTTTTGATCGGTTTTTCGTGGTTTTTCCTTCATTCCTAACCCATTCGCTATTGTTTCTGGGAAAAAACAAAATTCAACCCTCTGGGCCCTGGTGGGACTTTTTTTACAAACTAGCTGGGGCTCAGCGGGTTAACTATTTGATTGGGAATTAACGTTAACGCTACTATTATGTACTTAACTATTTGATTGGGAATTAACGTTAATGCTACTATTATGTACTTAACTATTTGATTGGGAATTAACGTTAACGCTGCTATTATGTACTTAACTATTTGATTGGGAATTAACGTTAACGCTAGTATTATGTACATAACTATTTGATTGGGAATTAACGTTAACGCTACTATTATGTACTTAACTATTTTAGTTGACTGACTTGTGGACTAAAGCAACTCTTTAAGTAATTGGGTTATGATGAAAGTAATACTATTGTTTTATATTAATACTTACGAGTTCTTTCATTTTCTTTTAATTAAGCTTACATTGCTTAACGGTGATACTATTGTCTCTTATTAGTAATATCGCCTTAGACTAACATGGCTGTTTTAATGTTACTTCTATTGATTTCCTAAGGTGAAGAAAATTCATTTAGCTTCAAAATATTTTGTTTTGCTTTTCATATTATTTGAGTGAGACCTGAATCGAATCTATGAAGCGATCCTGTAACTTAATTTACTCATAATCAAACCTCAATGTTACGTGGTTAAGAAATACATATAACTAATTATTAAATATATATCTAACTTTTTATGTGACTTTGATATTAATCCTGATGATAATAATAATATAATACTATTAACGTAAGACAAGAACCAAGAATAATTACATTAAATATAAATAAAAGGACATAATATAAGAAAACTATCTATTCATTTCAAAAAGGGTAAGAGACAGAAATATTCTTACTTTAATATTTATCTTTCAATACATTTTATATAATTAATAGTCCTTCTTTAGCTATAACTTCTTCGGTTCATAACCATAGCCTACTAAGCTTCGGTTAAATAATATTTGTGTATAAATACTACATGACTTTAATTAGTTTCAGTATTTTTTCATAATTAAAGAGTATCAGTCAATAAATGATACCAAGTCCTAAGATCCAAAAGGAAAGGAAGCAACAACATGAAATAATGTTATTAGATTTAACTTTTGTTTTGCCTTCAGCTGACTGATACCTTAATATATATCTCTGTGCTATCTAGATTCATCAAGTTAACCACTTGAGGATCAAGATACGTAACAATATATATATTCTGACATACGGAGCCCTGTATGTTAATTTAAGAGTTAGAATTAGAGTTGAAGGAGTCACACTACCCAAACGGTGAAGCAGATTAGCGAGCGAACTAGCGAGTGGGGAAACTAGCTCGCCGCATACCAGCAAACAAGCCTTCACACCTGCGTGCGTCATAGGGGACCCTGCAAACTACTTCGATGACCGACGCTATGACGTATGTTCGACGCCAGGAGCTGTGATTGGACCATGCACCTGCTATGCAACTCGAGGAGCTGTGATTGGAGCAGGCACCACCCCCCGCCTCCTGATTCGTTCCTACACCATCATTGTTTAGTATATAAGACCCGAGTTGTGGGCATTCAAATCAGTCTCATTTGGAGTTGGGGAAGGTGAACTTGCAGCTGGAGGAAGACGGGGTGAAGTATTATAATGGGATTGTGACTGTCAGTCAGATTATATATGTGTGTTAAGTGTGTTCGGTGTAAACACTTACGTTATGTTGGTTAGTGAGATATGTGATTGGGAATTAACGTTAACGCTACTATTATGTGCTTAACTATTTGATTGGGAATTAACGTTAACGCTACTATTATGTGCTTAACTATTTGATTGGGAATTAACGTTAACGCTACTATTATGTGTTTAACTATTTGATTGCGAATTGACGTTAACGCTACTATTATGTGCTTAACTATTTGATTGGGAATTAACGTTAACGCTATTATTATGTACTTAACTATTTTAGTTGACTAACTTGTGGACTAAAGCAACTCTTTAAGTAATTGGGTTATGATGAAAGTAATACTATTGTTTTAGATTAATACTTACGAGTTCTTTCATTTTCTGTTAATTAAGCTTACATTGCTTAACGGTGCTTAGTACGGTGATGCTATTGTCTCATATTAGTAATATCGCCTTAGACTAACATGGCTGTGTTAATATTACTTCTAGTGATTTCCTAAGCTGAAGAAAATTCGTTTAGCTTCAAAATATTATTTTTTGCTTTTCATATTATATAAGTGAGACCTGAATCGAATCTATGAAGCGATCCTGTAACTTTATTTACTCATAATCAAACCTCAATGTTACGTGGTTAAGAAATACATTTAACTAATTATTAAATATATATCTAACTTTTTATGTGACTTTGATATTAATCCTGATGATAATAATAATATAATGCTATTAACGTAAGACAAGAACCAAGAATAATTACATTAAATATAATTAAAAGGACATATAAGAAAACTATCTATTCATTTCAAAAGAGGTAAGAGACAGAAATATTCTTACTTTAATATTTATTTTTCAAGACTTTTTATAGAATTAAGTCCTTCTTTAGATATACTTCTTCGGTTCATAACCATAGCCTACTAAGCTTCGGTTAAATAATAATTCTTTATAAAGACTACATGACTTTAATTAGTTTCAGTATTTTTCATAATTAAAGAGTATCAGTCAATAAAGGATACAAAGCCCTAAGATCCAAAAGGAAAGGAAGCAACAACAGGAAATATTTTTTATTAAATTTTACTTTTGTTTTGCCTTCAGCTGACTGATACCTTAATATATATCTCTGTGCTATCTAGATTCATCAAGTTAACCACTTGAGGATCAAGATACGTAACAATATATATATATATATATATATATATATATATATATATATATATATATATATATATATATATATATATACGGTAGATATATATATATATATATATATATATATATATATATATATATATATATATATATATATATATATATACGGTATATATATATACAGTATATACTGTATATACTATAAACAGTCCTTCGTATTTTTATTCAATGATCTGTCTACGTCAGCCATCCATTACTGTCAGTCAGCCAATGATAGTCCTTCATTACTGTCAGTCAGCCAATGATAGTCCTTCATTACTGTCAGTCAGCCAATGATAGTCCTTCATTACTGGCAGTCAGCCAATGATAGTCCTTCATTACTGTCGGTCAGCCAATGTTAGTCCTTCATTACTGTCAGTCAACCAATGATAGTCCTTCATTACTGTCAGTCAGCCAATGATAGTCTTTCATTACTGTCAGTCAGCCAATGAGTGTCCTTCATTACTGTCAGTCAGCCAATGCTAGTCCTTCATTACTGTCAGTCAGCCAATGATAGTCCTTCATTACTGTCAGTTAGCCAATGATAGTCCTTCAATACTGTCAGTTAGCCAATGATAGTCCTTCATTGCTGTCAGTCAGCCAATGTTAGTCCTTCATTACTGTCAGTCAGCCAATGATAGTCCTTCATTACTGTCAGTTAGCCAATGATAGTCCTTCATTACTGTCAGTCAGCCAATGCTAGTCCTTCATTACTGTCAGTCAGCCAATGATAGTCCTTCATTACTGTCAGTTAGCCAATGATAGTCCTTCATTACTGTCAGTCAGCCAATGATAGTCCTTCATTATTGTCAGTCAGCCAATGTTAGTCCTGCTTTACTGTCAGTCAGTCAATGTTTTAGTCCTCCATTACTGTTAGTCAATGTTAGTTTTTATTACTCTGTCAGTTTTGGTGTATATCCTTAGCCTGATCAGGCTATTATGTGAAACGTTGTCAATAAAGTGCTCGTTCTCATTGTGATGTTTATATTAATTCTGTCAGTTAGCTTTCACCACTCTTATATTATTTTCAGTCAGCCCACATTAGCCCGTCCTTACCCAGCCAACGTCATTCCTTCATTACTCACTCAGTCAGCCTGCGACAGTCTACTAAAACCAGTCTTTTATTAGTTTCAGGGTCTGCTAGTCAGCCAACTTCAGCCTTTCGTTCGGTCCTTCTGTAATGGCAGGTTTACACAGGTTACAACTTCTAATCAGCAATATTTTTCTAGCAACATTTAGATACTATTTTTCACAGGTATCGAAACTAGACTCAGCTTAACTTTCCCGGCTTACGGTAAATTGCAATGTCTTCAGCTTGATTACTCTGCTATTATGCAGTTTGTGTAGCGAAATGTGTTGTCAATTATGAAAACTTGGCACTGATATGAAGGACAGACAATACTTTTTTATTGTTCCAGTATTTGTCGATAAATCAGTTGCAAAGGGACTCAATTTACCGCCATCTGAAATGAAACCGAATATAGACACCAATTAGACATTATTGGTAAACACATTCATGTAATGGTATACGTAAAATTATCCAAAACTGCCAAATGATAGTTGTGGCCAAAACAAATGGAAAAAGCTCCCTTGTAAATCCACCTTTAGTCAGCCCACGTCAGCCCATCATTAGCTCCCGCCGTCTCTCTGTGTCAGCGCTGAGTCAATGTTTTACTCCAGTTGGGTGTGTGAGTAAAGCCGTTGTTACACGAACAAGTGTATCGGCTACATGTATCGGAGCCTTGAATCGGTCCTCTTATTTGGATTGATATTGCTGTTCATTTGGATTTTATATTGAACTGCACACTATTAGGAGCTTTTATATACATACTACAGCTAAAATGAAAGTGAAAATGGTCAGGTAGTAGACTCGATTTTAGCTACCGTTATACTCAGATACTCTGACTTCAATACAACCGCCGGTAAAGTGCTCCCGTGACACGAGCTTAGGAGTTGCTATTTATATAATTGGTAATAATCAAGCGTTGGGATGGTTTTTTTGTTCTGACCCCATCCTCCCTAATGTTTAGCCCCTTTGGTTTTGAGATTTGAAGACGTTCGTTCCATTAATTTGGTGATTTTAAAATCGTTTACCCTATTTATTTGTCAATATTAGGACATTTTGTGTTTTTTTAGGTGTCGATTTTTTTCCTGGCGAGTGATAGCGATCCTGTAATTTTAGGAGCGGGACATTTCTGCCGACATGTTTTACAAATTTAACTTAAAGCGGGGTCTAGGGAGTGTTTTGTTAAGCTTTATGGAAGTCGAGTGAGTAAACTAAAGCATATGTATAATAAAAACAAAAAACAAAACAAAAGTAAAGTATATCCCATTAATGGACGTGCTTAGTAAAGCACTTATTACCATGCATGCACACTAGAACAAGCCTTATCTGCATTTAAGAGTAATATTCCTCTTTATCGAGCTGAGGCTAATTGGAGAGTGATAAACGTTAAATTGTTTTATATGTTCGAACACATCTAAGCAGTCGAATTGAGCCGATCAACATAATTTGGTGAAACTAGTAAAATAGCTAGATACCGATCCTACCTTATACCATCGGGATCCCATAGCGGAACTATGTGGAAAGGTACAAACAAAGATATTTTGGAGATTACACTCTTCACTGCGTGTCTATATAACGTTTCGATGCATGAAAATGTTATTGGAAATGGGATAATTCATTCAACTCTATAAATAGTAATTAATTCTGTAACAATTCCTACAATCAATATACGATATAAGAATGAAGGAAAACACAACATTAGTAGTTATGAACTGTAGAATGATTATATTTCTTAACGAAGCAACTTTAATCTAAAGTTTGTTAGTATTAGCATGGTCGTACAGCAATCATTGCCTATATCTGTTTTTCTGCATATCATATTTAAATATAGTATTTCCATAATTACATCAAACTTCGGATATGATGTGCACTGTATTGACCGGTTTTTTATTACATGAACACAATTTTGGCTCATGCTTTCTCTCTTTTATCAATATGCCGTCAGTTGTCCCCTTCCCTTTACTCCAGAACATCTGTCAGCCCACGCAAGTTTTCCAGTCGTCCCTCTCTGTGTCAGCGGTAATCCAGTGTTTCGGTCCTCCATGGTTAGTTAGTAAAATGGATTCTGGTGTAGCCCGTCACGGTGGTTCATTAATGGATCTCATTTGTTTGACATATTGGGAGAGTTTCCGATTATATACATATATATATATATATATATATATATATATATATATATATATATATATATATATATATATATATATATATATATATCTGTTTATGTATAGTTAAAACGTACTTGTATCCCAATAACCATTGTATTACAACCATACAAATATCCATTCAATACCTAGGTAATATTTACTTGATAAATGAGCTGCAAGCTTACATAGACATTCAAATTTACTGGAGTAGTGACAACATACACAGATAACAAAAATACAATAAGGAACACTCACAAAGAAAGAAATATCGTGTAGGTTGACAATATCAAGTTAGATTTTCCAGTTGGACAAGCTTGCAGCGTTACAGATATTGACTTTGGATAAATATTATAGTGTGAGAAAGCTATACGTTTACTTACAGCTATTCACTGACAATCGAAGTGTCATAGTAAAGACTAATAGAATGGCATTCATAAATAGCTTCTTAAACCATTACAAAACGGTGCGTTTGTGTAGCTAGTCACTATTCCTACATGGCATATTATTCTCAACATATTGCATTTTTAATAGTAATATGATAACGAATCAATTACTTAACGGAAGAACCATCATAAATGATGATTCCTTAAGATGGTATTAATCACTTTGACTACAACTGCCACTCTACGTTTCATGAACATATGTATGTTATACTACAGCCATTAACCCTTCCCACACGTCCTCGCCCTCCTAAGGACGTTGTTGAGATCCGGGCGACATGGCCGAAAAACGTCTACGCCTAGGCTACCGTATCTTTGTTATTTTAACTGCTAGAAAACTCCCACGCATCTCTAAACGTACTACAGTTTCCCAGCTGTAGACTGGCGTTGAATAGAGCTCTGTAAGTCAACTGATTCAAGTTATGACGATTCCCGTGGAGAGAGTTTCGAGGCGATGTTAGCAATATGACACAATTTTCAACACTAAATCTGTCTTAGCAAACCCCACAATAACAAGTTCCGACTCTTCTTCTTGTTTTCGGAGGTGCGGTGACGTACCGACAGGCTTTGTTTACATACGTCGGATGCACGGCTTTCAAAACAAGCTTAATAGGTTTTCAAGCTTACGGATTTTAAAGGGACACCCGGGCTCTTGCCCATCTGCCGCGGTGTCCTTTTAAAATGCTGCCCGGGTGGGAAGGGTTAATCGAATCCTAATATATTTTGTCTCTCTTTGTAGGCTGGATATCCCACAAGACATCAGATCAGATAATAAAGGTAAGTCAATAACACAATCTCTCTCTCTCTCTCTCTCTCTCTCTCTCTCTCTCTCTCTCTCTCTCTCTCTCTCTCTCTCTCTCTCTCTCTCTCTCTCTCTCTCTCTCTCTCTATTATTATGAAAGCTTAAATACATTATATTTGTTCTCGCTTAAGAAAAGGAGGTTGCGAGGCCAGCTTATCGAGTGTTTTAAGATACTTAAAAGATTTGACAGAGTAGTTATCAGTGCACTGTTCACGATTCAAACCAATGCTGCAACCCGAGGTAATGGAATTAAATACATTAGAAAAAAGGCATCCTTAGATGTGACACAACATTTCTTCACATATGATGTGGTTAAAGAGTGGAATAGTTTACCAAGGGAGGTGGTCGATAGTAATTAAATTGATACGTTTAAGAAAAGACTAGACGATCATCTGATGAAGATTGGATTAATATGAATTAATCAGCAGGTATGAGTAATTTCACTTTCAAACTAATTGTGTTCCTATACTATATAAACACTTTCCTTGTGGGCATTTCCTGTCCCATAAGGGTACAATTCATCATATTTTCCGGTACGGCTTTTTAGCCGGAGGTGCGGAGGGTGGGTAGAGAGCCTTCTACTTTACTGTCCTATTCTTCCACTATAAACTGTCCCTGTCTAGTATTATTAAGGCCGGACCACCCAGTTGGGACCACGAGGTCTGTGAGGTCTGAGCATCTGTGTATCTGTGTAACTCTCTCTCTCTAGATTACATATTAAACACAAACTAGGTTAAGCATCAGTAGTATAAAATATTTCTCAACTTCGTTCTTTACTGTGAATTTCACAGTAGCAATGTTCTTAATCTAACGGGGGGCCTTCTTCCCCCAACACATTTCATGCTGACCCAAGACCGGAGAGAGTGGTGGGTGGAGAGAGAGCCCTCTGTTTTACTATCTTTAACTTCAATTTGTAACAAATTCTATAGTAGAAATGTTTCCGGACTGCCTAGTACGGGCCACAAGGTTTGTGCACTCTGTGTATCTATGTAACTCTCCCTCTCATAAAACAACTATTAGGTGATACGGGAACTCATTGGCCAAGGATATCATACCGAAATACGATCTCCACAACAATAATAAATAATGTCTTCTAGATTATAATCATAACTAAAAGCACTCTCTGATATTACCTATTCTCACCAAGCCCACCGATATCATCCCTTTCCGTACCGGCGACGTCGTATTAATTTAATGCTATAGGTAGCGCCAACGAAATTGACAATAATCTTGGCTCCTTAACACCTTACGAGCGGCCTATGCGGTTTATTATATGTACCGCACAGCGGGGTGTTTTTAGCCAAAATAGGGCTGTTTACGTGATCATTTTCATGCCTAAATAAGACCCAGAACGTTAATTAAGGGTTAATTTCTCATAACTCAAGAAGGGCCTAGAGCAAATTGGCTGTAAATATCCACACCTATTTCCTGATGGGCTCTTCCCAAATGATAGAAATGTCAGCTCGATTGTTTTCATTTATTTTGAGTTATGAGAAGTTAAGGGGTCAAGATTATTGTCAAGTTCGTTGGCGCTACCTATAGTTATATTTAGACGATTGGATGCAGCTTAGGAGAGATCGGGGGTAGTTAAATAGTTAAATGAAATATTCTGTGCCTTTTAATTTTTAGAGGTCTGCCCTAAGTTGAGTATAATCATCTAATAGTAACCAGAATCAAATGAAAAGGACATCAATGGTACTGAAAGGGTTAAAACCAATGCGGAGAGGTATGACTGTAAGGGGTATTATTATTATTATTATTATTATTATTACAGACCTCCGGCGGTCTAGACACATTTGTATTCATGGTGGGCCAATCACTATGTTTAAAGAGTCCCTGAGGTCGTGTGTTCCCAAATGGTGTATCTCGGAGGTGCTTATGGTCACGGTTCGGGTATTGAGCTAAACACGAGGGAGAAAGGGGTCCAGAAAGCCTTGTTGGTCACGGTTCGGGTATTGAGGTAAACACGAGGGAGAAAGGGGTCCAGAAAGCCTTGTTGGTCACGGTTCGGGTATTGAGCTAAACACGAGGGAGAAAGGGGTCTAGAAAGCCTTGTTGGTCACGGTTCGGTATTGAGCTAAACACGAGGGAGAAAGGGGTCTAGAAAGCCTTGTTGGTCACGGTTCGGGTATTGAGCTAAACACGAGGGAGAAAAGGATCCAGAAAGCCTTGTTGGTCATGGTTCGAATATTGAGCTAACCACGAGGGAGAAAGGGGTCCAGAAAACCCTGTTGGTCACGGTTCGGGTATTGAGCAGCTATCCTGCGAGTGGCGGATATTTCGGGAGAGCGTCTTCAAATTGGGGTCTGTTCAAGCTTTGCATAAGTGTTTTTGCTTGAGCGTGTTTTTAGGCGATAAAGAAGTAAAAGGAAGATGTTGTGTCAGAGCAAAATCGATGTAAGGACAGTTCTGTTACCTTTGAATACCCTTTTTATCAATGTGTGAGCAATGATGTGTGTGTGTGTGTGTGTGTGTGTGTGCGTTCAAGTGTGTGTGCGTGTCTGTGTTTGTGCGTGCATGGGGGTGGCTAGCCATTATGGAGGTTAATACTTCCTTCAAATTATAATATGCCAATCCAGACCTACATTAAGCTGAATATGTACATTATTCGAGAGCAAAATGTTTCAGCAGAAGGCTGATATTTTCTCTAAGTTACAGGCTCAGTATTGTTCGTCCAGACAAAAATGTCGACAAGTAAATGGGATGAACCGTCGTATTATCGCCCAACTAATAGGTTGGAACATCTTAAAATCTCAAAGCTAGTGGATCAGACTACGGGAGTTCCAAAAAGACCCTTCTCGGACCAAACAGGGTTGTAGCAATTTAGGGTAGGCCAAAGGATGTTCTGCGAAATTTTGCATTTGTTTGCATATTTTATGTTCTTTGATCAAGGACAAACTATAATCACCATAATTAGTGTGATTTATTTTAATAGCCCACTGGGGCCCCGCCCCCCCTCCCCCTGTACACACACACACACACACACACACACACCAAGGATATTCCAAAATAGTTTTCACCATTATTTTTTTTTTTCGTTCAGATGATAGTACATGTTGCAATACTCTGTGTGAAATTTGAGACAAATCTCACTATAGAATCACCCCCTAACCACCCCTAAACCACCCAAAAAATGCCCCAATTTTCGGGAAATATACCCTATATTATCTAGACCATATGTTTTTTCTTCAATTTATTGAGTTACCTATGAAAATCGTATCAAAAACGTTTTCTTTATAAAAGACTGCAATGAGAGAGAATGAAATATGATGGGTCACTATTACAGACTAATTATGATAACAAATAAAATAATATCTGACTTTCTCAGAAAGTAATTTATGGATTCCAAATTGTGTTTTTAGGTATCATTATGATCTGATAGTCCTATAATGATGCATAATTGCAGGATATGCATATATGATCAAAACATCGAAGAATATTTCCCAAATTTCGCCATAAAAGAATTATGGGAAATATTTCCGAGTGAGATATTGAAAAATGTAATTTTAAAACAATTTCTGAAATGTTTTTAGGATATTTATCATTATACAATACCACAAAATATCTTTGATGTATTGGAGATACATGCTTTAGGAATGCTCCATAAACGTTTGATATGGGTTACAAATTATTTGTATTTTTGGCGAATTTTTTAAATAATAGGCAAATAATTATGAAAACTAAAAATTGAAACAATTAGCTAAAGTGACCAAACTCGGTGAATATGTTAAAATACATATAAAACTACATTATAAGCAAACAATAAAACACAACAATTGGGCCACAAACCTGGGAATCGGACCCTCATCCTTTGGCCTACCCTTAAGTGTTCACATTCTAAAATTGTAAAATTATCACAACAATTATAATACATATTTACTCCAAGGGAATTATCACTTGAAGCACATAAAACTGTCATAAATGGATTCATAATTATTGGTATCATAATAGAACTTCCTTTTCGTATCATAAAATATATGTATTGCTAGCAAATTATGTTCTGCCTTGTTCATATGGGTTTGGACATTCTTGAGAAATATAGCTGATCATAATTTATAATATTTACGATAAATAATAATCTTAGTTTCCCTTATATATATACACTTAGCACAGTCTGATCTGACCTCTGGGGGGTAATTATAATATTTATTTTAGTTATTATTTAGGATTTGCTTGCATCTACCATATTCGAGCAATTTAAGTTTGTTTGTCTTCTAAGCTAAAACAAATGACTTCCCAGACTTCTTTCGAACTAAAAACAAAAATGCCCACCCTGGTCCCCTTCAAGCTAAATGTGTACTGTGTTAGATAAAACAAAAATTCCCGGCTAAAGGCCGATTTCTTCAAATTTTCAGATTTGCTATTGTTCTCCCAAAAAATAATTGGCACATAATTATTATCGCCAAACTAATGGGATGAAATGCCTTATAATTTTTCATGCTCAAGGACCAAAACAGGGGAGGTCCTAAAATCCTCCTTCGGATCAGTTAAGGTTAATATGGTTCCTGTGATTATCTATGATAATTTGCAAAGGTATATAACAACAACAGTTCTTAAATATTCTCTTTTATAGCTCATTATTCGTAAATTACCTGGAATATACCTGAATTACTGTTGTCTGAACTAGCTTATATTCTTATCATCGCATAAACTAAAGTTGATCTAATTAGGCTCACAAATAAAGTTGATCTAATTAGGCTCACAAATAAAGTAATTGAAGTTAATTGTGTTCAGGTAATTTTTTCTGATGCCCGAATATATTACAACATGTGCAATTTTTTTCAGGAATTGAAATACATTATACACAGGCAATTATTCTAACGCACAAACATATTACAGTATATTATACAATGTTTCTCAAGTCTAATGCACTATTAATTAATGTACTAAGCTAGGCTAAGTTTTTATTAGGGACAATAGTTATATTGCATCAGTACAAACATTTAAAATATTATTAATAACCGGACCGATTATATATTTTAGTTGAAAACATGTACTAATAAGCAATCGACTAAAATATTCTTTCCTGTCGCAAACAAAATACAAAATAAGGACATGTCATTCTGCTTTACTTACATGAATAGATTATTTGTAATTACGTTTTAAATATCTATGCAGAGTGATAAGCAGGTACACAGGTGTGGGAATGGAGGTAAGACAGATAGTGTGTGAAGGAAATAAAGTTTTCAGAGCAATGGGAAGTATGTGAAAGGTAAGAAATCTCGGAAGGCAAGCTAAAAGTCCAATTTATACCGGGATAGTTGTACCAACACTGATGTATTGGTCTGAGTCATGGGGTTAGAAGTTGCAAAATAAAAGAAGGTTTGATGTTATGGAGATAAGCTGCTTGAGACAGATTGAGGAATGAGGAGGTACTAGGAGAGTGAGACAACAAGAACCCTTATCGGCTAGAATGGAAAGAAGGGTGCTGTGCTGGTATGGTCATGTTGAACGATTTGAAAATGAAAGGCTTACAAAGGGAATATATGAGTAAAAAACAAGGGGAAATCGATTGAGAGCAAGACCTCAGAGGAGATGTAGTGATGGTGTAATAAAAGCATTGGACGATAGAGAGATGAGTGAAAAACTGGCAAAATAATTGGTAATGAATAGAAATGGTTGGAGAATGCTTGTGATTAAAAAAAAAGAAAAAAGTGAGTGATAGCGCGGTCGGTCGTCGTAGGTAATCGGGCGCCACATAAACTAGATAATAGTCCGTCCGGCACCTGGCCCAGGAAGTTGGTGTGTATTGTGAAGGGCCATGCCCGGAAGCAAGGTGGACGGGCATTATGACGTGATTCCGATGCGTATCTGCCTGCTGAGACCGGAGCCTCCCTGGGAGGTCTGGGACCTGAGGGATTTCTGGAGGCCTCTGTTGATCCTTGGTCTCTGGGTCTTCTCCTGGGTGACCTAGATACATAAATATTTTGTTCATGTATTTGTGTTCTGTTGTTTCTGTTTGAGCTCTGTTTCAAGTCAGTCACCCCCAGCTATGGGGTATGTGCCTGAGTATGTAGGCTAAAAAAAAAAATCTTTGTGTGTATGAAGGAGACAAAAGGTTAAGGTGCCTGTAAAAAATGTCTCCCCCAATGTTGAAAGACTGATAGTTGCTGCTTTAAACTTTGTTTTTTGTTAGAGTATTAGAGAAACAAATATGGTGTGCTTGTTTAGCGTAGTGATATGAATAGGAGGAGTTTTGTGAGAGCTAAATGGATTACTCTGTGTAGGTGAGACACAAACAGAAACAGTGATGGAAACCAGATAAATAAAACAGGAGTTCCAGCAACACTTTATCATATGCCTGTGAGGCCTCCCCTTGGTATTGCCCTGCTCGATTGGTGTCTACTATCTCCCCAGTACATAAATACATACGTTATGATATTGATATATGCCTATAGTGGGTGTTTTAAGTACCAGAGCTGGGCAGTATTTAAATATATTTGTATTTAAATACATATTTAAATACATTTGTGCATTTAAAACTGTATAAACTGTATTTAAACTGTATAAATGTATCAATACAGTGGTTTTCATGTATTTTAATACAGTATTTAACACTAGATTAGCGGGCTAGCGGTTTATTTATATGTACCGCCCAGCGGGGTGTTTTTAGCCAAAATAGGGCTGTTTACGTGATAATTTTCATGCCTAAATAAGACCCAGAGCGTAAAACAAGTATCTATCCCTGAAAGGGCATAAACAGAGCTTTCCAATGCCACCATAACAATCCTTTTATGACGGCTAGTTTTCTTGCAACAACCGCACAACGCGAGTGCAAAAAGCATGTAATTCGGTACTTTCCCCATACAATTCAGTATGTAGCGAGTGAGAGAGGGAGGGAGGAGGTGGGATTCGTGTCAGTAGGTTCGCCGCGGTGGTCTGGAGCAGTCATACGCTCGCTACTCTCCTGCCACCACTTGTCTCTCTCTCTCAGCAATATTACGTGCTGAAATTGCCACACGACCTATGTCGCGCGCCGCCAGATAGTCCAGATTTATTATACTCGACTTATGTTGCGCGCCGACACTTAGGGGTTAAATACTTAAATGAGTATTTAAATACAATTTATTTAAATACTCAAAATGTAAGAATGTAAATTCTCTTTATACCAGTTATTTTGCCCATAAACCCAACCCACTATCTGGCAACCCTGAACAGTGAACACGTGGTGTGAGTCAGGAGTTCGACTAGCTTCCATCAGGCATCAGTTGTGTGCCACCCTTCATTGCACATGGTTCATATTATTGTTGGATGCAGGTCATGGCTTCAACAAGCAAATCGCGTGAATCAAACAGTGAGATGTCTACAGATGACAATTTAGTGCACCCTCTGTTTGATGGAAAATACTTTAAATTTAAATCAAAAGACGGTTCCAAGGTAACATGCACCTGCTTGCTGTGTAACCGCCATCTCTCAGCTGCAAGATATGCTACACCAAATCTGTACACTCATCTGAAGGTAAGTATTTTCTTAGTTTAATACATTTTGTGATTAATAATATTGTGATGAATAATGTGGAACATAATGAACAATTTATGGTAAGTTTTGCACTACAGCTTGACACATGTGCAAGTTTACCAGACAATTTTTTATGCTGTTGTTAATGTGCTTTAACCCTTTCCCTGCGGGTGATGTTCTCGAATGTTTTGGCAAGTTACAGCAATTTCCAGGCTTTAACCCTCCTCTAGCGGGTGCTCTGTGGCCGTTTTGGGCCTTTCTGGGCCGTTCTGACTGCTATATCAACCATCAGTATGAAAGGAACTGTATTGCGCCGAAAACTAGGTGGAAATCGCTACACAATGACGCCACATACAGCTACGTAGCACTCGTGGAGCACTGACAGTGTTACCTCGAAGATGGAAGTTTAGCTGATTTTGCTACCTTGCTCACTTTTAGCGAACTATTGGTTACACTGTCATCCTCATGCGCGGTGGGGGAACTGGAGTTAGTGTGGGCCGGGAGGCCACAGATGTCGGACGTATGGATCATTATTATCCCACCCATTTTCACTCGATTTCCACCCTTTTTTCACCCGTTTTTTGCCAGTTTTTTCAACTCGACTTAAGTGGTGAGCCGCTTTTTAAGGGTTAAAAGCCTGTAAAAAACGTAAAAATCGAGTGTCAGTGGGTGGGAGCGTGAGGGGCCCACCTCCGACCCTCAGAGCACCGAGCGGCTCACTGAGCTAGGCTGTGTCTTGGGCGAGTCTCTCTCTCTGTCTCTCTCACCAGTGTAGCCAAGCGAGCGAGTGTTACATAATAGCGGGGTTCCCGCGTTTCACTGGGTCCACTGCGGGTGAACCAGACCATGTACACGGTCCATTCTGGTGTCATTTTGAAGCTATTTTCGCCTCATTTTCGGCAGAATACACTTCATTTAATGCAGATGCTTGATTTATCATTCAGGAGTGCCTGAATATGCCCTAAATAGCCCAAACATAGCCACAGCCAAAGGGTAAGTAATAGTAATAGTCAAAAGTTGCACTTTTGAGGCATGTGAAACACAATAAATTGGGTACTGTGAGTCTGTGACAATATGTACAGTTGGTAACTGGAGAACTCGTCCACTATAGGCTACAGCCAGTCTTGGTTAGAATAGGTTAGGTAACTTAGATTTGGTTCATTTAGGTGATTGCGTATGTTATAATATTTATGTATTTAACATGTATTTACAAATGTATTTAAATGCAATTGATGTATTTAGTATTTAAATACATTCAAACAATGTATTTAGTATTTAGTATTTAACACCTTACGAGCGGCCTATGCGGTTTATTTATATGTACCGCCCAGCGGGGTGTTTTTAGCCAAAATAGGGCTGTTTACGTGATCATTTTCATGCCTAAATAAGACCCAGAACGTAAAACAAGTATCTATCCCTGAAAGGGCATAAACAGAGCTTTCGAATGACACCATAACGATCCTTTTATGATGGCTAGTTTTCTTGCAATAACCGTGCAACGCGAGTGCAAAAAGCATGTAATTAGGCACTTTCCCCATACAATTCCGTATATAGCGAGTGAGAGAGGGAGGGAGGAGGTGGGATTCGTGTCAGTAGGTTCGCCGCGGTGGTCTGGAGCAGTCATACGCTCGCTACTCTCCTGCCACCACTTGTCTCTCTCTCTCAGCAACATTACGTGCTGAAATTGCCACACGACCTATGTCGAGCGCCGCCACATAGTCCAGCTTTATTTAACTCGACTTATGTTGCTCGCCGCTAATTAAGGGTTAAATACATTCAATGTATTTAGTGCCCAGCTCTGGTTGTAACACACACACACACACCTGTGGTTCCTGTGCTAGTAGTTGAGGGCTGACAGCTATCGCCCCGTGGTCCACGCCGCTGTGGCGCCTCTATTGTACATCTCATCTGCCCTCCTCTGCGCCAGCTGGTCAATGATGCTGTTGCTGCCAGCACGGAGGTGATAGTGAGGTAGAGTTGGTTGGCCATCTATTGAGGCAAGGAAGTAATCCAAATCCTTCTTAAACATTTCCAGTTTTGGGTAGTCTTAATTTCTTATATCTTTGGGTAATTCCTTATACACCTTAGGTCCACGAGTAGCTTAATTTGTTTTCCCTTAGCGTCGTCACTCTGGTTAGTGCTCTTGATTTGGTAGTTCTGATATTGCATATTCTACCGAGGTATTTCTGACTTTGTATGTGATGATCACTTTATCTTCAACTTTCAGATTTGTTATTAAGAAATTTCCAAGTATATAGGATTAAGTATGTTTTTCTGCGTCTCTCGAGAGAGTATAATTGTAAGGATTTTAATCTCTCCCAGTAGTCCTGATCCTTTACAAATGTAATTTTGCTAGTGAAGGAGCGCTGGATCCCCTCCAGGGCTTGTTTCTCCCCAGATTTCCAAGGACTCCACAACTTGCAGCAATATTCTAAAAGAGGTATCACCAAGGACTTGTACAGAGTAAGCATAGGTTCCACCTCTCGTGTTTTAAAGGAACGCAATATCTAGCCAGCCTGGGCTCTGGCTTTTTGAACCACTGCCTGGATGTGCTTGCTAAAGGTAGCATCATGCGTCATTAGAACGCCCAGATCTAGCACATGGTTATTGCGTTGTATTAGGAAACCGTTGTGTGCAGCATAGTTAGCGTTTTCATTAATGTTGGTTCCATACCTAACCAGTTCAAATTTATTGCTGTTGAATGCCATATTGTTTGTATCAGCCCAGGAATACAAACTGGTTAGGTCAGAATTAAGTTTATTTACGACTGCTGATGTCATTAGGACACTTGTGTCATCAGCAAATTAAGAGACTGATGAATGGAGGGTATCTTGGTCAATATCAGATAGATGAATAAGGAAGAGCAGTGGTCCCAGAACAGACCCTTAGGGAACACCACTGTAGATGTTGGGAGTCTCAGGAGAGGACACCACCTGCAGCAACACACTGTTCCCTATCCTTCAAGAAATTTTGGATCCACACTCCAAGACAACCAGTTATTCCTAGATTCCTCAATTTATGCAGTAAGACCCCATGATCAACCTTATCTAAGGCCTTGCTAAAGTCCAGGTAGATGACATCAATATTTTTGTCTTCTTGGAGTGCAGCAATAATCTTTTCATGGTGGGAGAGGAACTGGAATAAGAAAGATCTACCTTCTCGGAATCCATGTTAATTTTCATTCATTTTGTTGTTTATTTCTAAAAAGTGTGTTATTTTGTTCACTATAATTTTTGTTCAAATATTTTTTATAACATGGAGTGTGAGAGCTATTGGTCAGTAATGTTCTGGTTTGGCCCTCGATGCCCCTTTATATACGGAGGTAATCTTTGCTCTTTTCAATTCTTCAGGGATTATTCTAGTATTAAGCGAGTTTCTGTAAAGGGACAGGAGGGGTACATTCAACTGTTCTGTACATTTGTTGAGTAGGATTGCTGGAAAACCATCAGGACCAGCTGCAGCATTCTTAGAGATTTCCTTTATAGCTTCCTGAATGTCCATTCGAGAGATGATCATGTTCTGCATTTGTGGGTCCATGATTTGGCTGTTCGAGAAAAATTCCTTGGGATCTGTGATATTGTTTTCTTTAATGGGGGTACTAAACACACCTTCATACTGTTAACGGAGAGCTTCACACACTTCAATTGGATCTTCAATCTGGCAGCGTGGTTTGCCCCTGGGTGGATCACAGGGGGGGTCTCCAATTGTTGCATCTCCTCCTCCTCAAGGTATAACTGCAGATATGCTATTCCAGCTTGAGATGGCTAAGATTCAGCAGCAGCAGCGGGAGGCTGAGCTTAGGATTCAGGCTTAGGAGAGAAAGACCATGTACTGTGCAGACACAGATCTTGAGAAGTCTAGGGTGGAGTCGGCAGGGCAGCGTCTCGGTTCTGGGAATCGAGGTCTTGATCAGTCTTTATCGCGCCTTCTTCAGTTAGTCCCTGTATTTGACGAGTCGGGTGTCACTGAATTTTTTATGCGTTTTGAGAAGAAGTGCCGGGAGCATCAATGGTCCGAGGTTAAGTGGGCAGCGCTTGTTTCCTCTAGGTTGGTTGGCAAAGGACTCAAGGCATATGATGCTTTGCCCTTGGAGTCTTGCGTCGATTATGAGGTATTGAAGGAGGCTGTTCTGCGGGCGTACGAGTTACAACCAGAGACGTACAGATTGAAGTTCCGGGGTGTAACGAAGGGTCGTGAGTGCACCTTTCTTGAGCATGCCCGGGATCTGTCCGATGCATTTAGAAACTAGCTGCGTTCTGAGAAGGCATCGACGTTTGAGGAGTTGAAACAGCTGATGCTTCTGATCAATTTTTCAAGTGTACGGGCGGCGATCTGACGTTGAATCTTAAAGAAAAAACCCCGAAAACTCTATAGGAGAAAGCTGAGATGGCTGACCGTAGGCTATCGCTGATTCGTGGGTGCGGGTCTGCACAACGGAATGATGCAGGTAACAAGGGGCGCAACACTCCACCCCCCCGAGTCAGTGATACACCATATAGCAATAACAACAAGAGCGATGATATTAAGACTGACCATAAACCTAATACCGTCCCGTTTTTTTTGTTTTTTTTTTGTTTTTTTTTTTCTATGTGATTGAGGGAGGCAAAAGGCATAACTGCCTATAGCGAGTGCCTCCCCCATAGTTGAAAGAGTGACAGGGCCAAAATCAAGGGACGTTCGAGCCAAAATGCCTGGACACACAGAGTTTGAAGCAATTTAAGTCATAGGAAGAGGGAAAGACTGATTCTGGGAGAGAGTTCCAGAGCTCAGATGTTGAGTAGAAGAAAGTTTGAGAGTAACGTTTCACTCTTGGGTTGGAGAGTTGCACAGAGTAGGGGTGGGATTGAGTTGCAAGACGGGTACCACGTGCCCTACGTAAAGGAGGTGGTATGCACTGGGATAGCTCTGAGGAACACTGATTATTATAGTAGCGATAGAATAGCGAGAGAGATGCAACATTGCGGCGGAGAGAGAGAGATTGCAGAGAGTTGGTGAGTGGACGGGAGTTAATGATACGAAAGGCCTTCCTTTCAACTTTGTCTAGGAGAGCGGTGTGAGAGGAACCTCCCCACACATGTGAACAATACTCAATACAAGGGCGCACTATGCCCCTGTACAGAGCAAGAAGCTGTGCAGGGGAAAAGAACCCCCTAAGGCGGTTGAGAACACCCAGCTTCTGGGAGGCTGCCTTAGCAAGACTGGTAATATGGTCCTTCCAAATGAGAGCAGAAGAAAAAGAGACACCAAGAATATTGAGAGAAGATGAAGGGTTGATTTTTGTATTGTTGAAGAATAAGGGATAGTCCGCTGGGAGATCCTGACGGGTAGATAGATGGAGAAATTGGGTTTTGGAAGCATTAAAGTTAACAAGGTTTTCTCTGCCCGAATTGGAAATAGTATTTAGATCAGAATTTAAGAGTTCTATGGCTTCATTACGTTTGTCGTTGAGGGATTGCTGGCTGGGGCGTTCTGAAAAACTAATGGAGTAGTGTAAGGTTGAGTCGTCTGCGTATGAATGGATGGGAATTAAGGTACAGTTAAGGAGATCATTTATAAAAATTAGAAAGAGAATAGGAGATAGGACAGAGCCCTGAGGAACACCGGAGTTTATAGGGTGAGGAAGTGAACAATGGCCGTCCACAACCGCAGCTATGGAACGGCCGGAAAGGAAATTAGAGACAAAGGCACAGATGGAGGGATAGAAACCGAAGGAGGGTAGTTTAGAAATTAAAGATTTATGCCAGACTCTATCAAAGGCTTTCGATATGTCTAGTGCAATAGAAAAAGTCTCACCGAAGTCCCGAAAGGAGGATGACCAAGAGTTAGTAAGATATGAAAGAAGATCACCAGTAGAGCGACCCTTAACACCTTACGAGCGGCCTATGCGGTTTATTTATATGTACCGCACAGCGGGGTGTTTTTAGCCAAAATAGGGCTGTTTACGTGATCATTTTCATGCCTAAATAAGACCCAGAACGTAAAACAAGTACCTATCCCTGAAAGGGCATAAACAGAGCTTTCGAATGACACCATAACGATCCTTGTATGATGGATAGTTTTCTTGCAATAACCGTGCAACGCGAGTGCAAAAAGCAGGTAATTCGGTAGTTTCGGTACATAATTGAGTATGTAGCGAGTGAGAGAGGGAGGAGGGAGCTGAGATTTGTGTCAGTAGGTTCGCCGCGGTGGTCTGGAGCAGTCATACGCTCGCTAGTCTCCTGCCACCACTTGTCTCTCTCTCTCAGCCACATTACGTGCTGAAATTGCCACTCGACCTATGTCGAGCGCCGCCACATAGTCCAGCTTTATTTAACTCGACTTATGTTGCTCGCCGCTAATTAAGGGTTAAGGAAGCCATACTGGCGATCTGAGAGCAGATTATGAGAAGAGAAATGCTTAAGAAATTTGGAAGCAAGAATAGTTTCAAAAACTTTAGAAAGACAAGAGATAAGAGCAATTGGACGATAGTTGGAGGGTTGAGAGCGGTCACCCTTCTTTGGGACAGGTTGAATGTGAGCAAACTTCCAGCATGAAGGGAAGACGTTAGAGGATAGACAGAGACGAAAGAGTTTGTCTAGGCAGGGAGTCAGCACGGAAGCACAGTTTTTGAGAACAACAGAAGGAACACCGTCCGGACCGTACGCCTTATTAGTGTTAAGCCCAGAGAGGGTAGAAAGTACATCTTTAGAAGAGATTAGGATATTAGGCATAAGTAAGAGAGAGGAGGGCGGAGAGGGAGGAATAGCACCGGAATCATCCAAGGTGGAGTTTCTAGCAAAAGTTTGAGCGAAGAGTTTAGCTTTGTCAGAGGAAGAAGTGATGGTTGTGCCATCAGAGTGGGAAAGGGGAGGAAAAGACGAGGAAGATAAATTGTTGGAGAGGTTTTTGGCTAGATGCCAGAAAGCTTGGGAAGAGCTAGAGTTGGATAGTTCAGTGCATTTATTATTGATGAAAGAGTGTTTGGCAAGTCGAAGAACAGATTTGGCTTGATTCCTGGCAGAAACATATGAAGAATGAGAGTCTTGAGTTTTAAGGCGTCGGTACCGTTTGAATGTTTCCTCCTTATTGCGGACAGCAGTAGAACAGGCGTGAGTAAACCAAGATTTGTTAGCATTAGCCTGAGAGAAAGAGAATGGAATGTATGTTTAAGAAGGGTCCGGGTCCTTCCTCACCTCAAGGGAAAGCTAGAGTGCTTCCATTGTCATAAGGAGGGGCATTTTGCAAGAGCTTGTCCAAGCAAGCTACCTAATGCAGTTGTGTCTTTGGCTCGCAACATTGGGGTGTCCCCGAAGTCGTCTGAGTTTGCCCGTGGTATAACGTCAGAGGCTGGGACACAGCCAGTGGAGAAGAATCCGGAAGGCTCGAACCCTGTTCACGATGTCTTTTGCGAACATCGAGGGCGTGGCTGCGTGAAGTGGGCTGGTAAGAAGCATGGAGTTGAGCTGTTGAGAGACACGGGTGCCTCTCAGACTTTGATGAAGAACTTTACTGGTAGACCAATAAACGCAGCACGGGTGGTTGTGGTGCAAGGTATCAATGCTATCAGGTCATACCCGTTGGTCAGGATGGAAAGAGAGGTAGATGGTGTGACACTAGAGTTGGATGTTGGAATTGTGGAGAACTTGCCTGTTGGGGGCGTCGACCTCCTTCTCGGCAACGACTTTGCGGTGCCTACATCTGAGGTTTCACCCTTAGTCGTTGCCGAGAAGCCGGCCGACGTGAGTAGGGAGGAACAGGAGTGGGTAGAGAAGTGTCAAGTACAACCTATGGCGTGCATTGTTACAAGATCTCTTGCATCCAAAGTGTCACAGCCTATTCCTCAGTCTTCAGACCAGCGGAGGAACGGTCGGAAGGAGCAAGCTAAAGTTGGGAGTTTTGTGAGTTTTGCTCCAGCGGCTCTCCTTTGCGGCTTAGTACTTAACCCAGAGGTGAGCTCTGGAGTGGCCCCAGAACCTGTCACCCCTAGTGACATGGTTGGGCGTGATGGCACTCCGCGACTTAGTAGTTCCCAGTTGGAGGAGAGTTGTGGGAATGGGGCTATCGAACACGAGGACGGGGAAACATGTCATGTGAACCTGTTGGAGGAGTTTGTGAGGCAACCACCTGAGCAGCCTACTGTCCCTGCGTTGGTCTGCAGCGGCCAAGGAGGAGAAGGAGAGGGGGGCAGTAGGGCACAGGTGGAGGAGAGTTGGGATTGTCATGTCTCGGCAGAGCAGTGGGCGGGGGACACGAGTCTGGTGGCTGTGGAAGCGCTACAGCACCTGCCTGAGCAGCAGTGTGAAGTGCTCCAGCACCAGCTCGGTTCATACCCCACTGGTCGTGCCGAGCACCCGAGCCTCACAACTCAGGCGGTGCAAGATGTTCCTCGGGCAGGTCACGTGAATGTTGGGAGACCGTTAGCCTCGTTGTTTCGGTGGTTCAAGGTGGGCGACGAGGCTTGGACATGGTTGTCAGGTCAAGGTCGACCCATGGCTGCCAAGGGTGGTGGTCAGAAGGAGGACATTGAGCAGATTGGTGAGTTTGGCTGTGGAGTGGATGTGCCCGGTCGTCGTATAGTCTCCCAATGCTGCTCTAGTCGAAAGCAACAGCCCTACCATAGACCGACTATCTCTGGCCATGTCTCTAAAAGCGGTGATGCTGCGCAGGCAGATGTAGTCGTAAGGAATGCGGGAGTGCGCATGTACGGTATCGGTGGGGAAGCCTTAGCAATAATGAACTATGGGAGTGACTGCACAGGTGGTACTGATTGTCCCTCTGATGACCTGGCTGTTCTAGGGACGAAGGTGGAGAAGGAGGGAGACTACAGGTTAGAAGCTGCGGTCTCGGCTGGGTTGTGAGAGGGCACTAGGCATGTTGTTCTGCAAGATAAGTTGTTTACTAGGCAGTGGCAGTGCATATGCATGTTTGTTGCTTCTCCAGGCCTGATGTACGGGGTAGAATCCGACATGGAGGCTGGAGACAGTGCAAGGCTCAATTTAATTCCCTACCGTATAAATCCTGCTCAACAGCCTGTCGGAAAACAGAGCTAGACGACGTGTGGAAAAAGGGTCTGAGGGATAAGGGATATCGTGAGTGGTCGTTGCCAGTGAGGTTGCAACCTGAGTTGAGTGGCAAGATCCGTGTGTATGGTGATTGTAAGAGTGTGGAAGCATTATCCCTGACAGACGCCTATCCCTTACCTAGAGTTGACAATACCATAGACCGCATCGGGGCTGCATCGCTAATCACGAAGGTAGAACTAGTGAAAGGTTATTGGCAGGCCCCGTTGCCGGAAAGAGCGAAGAGAAGTGCCAGTCTTGTGATGAACTGGGCAGTTTATCAGTGTCAGGTGTTGTTGTGCCGCCGGAACACAAGTTGGATGTGTGGCATGCTAAGGGTACTGATAATGTTTTGGCTGATTGTTTGTCATGGGAGGGTTTGTTTGCAGGAGAACCCTCGCCGTTCAGTCAGTGTGTGTTGAGAGTGGAGAAAAATCAGGCTTGCCCCTGTAGAGCAGCCGTCAAAAATAACATTAAAATTAAATACAAAAAATCACATAAAAACTCTTTCTTTTGATAGTTAATTGTAAGTTGCCAATGTTATAGCTAAAGTCCTAAGTTGAACCTCTCTTTCACTTAGGAGGCTGGGCTCTGTGAAGCTCGCTCTGGGAGCATAGCAGGCTAAAAATTATACTATTATGTTTGGGAGTGGTTATAAGATTTTATTTATGTTAAAATTTTGTTTTGTTTATGATTGACCTTTGCATTTCATTTCTGGCGGAGTGGCTGGTTGTGGCGGGTCTTGTCGGCATTCTGCCTTGTCAGATATGGTGCTCGCCTAATGTTGAGCGTCCCATATCTTGGGCGGGGTGTGACGCCTACCAGCGTTGGCAGAATCGCCTCCCGGTAGCCACTAGCGCTCGCCAGGGCAGTGAAATGGGCTACAGTTATCAGAGAATGTTATACTTTCTTTCTTATGAATCGTCATGTCACAGGCAGTATAGAAGTGGTCTTTATTTTCGTCTGTGACAATGCATTATATTTTATATCATCAGTTATAAGTTTAATGTATAAGACTGAATGATACAGCTAGAGAGTGTGAGTGAGTAAGTGCAGGAGGCAGAGGGGTGTGCGCGTAGTGTTAGGCGTTGTCTCGGTGACGTCATGCCACGGCCGCGCCCTCTGAGTGGCTGGCCGCCTTGCCGACCTCCTGCCGCAGCAGGAGGTAGTTCCCCGGCACTCCTTGCTGCCTTTGTGCCTTCCTCGCTCAGAGCTTGCCTGACCAGCATAACCTTCACACCTCCCTTGCCATCTGTCCCCGACTTCCACCTATAGAACACTTTCTCTCTCTCTCAACTTCTTACCTCTTATGCTTCTAATCTATTTAATATCATAACTCCCCTTTGGTTCTGCACGATTTCATATATCGGCCATCGTATTATATGCTGAAGCTCTCAGTTATTTAATGCTTAGTTAGACATTTTGAAGGGGTTAACATTTTGTCTGTAGAGGTTCGACACACTCGCGGTGTCTCCCTACCTATTTCTTGGTTGTCTGCTGGGCTATTTAATGCTAGACTGGGGTGAGGCTATTGATGTCGTGATTTCCGATGTGTACCAGGTTTTGTTGAACTTGTACAATCGCAACGGATACGTGGGAAGCCTAGGTTGTCTTTCTGACTGTGTACCTTGTGAGATTCGCACTGTGTTACGAGTGAGGGCTTTTGCCACCCAACACTGTGCTAACTCGTTTTGCTTTGACTTGAAGAAGGTCGCCAGGAGAGAACCAGATTCTAGCGATCTGGATCTCTCAAGAGAGCACCCCATCATTTAACGTAATTTGGCCGTACAGTCTTAAGGACCTCGCTAGGATACGAGCCGCTTGCTCAGCCATTGTTTCCTAGCCTACGACATCCCAGCTAGACTTTATTCGCCTAGCAGATCCCCGATTAGGATTATAAACTCTTATGTTATGTATGCAGCATTTGTATTCACGTTGATTGTAAGCCTTGGATGTTGTTGAGTTTCACAACCCGAGCAGGCTTTTGCGTTGCCTGAGGAAGTACTTCTTTTGTTGTTGGAGATAATACTATTGCGCATTTATCGTTATTCCCATGCCAGTTAACACTGTATGTCCCTACACGTGTCATATCTTGTTCCTGCTTTATATAAAAGTTCAAAATCCGATTCGATCATCTTAAGCAGCATCAGACTTTCTTCAGAAGAATCCTGGTCGATGCTTTAGGACTTTCATTCACTTTCTTTAATATAGGAGTGACAGTTTATTATTGTTTAGAGTAACTTTAATTATACCTTCTTCTTGTTTGCATTAAATCATTCCAGTGATTTAATTAAGCTCTCTATCTTTTTCCTTGTATACATTATTAACGTAATTGTATGTTGTTGTGTTCAGACTGTATCAGAGATCATCAGCCTGTAGTAGTAGTGCATTTATACCGAGTTTAGAGGATATCCCGCTATCGCAGATTTAACTCTGGAGGGTATAGGTGTTTTTGTGCGCCGGCATTATAAGTTCGAGGGTTGGATCTAGTGTTACTGTTGTGGCTGTGTGCCTTTCTAGTCCAATGATTAAGAGCCCTTGTTTTATACGAGTCCCGGTTGTAATACTTTTGCGAGTGCAGCATCGTGTTGTAAGAGGGCATTTGCCTACTACCTTAGAACACAGTGCTGCCTCTTTACTTGACTTTAGAGGGATCGCAAGGGTAGAACCAGATACTTGAGATCTGGATCTACCAAGAGAGCATCCCCGTCATTAACGTAACTTTAACCATACCGCCTTAAGGACAATGCTGAGCTATGAGCCAGTCTTGCTCAGCCACAGTTTCCTAACCTTGATATCCCAGCTAGACTTTATTCGCCGAGCAGACACTAGTTAGGACATGAGCTCTTTATGATATGTATGCATTATTATTCACGGCATTTATTAGTCTAGGTTGTTGTTGAGTTGCACAACCATAGCAGACTGTTTCGTTGATGAGGAAGTATCTCTTTTACTGTGAGCATTACTGCCGTTGCGCATTTATAGTATTCCCGTGTCAGTTAACATTATATGTCCTATCTTTTAGTGTATTCAGTCTACACGTGTGGTGTCCTGCCTCCTGCCTTTATATAATTTAAGATACGAGCATCTTTTAAGCATCAGACTTTCTTCAGAAGTTTCCAGGTCTATGCTGTAGGACTATACTTCACTTTCTTTCAGATAGGAGTGAAGAGTTTATTGTTGTTTAGAGTAACTGTATTGAAGCATTTTTTTGTTTTTTTAAATCTTGCAGTGATTTAATTGATCATTCCATAGCTTCCCTTTTATGCATTTTAACGTAACTTGCATCTTGTTTGTTATCAGGCTATACCAGTGTGGGTTTTTTTTTTTTTTTTTTTTTCTATGTGATTGAGGGAGGCAAAAGGCATTACTGCCTATAGCGAGTGCCTCCCCCATAGTTGAAAGAGTGACAGGGCCAAAATCAAGGGACGTTCGAGCCAAAATGCCTGGACACACGGAGTTTGAAGCAATTTAAGTCATAGGAAGAGGGAAAGACTGATTCTGGGAGAGAGTTCCAGAGCTCAGCTGTTGAGTAGAAGAAAGTTTGAGAGTAACGTTTCACTCTTGGGTTGGAGAGTTGCACAGAGTAGGGGTGGGATTGAGTTGCAAGACGGGTACCACGTGCCCTACGTAAAGGAGGTGGTATGCACTGGGATAGCTTTGAGGAATACTGATTATTATAGTAGCGATAGAATAGCGAGAGAGATGCAACATTGCCGCGGAGAGAGAGAGATTGCAGAGAGTTGGTGAGTGGACGGGAGTTAATGATACGAAAGGCCTTCCTTTCAACTTTGTCTAGGAGAGCGGTGTGAGAGGAACCTCCCCACACACATGTGAACAATACTCAATACAATGGCGCACTATGCCCCTGTACAGAGCAAGAAGCTGTGCTGAGGAAAACAAAAAACTAAGGCGGTTGAGCACACCCAGCTTCTGGGAGGCTGCCTTAGCAAAACTGGTAATATGGTCCTTCCAAATGAGAGCAGAAGAAAAAGAGACACCAAGAATATTGAGAGAAGATGAAGGGTTGATTTTTGTATTGTTGAAGAATAAGGGATAGTCCGCTGGGAGATCCTGACGGGTAGATAGATGGAGAAATTGGGTTTTGGAGGCATTAAAGTTAACAAGGTTTTCTCTGCCCCAATTGGAAATATTATTTAGATCAGAATTTGAGAGTTCTATGGCTTCATTACGTTTATCGTTGAGGAATTGCTGGCTGGGGCGTTCTGAAAAACTAATGGAGTAGTGTAAGGTTGAGTCGTCTGCGTATGAATGGATGGGAATTAAGGTACAGTTAAGGAGATCATTTATAAAAATTAGAAAGAGAATAGTAGATAGGACAGAGCCCTGAGGAACACCGGAGTTTATAGGGTGAGGAAGTGAACTATGGCCGTCCACAACTGCGGCTATGGAACGGCCGGAAAGGAAATTAGAGACAAAGGCACAGATGGAGGGATAGAAACCGAAGGAGGGTAGTTTAGAAATTAAAGATTTATGCCAGACTCTATCGAAGGCTTTCGATATGTCTAGTGCAATAGAAAAAGTCTCACCGAAGTCCCAAAAGGAGGATGACCAAGAGTTAGTAAGATATGAAAGAAGATCACCAGTAGAGCGACCCTTAAGGAAGCCATACTGGCGATCTGAGAGCAGATTATGAGAAGAGAAATGCTTAAGAAATTTGGAAGCAAGAATAGTTTCAAAAACTTTAGAAAGACAAGAGATGAGAGCAATTGGACGATAGTTGGAGGGTTGAGAGCGGTCACCCTTCTTTGGGACAGGTTGAATGTGGGCAAACTTCCAGCATGAAGGGAAGACGTTAGAGGATAGACAGAGACGAAAGAGTTTGCCTAGGCAGGGAGTCAGCACGGAAGCACAGTTTTTGAGAACAACAGGAGGAACACCGTCCCGACCTTACGCCTTATTAGTGTTAAGCCCAGAGAGGGTAGAAAGTACATCTTTAGAAGAGATTAGGATATTAGGCATAAGTAAGAGAGAGGAGGGCGGAGAGGGAGGAATAGCACCGGAATCATCCAAGGTGGAGTTTCTAGCAAAAGTTTGCGCGAAGAGTTTAGCTTTGTCAGAGGAAGAAGTGATGGTAGTGCCATCAGAGTGGGAAAGGGGAGGGAGAGACGAGGAAGAGAAATTCTTGGAGAGGTTTTTGGCTAGATGCCAGAAAGCTTGGGAAGAGCTAGAGTTGGATAATTCAATGCATTTATTATTGATGAAAGAGTGTTTGGCAAGTCGAAGAACAGATTTGGCTTGATTCCGGGCAGAAACATAAGAATAATGAGAGTCTTGAGTTTTAAGGCGTCGGTACTGTTTGAATGCTTCCTCCTTATTGCGGACAGCAGTAGAACAGGCGTGAGTAAACCAAGATTTTTTAGCATTAGTCTGAGAGAAAGAGAATGGAATGTATGCTTCCATGCCCGATAGGATTACCTCGGTAATGCGTTCAGCACTCTCCGAGGGTCCCCGGCCACGGAAGCAGAAATCATTCCATGGGAAATCAAAGAAGTACTGCCAGAGAGCCTCCCAGTCGGCAGCGCCAAAGTGCCACAAGCGCCGCCGGCTAGGAGGATCGGGTGGCCGTACTGGAGAGATAGGACAGGTGACAGAGATAAGTTTATGGTCGGAGGAGCCCAGAGGAGAGAAAAGATCGACAGTATAAGAAGAAGGGTTAGAAGTTAGAAACAAGTCAAGAATGTTGGGCCGATCTCCGATGCGATCCGGGATACGGGTGGGTTGCTGAACTAACTGGTTAGCCTGAAGTAGAGTACATTTATGCCCAGTTAAGGATACCCCATTATCGCAATTAACTTTGGAGGGTATAGGTGTTTTTGTTAGCCAGCATATAAGTTCAAGGGTTTGGATCTAGCGTACCGTACCGTTGTTGCATAGTGTCCTATTACTAGTCCAATCATTAAGTGCCCTTGTTTTAATCGTAGCCCCGGTCATAACAGTGGCCATGTTATGTTATTGCCAGACCCTCCTGTAATATTGCCATGGATATTGTTTACTTAGGGACGACATATTGGAATACGGTTAGGTTAAACACAAATTGAAGAACATTATTGTATTAACAGTATTGTTCTATGCTGCTATACTGCGTTTGTATTTCGATAAATTCTGTAGATTCACAATAAATTAATCATAATATACAATACATAATGTAGAATCTGTTTACTTTAGAACACCATATAATTATAATGTTCTCTCAACCAACTAACTTCACTCCTAAACTCGATTATTGAAATTAACAAACACATGTGGCAGTCCGGGGAATACGTTTAGGTTAAACCCAATTTAAATGGTATTATTATGTTAAGAGTTATCTTACTCCAATAATATTTGTGCATATATATATATATGTAATGCTGATTCAGAAGAAAATCTCAACATAAATATTACATACTGTATGACTTACTTTGTCTTTGATTTCGTATACAATCAAGTGTACTCCTTATCAGCATTTTTGTTTTGTTCTATGTGTATGAAGGACACAAAAGGAAGATTGCCTGTAACGAGTGTCTCTCCCAAAGCCGCAAGAGTGACAGGGCCGAATTCAAGGGACGTTGGGGTCGTAATGCCTGGACACACGAAGTTTAAAGTAGTTTAAGTAATATGATGAGGGAAAGATTGATTGAGGGAGAGATTTCCATAGTTGACTTGTTGGGTAGAAGAAAGTGAAATATTTGCCAATTCTTGGGTTAGAGAGCTGGACAGAATAAGAGTGGGATTGTGTTGAAAGGTGAATGCCTCGTACTCTCTGCAAAGGAGGGGGGTATGCACTGAGAGTACTCTGGAGAACACTGATTATTGTAATAGCAATATTAGAGTGAAAGATATGCAACATTGCGGCGTGTAAAAAGATATCGTAGGGAACTACAAGAACACGAATATAAAACTGTTATATTGTTAATCATATTGTGCTTCTTTCCCTTGTGGTTGCTAGGGAGGGAGGTTGTTTAATTCTACCATATAATCATTCAAATATTTATTGTGTACTTTATATGTAAGTAGTTACATTATCTGACAGAGCAAATTATATACCAGTCATAATAAGCTCTGTTAGGGAAATATCAGTCTCCATTAGCAAAATTATATTGATGACAATAATTTCACAACAAAACTAATTCACTCATTACAGAACAATATACGCAACTCCTTACTTAACCCATAAACGACGACCGTCCTCAATAGAGGTTTTCCTGGTGCACTGCGACCCCTCAATAGATCCAGATCATAAAAAACCCTTATAAAAACACTCCAGTGGCACTCAAAACAAAGCAATTTGTCACAGTGCACTAGAAAAACTTCTATTGAGGACAGTCGCCACAGACAATCCTATTATTTTGGTGCATAGATAAAATTCCATACCAGTATGTTAGCGCCATGCAACCAGTCTCCTCGAGATTATTATCGTACAGCCATGGTAAAAAGCAATCATGTAAGTTCTCAATACATAATACATTTACTTTCATCTCAATTTGTAACAGAAACGTATACACAGAAAGGTATGCAAATACATTTACAATCAATCATATTTAGTTTGCGTTGATGAAAATGCATATTAAGTTTGGAAGAGAATACAACATCCACAGTGGAAAATTAGCTATTGGACTATTGACTGTGGCTGTTCCACTAACACGTAATAATAATAACTCCACAGTACAAGTCAATAGCAATTATGAATCCTTAGTGTGCCAACCATTAGAAAATTCAGGTCATCTTAGATGATTGATAAAATTACACTTATTAACACCTTACGAGCGGCCTATGCGGTTTATTATATGTACCGCACAGCGGGGTGTTTTTAGCCAAAATAGGGCTGTTTACGTGATCATTTTCATGCCTAAATAAGACCCAGAACGTAAAACAAGTACCTATCCCTGAAAGGGCATAAACAGAGCTTTCGAATGACACCATAACGATCCTTGTATGATGGATAGTTTTCTTGCAATAACCGTGCAACGCGAGTGCAAAAAGCAGGTAATTCGGTACTTTCGGTACATAATTGAGTATGTAGCGAGTGAGAGAGGGAGGAGGGAGCTGAGATTTGTGTCAGTAGGTTCGCCGCGGTGGTCTGGAGCAGTCATACGCTCGCTAGTCTCCTGCCACCACTTGTCTCTCTCTCTCAGCCACATTACGTGCTGAAATTGCCACTCGACCTATGTCGAGCGCCGCCACATAGTCCAGCTTTTTTTAACTCGACTTATGTTGCTCGCCGCTAATTAAGGGTTAATGGAATGGTAAACATTATTTCTAGGAACATTGTAGTAGCATACGTTTATAATATCTACAGTAAGTACGGGTTATTTCCTTGTTGGCCTCACTTTATTATTTTGCAATCCAAGCTAAGCTTGTACAATTATCAATGGAAATATATCCCGGCCTTTAAGTTACATGCTCGCTGTCACTCGTCCAGAAACATTGACTCATGAAATATGTGAAGCATCTTTGATTCTTTGTTATCGTCAAACTAATGGGGTGAATCGTCTTAAACTCTCCAAACAATACTATATTACGTAATCAAGATATTATAAACAAGTATCCTTACTTTCAAATCACATATTTTATTCCATTCGAAATGTACACTTTCCTTCTTTGAAAGTTGCATGTTCACTCTACTGATCGTTTGTGCAATCGCCTACTGAAGTAACTGATAGACTATTATGATTGAGAAAATGAACATTAAATTTGAGAAATAACGAACTCGGATATGTGTTTAACCCCTTCTGTACCGGCGACGTTTTTTACATTTGATTCTAGCTATATTTAGACGACTTTGAGCAGTTTAAGAAGGAGCTGCGGTAGTAAAAAGGGATATATGAGATAGTTCGGAGCCTGTTAATTGCTGGAGGCCCTTTTTAAACTTAATACAATAGTCTAGTAGTAGCCAGAATACAGTTAAAAGGACGTCGCCGGTACAGAATGGGTTAAAGATAATTTTTTGTTTTTTTTTGTTTTAAGAGACAATGAACGGAGGAAGGAAAAACACAGATAAAACAAAAAGGTCCATGTGCCTAAAGGCATCCTCCATTCATAAAATGTTTGTAAGAACTGGATTTAAACATTTGTAGATTGTAAGTTTGTGGAAAGCAATTCGAGGGAAGTGAATTCCAAAGAGTAGTAGCTCTGGGGATAAATGAATTCTGATAAGCAGAAGTTCTGCATTGTGGAGGAGAAAGTGTAAATTCATGGGCGCTCTTAGCCGCCCTAGTTCTACGGGGAAAGATGTGGAGAGGCGGCACAATTGAAGCAAGTTCCTCGGAACAATTGCTGTGAAAATATCATGTAAAATAATGCAAGGGATGCAACGTTTCTTCGTATGGATAATGTAGGAAGGTCCTGTGTGATTGCAGGGTTATTGATTAATCTAATAGCTTTATTTTGAATTTTGTCCAACTGCCTCAATGCAACCACTCCACTTCCACCCCACAGAGGTGAACAGTAATCCATCTGAGAACGCACATGACTTTTATATATCACGGCCAACTGCTCGTCAGTGAAGAATTCTCGAACTCTGTACAGGAGTCCCAGTTTTTTAGAGGCATTCTTAGCAATGCTTCTAACACAATGTGTCCAGCTCAAGTTAGTAGTTAATGTTACACCGAGAATGTCAATACTAGGGGAAGTGGGAATATTTACATCATTAAAAAATATATGGGAGTCAGTGAGATTCTGTCGGTTAGAAAATTGAATGTACTTGGTTTTCTGTGCATTAAAGGAAACTAGATTCTTTTGTCCCCATCCATTAATTCTAGAAAGGTCCTGGTTCAGAGAAATTGCAGTGTTTATTTTTGAATTTATAAGATCGGGTTGGGTGAAAGAATTGGTAAATGTGAAGGAACTGCGGAGTGTTGAGTCATCTGCGTAGGAATGTATTGGATTATGAGTGGTAGATATGAGATCATTGATATGAATGAAGAACAGAATTGGGGCCAAAACTGATCCTGGGAAACACCAGCATTTATTGAGTGAAATTGAGAATAAAGGCCATCTACCATTACACATATTTTTCTGTTATGAAGATAAGAAGAAATTAGTGGAACTAATGATGCAAGGCCGTAGTGTGACATCTTCGACAATAAGGATTGATGCCAGACTCTATCAAATGCCTTTGATATATCCAGTGCTATTGTATGTGTTTCACCATGTTGGTCTGTAGCTTGGTTGATTTGATGCGTAAGAAGGCAAAGCATGTCTGCAGTTGATCGACATCGTCTAAAACCATATTGCCTATCACTGATTAATTTATTATTCTCAAGATGCTTAATTATGTGATTATTTAATATAATTTCAAAGACTTTACCAAGAGTGGAAGTTATAGCTATTGGTCTGTAGTTTGATGGATCTGAAGAGGCACCTTTGTTAGGAACTGGATGGATGTTTGCTTCTTTCCAGGGTACTGGGAAGCATGAGGTATGAGTACACAGACGGAAATTTTTTGCCAATACAGGAGCGAGCACCAAGGAGCAATTCTTAAGTACTATTGGAGGAATTTCATCTGGACCAGGAGCCTTATCTACCGAGAGATTCTGCAAAATAGTTTTGACATGTCTGGTGTGGATCTTAAGTGAGGGAATTTCAGGCGAATTAAAATTAAGTACAGGGACATCTTGATTTATTTCATCTAAGGTTGAGTTGGTGGAGAAAATATCCGCAAGAAGGTTAGCTTTACCTCGTGGGTCACTTACAAGATTGCCAGTCGGAGATTTTAATGGTGGAATGGATGAAGCAGTAGTGAAGTTGTATTTAAATGAGTTAAGAGTAGACCAAAATATTTTGTTATCATTTGGATTATTTAGAAGTTTATTTGCCTGCTTGTGGAGAAAGTTTGATTTAGTTAGGTTTAATACAGTTTTGGCATGATTTCTGATGTTTCTAAAGTAATTAAAGGCTTCATATGTTTTTGATCTTGTGTATGCATTGTAGGCTATTGCTTTTTGTTCAGTTACTCTAGCACAATTATGGTCAAACCATTTAGGTGAATTAGATCTTTTACTGTACTTTTGATGAGGAATAAAAGTTTCCATTCCAATTTTTACAAAATCTTGTATGTGGCTCAAGGTCGAGTGTGCATCATTAGAAAAGAAGGAGGTCCAGGGAATATCAATAAAGAAACCTTGAAGACCCTCCCAGTCTGCCCTATCGTAATGCCATTTAGTCACCAAAACAGGGTCAGAGTGGGAAGGTCTGGTAGGTGATAGACAGGTGTCCTGTATCAGACAGTGATCAGAAGATCCAAGCGGGGACCTCACTGTAACATCATAATTGTCTGAATTGGTTGTTAAAAATAAGTCCAGTAGGTGGGAATTATGATTAGGATTATCTGGTACACGGGTGGGTTTGTTGACTAGTTGAGTGAGATTAAATGAGTCTGCAAATAGCTCACATTCAAGACCAGCATCATCAGTCCTGGCTGAATGAGTGAGCCATTCAACATTATGGACATTAAAATCACCCAACACAATGATTTCAGAAGAAGCATTTAAGTTGAGGACACTGAGTTGTGAGGACAGAGAATAAAAAAGACTTTGCTCTGGAGGAGTATTTGGGGAACGGTAGATGCAACATATGTATTTAAATTTACCAGCAGAAATTAATTTGTATATAGAATAATCAAAATAGGGACAATTGAAACTAGTAACCTCCTCCAGGTCAATTTCAGATTTTGCGAAGCAACATACACCTCCTTTAGGTCTGAAATTTTGGAGCAGTTGATAACCTGGAAAATTAAATCTAGACGTGTCAGATGTGGATGTTACTTGAGTCTTGCTTTGTTTCAAAGCATTCCATCAGTGATTAAGAATGGTTCCATTATATTTGTATCACTTCTCATTGCAAACTTATACAAATCGTGGACCCCTATACTTTTCTATATGCAATTATAACTTTCTCGATTGATTTTTGGATTGACCTTGTTTGTTAAATGTATAGTATAATCGTACGGTTTTGTATTTGTTGTATAGAGAATCATGTTCATAAATGTGTTTCCAGAGATATACTTCTATAATTAAAAATATGTGAGTCCTTTTCATTGTTATGACAGACTATACGTGCTCAAATCATTCATGAAATTCAAATTATATAAGGCTTCTTTCTCCGCGCGTCTTGTGTTGGTGTAAGTGTACTGTACCAGCCACACAACCAACAGAAGCCTCATTTCCTTAACACTACCTGATCCGACGTCTTGAGGGTTATTATGAGATTTTGTTTAGTTGGTATTGAAGATTTTCCTTGCTTTTACAATTATCGAGAAATGCATTTTAGTTATTCTCCTTGGCTAACGAAAACGCCTTTCCATTCTTCTATCTATCTATTGCCTGACGCCGTGATCACCGACGGGGTGGCCACGAACGAAACGCCCCCATGCACCTCTGTCCCCAGTCAGTCGTCGCCCCTCCTCCCAATCAGCACCTTCACTCATATACTTCTTCACTCCATCCTTACAGTTCTCTCTCGGTTTACTTCTCCCTCTCTGTCTTTCCACTTCGCTCTCGTACACACTCTTAGTCATTCTCTCACTTCTTATTCGTTCCGTATGGCCAAACCATCTCATGGTGTTCCTTTTCATACTTTCCAGCACGTCCACATACACACCACACCTCTCTCTTACTTCCTCATTCATCTGTCTATCCCTCCATGTACTCCGCACACACTTCTCAAGTAACTCCTTTTCACCTGTCTTACTAGTGGTCTGAGTCTCTCCACCAACGTGCATTCTTCGCTTCCGTAAGTCAATGTCGGGATTACCACACTGTCATGCAGGGATTTCTTTACTTCCATGCTCACCACCCTATTTCTTGTTACTGCTTTCAGCGTTCATACAACCCTCTTCCCCTGTTGCACCCTGCCCCGCACTTCTTCATCCATACTCCCATACTTACTCAGCACACTGCCCAGATATTTAAATGAGCTGACATCCTCCATAGCCTGACCGTTCAACCTCACCTCACACTTTGTGACTTAATCCCTTTCGCAGACGATAGCCTTGCTCTTTCCGCATTTACCTTAAGAGTCCGTTTTTCGCACACTGTTCCAAGCATATTTACCAGACCCTGCAACTCCCATTCACTATCGCTCATCAGAACTGTATCATCAGCAAACAGCAGTACAGGTAACTTCTACTCGTGTCCCTCCCTTATCAGCGATACAACAATATCCACTGCTCTTCCTTGTATTTCTTTCATGACTCCATCCATATATTTATATATATTAAACAAGTACGAGGACATGGAGGGATAGACAGACGAATGAAGAAGTTAGAAGGACGTTTGGTGTGGAAGTAGATGTGCTGGAAAGTGTGAAAAGGAACAACTTGAGATGGTTCAGCCATATGGAACGTATGGCAACCCAGAGATTGACTAAGAGGGTATACGAGAGCGAGGTTGAAGGACAGAGAGGGAGAGGTGCACTGAAGGGGAGGTGGAAGGATGGGATGAGGAAATATATGGATGAAGGCGGTGCTGGTTAGGAGGAGGGGCGTCGACTGACTTGGGGCAGAGGTACATGGGGGCGGTACGTTCGTTCGTGGCCACCCCTTCGGGGATCACGGCGTCAGGCAATAGATAGATAGATAGATAGATAGGCGAGGACATCACACACCCTTGTTTCAAGCAAATATTCAGATAAAACATCTCGCTCTGTTCATTCTCCACACATCCTGAAACATTTGCACCTTTATACATTCACAGCTTTCAGCAACTTGCCATCTACTCCGTATATTCTCAGTACTTTCCACATACCTTCTCTATCCACTCTGTCATAGACCTTCTCAAAGGCCATAAAGGCAACATACAGCGTTTGTTGCCTCTCCAGATATTTCTCCACAACACATTTCAGGCTAAATATCTGAGCTACACATCCTCTTCACTCCCTACTCGTCACCTATCCATATCTCTCACTCGCTCTCACTCGCTCTCACTCTCTCAATCACTACCCTACTGTACACCTTCTCTACTACGCTTAGAAGACATATTCCCCGATGGTTACCACACACTCTTCTTAACCCTCTACCCTTCTATAGGGGAACTATTATGCCTGTCTTCCATTCATCTGGTGCACTCACCTTCTCCCATGCTTGTGTACACGTTTGCCGTACTCATTCGATCACTATCTGACCACCATACCTCAGCATTTCCCCACACACTCCATCTACTCCTGATGCTTTCCCCATCTTCACTCTTTTCATGGCTTCACACACTTCTGAACTCTTGATCCCCACCTTCTCCTCCACTACTTCTCTTCTTCTCCCTCCCATACCCCATCCAACTATGTTTGCTGGCGGTTCATATCTTGCAGTCAGCAATTGGTTGAAGTACTTCCTCCATATTTCGACTCTCTCTTGCTTCTCGGCTAGCACTTGCTCATTTATATCTTTCACACCCTTACTATTTCCCCTGCTACCTTCCCACCATTTTACACTCAGATTTCTTCCAAATTCCTCATCTACTCTTCTCTTACTTTCCTTCACTACTCTCTTTTTCTCCAAGTACCTCGCTCTTTTCTGTCTCTCCAAATCTTCATTCCCTCTACTACCCAACCACTCTCTATAAGCTTTCTTCTTGTCTTCAATAGCTATTTGTATCTTTACCGTCCACCATGCTGTACCCTTCACTCCTCTCACTTTTCTCCTTCCTCCACACACCTCCTCACATGCTGCACAGATCTCTTCCTTAAACACTTTGCTCACCTCCTCCACTTCCTCCATACCCTCCAGGTCAAACCTACCTAGTCGTCTTTTTACTGCTCTCCTGAGCTCTTCCCTGATCTCCTCCTCCTGCAACCTCTCCACCCTGATCGCCATTCCACCTCCCCCTCGCCTCCCTCCAGCTCTCCTCCCCCAATTCTTGTGTATCCTAATTTTAGCTACTACTACATAATGGTCAGACAGACCCCCCCCCCCCCATACCCCTATACACCCTAGCATCCAGCACATATTTCTTCAATCGTTCATCCACACATATAATCAATCAGAGCTATTCGTTCCACCACTGTCTCATCCTTCCTCCTCCACACCACTTTCCATGTGTACCTGTGTATCATTCTGTGTCGGAAGAAGGTGTTGGCTATCCAAAGCCTCCTCCCCACACATACATTCACAAGTGCACTACCATTCCCATTCACCTCTGACGGTACACCACATCCTCCATCAACTTTATTATCACCCACCTTCCCATTCATATCCCCAATCAGAAATACTCTTTTGCTCTTGCCAAACTTATCCAGGCACGCCTCAACATTCACCGAGAACTTCTCGTTCTCTCTTACAGTTTTATCCTCTGTCGGAGCATTCACACACACAACTACTCACGTTTGTATTCCTATATTCATTCTCACCCACACAAGACTTGCTCACACAGACCCATAGCGTCTCACATGCTCCTTCCATTTGTTACTTACAAACAAACATGAACCTTCTTTCGCTCCCTCACTCACTCCAGCACACACACCCATTCTACACTCCCACTCTCTCGCACACTGTAAACCACTGTTTGGATACTTGATCCTCAGTGATTTGGAGGACAAGCAGCCTAAAGGGGTCGAAAGATCTGTTGTTGCTTAATTTCCTTTGTACTCCTTTGTACTTTGTACTATGTACCCCTCCATTTGGTCTCAGTCATTCCACATACATCCAGCCTGGCATTCACTAACCCTTCCAGGACCTCTCTCTCTTTTGTGTCATAATTTTTACCTCTTACATTCCAAGTTGCAATCCTTAGACTGTCCATTGTAGGTTGAAGTTCTTCAACATTAGTTCCATCCAGATCCGAAGCTTTTCGTTCGTCAATCTTTGCTGTATTTATTTTTCACAAGTTGGGGTCCCAAGCCCACCGACCCAACCTCTTTAGTTGCCTTTTACGACACGCAGTAAGCATGTGGGACATATTATTTTCCCTTACCCCCAGGGGGATACCTCATTCAGACATAAGAATGCCCAACTAGACCACTTGAAATGTATACATTTTTCGATTTAAAAATGACCCGAATTAAGGCCTTATTCTAAAATTGTACAGCCTCGCTAGCGTTTGCCGAGAAAAAATATTGACACCTGAATGCG
The DNA here is from genome assembly GCA_032716605.1 of Paralithodes platypus. Lineage (NCBI taxonomy): Eukaryota > Metazoa > Arthropoda > Malacostraca > Decapoda > Lithodidae > Paralithodes > Paralithodes platypus. The sequence goes on along the minus strand of CM064507.1, from coordinate 8,577,052 downwards.
GTGAAGCGTCTTATTATCGCCAAACTAATCAGGTGAAACGTTTAAAAATCTCCAAACAAATAAAGCCAAACAGAGGAGGTCCAAAAAGACCCCATAGGACCACATAATGTTAATTGTTATCAGTGTCTACCAAGTAATTGGATCTAACTAGGTCTGTCAATCGCCTGTCAGCGTACTACTAGAGTGCCTATCTAGAGAGTGGCCCGGGAGTCGGGAACAATATGGCAACCGTTACCTTTATGGATATAGATTCACGGACACCGAAATTAAAAGAGGTATAAGTAGAATAACAGAAGGTATATAATATCTAAACATTTAAGTGTAAAAATAATGGTGTGCTATGGAGTAAAACGTGAGGTAGAAACAATTGTGCGTAGATAAGTCAAGTTAACACAAGCCTACTGTATATAGCTATAGTACAGTTCCCTGCACAAGTTGCGTTTCTCTCTCAGATTACATATGCAAGTGAAAATAGCATTAACTTAATGAATTTGGGATTTCTTTTGTTTTGCTTTACAGTAGTAAATAAACTTTCTTGGTGTAACTGTTAAAATATTATACTACACTAAATTGTATTATGCTCTTTTTTTCTTTCATCAATGTAAAATAAGAGAGGAGCGGAACTTGTGCAGTGAACTGTACTGTAAGGACAGATGGTTGTTTTTTGTGGCCCCTCTTCTCCTTCATGCTTAGCCCCATTAGTTTTCAGATTTTAAGACGTTCGGCCCATTACTTTGGTGATTTTGAGACCTTTCGCCCCTTTTCTGTGTCTATAATAAGACTTTTCGCGTCATTTAGGTGTCAATTTTTTTCATGGCGAGCGATAGCGAGCCTGTAGTTTATAAGGAACTGGCCTTTGGCCGGGACATTTTTCTATTGAACAATGTACAAATATATCTTGAAGGGGGATCCTAGGGTTGTCTTGAAGGGGGATCCTAGGGTTGTCTTGAAGAGGGATCCTAGGGTTGTCTTGAAGGGGGATCCTAGGGTTGTCTTGAAGGGGGATCCTAGGGTTGTCTTGAAGGGGGATCCTAGGGTTGTTATTTTAATTTTGATGGAGGTCTAAGGAGGAAATTAAAGAATAATACATACATTAAAAAATCAACCAAAAAGATGAACCATCCCTCCTTACGTACTGTATATATGAACCATCCCTCCTTACGTACTGTATATATGAACCATCCCTCCTTACGTACTGTATATATGAACCATCCCTCCTTACGTACTGTATATATGAACCATCCCTCCTTACGTACTGTATATATGAACCATCCCTCCTTACGTACTGTATATATGAACCATCCCTCCTTACGTACTGTATATATGAACCATCCCTCCTTACGTACTGTATATATGAACCATCCCTCCTTACGTACTGTATATATGAACCATCCCTCCTTACGTACTGTATATATGAACCATCCCTCCTTACGTACTGTATATATGAACCATCCCTCCTTACGTACTGTATATATGAACCATCCCTCCTTACGTACTGTATATATGAACCATCCCTCCTTACGTACTGTATATATGAACCGTCCCTCCTTACGTACTGTATATATGAACCATCCCTCCTTACGTACTGTATATATGAACCATCCCTCCTTACGTACTGTATATTCAATCAAACAAACATTTTATGAGTTTATGAATTGACTAGCATGAAAAATAGAACACATGTACTAAATTAATTATCTATGTAGTTTGGTTCTCTTTGGGATTTACACAGAAGCAGTGATCAATTGGTAAAGTTGGATAATGTTGGAGTTCTGTGTTGTAATCCCTTCAGCACGGTGACACCTTCAGCACGGTGACACCTTCAGCACGGTGACACCTTCAGCACGGTGACACCTTCAGCACGGTGACACCTTTTTGCCTCTGATTCTGGCTAAAATTGGACGATTTTATACAGTTTAAGAATGGCATGTATTATTCAGAGGTTGTATTGTGATCGAATTTACCTGTTTCAGTCAAGCAAGTAGGTTAAAACAAACGAAAATCGTGCAACGGTAACAAGAATATGATTAAATTACGTCATTGTGCTGAAGGAATTGGTTAGCAAATATAATTACTATCATAATTTTTGTCTTCCTGTAGCCAACGTTTCATCTTAAATTTACCTATCTATCTACTGTACGTCGCTTTGATACGCAAGGGGGTGACCACGAATTAATCACTTCCATGCACTTCTGCCTCTCGCAACCACCACCACTTTCAATTGTATATTTCTGAATGCCAAGGTTTCACCTCACTTTCTGTCTGTTTTTCCTTTATGCCGTTTCTCCTAAACTTGCATGTATTCTTTTCGTCATTCCTTTTCACTCCTTATAGTTTCCACATGACCGGACCACCTCAAGGTGTTCCTCTTCACACTCAACACCACATTCACATCACAATTCTCACATACTTCTATATTAGATCTCTCAACGTAATTCCACGAGCAATTCTCAAGTAACTCATTTCCACCACACTCAATCTTGATGTATGTCTCTCCAACAACGTCCATGCTTCACTCAAGTACGTCAATGTTGGGATTACCAAACTATCACACAATGTCTGTTTTCAAATCTTTAGGTACACTTTAATTATCCCATGCTAGTCTACACATTGACTATGCCCACAATCAGTACTGCACAATATTATTATTGCGAACAATACAAACACATGTAGAGCTTAATGTATGTTTTCTTATGTTCTTATGTTCTTAATAAAAGCAAATGATGGACGGCAAATTGAAAAATGAACATATACAATCTGTATCATGCTGATTATGAGACATTTTGCAGCAGATAATTATCAAATATACCACACACACACACACACACATACACACATACATATAGAGATATATATATATATATATAATTATATATATATATATATATATATATATATATATATATATATATATATATATATATATATGTATATATATATATATATATATATATATATATATATATATATATATATATATATATATATATATATTTAAACATTTTGAAAACATTCTTGCTTCCAAATGTCTTAAGCATTTCTCTTCTCATAATCTGCTTTCAGATCGCCAGTATGGCTTCCTTAAGGGTCGCTCTACTGGTGATCTTCTTTCATATCTTACTAACTCTTGGTCATCCAACTATCGGGACTTCGGTGAGACGTTTTCTGTTGCACTAGACATATCAAAGGCCTTCGCTAGAGTCTGGCACAAATCTTTAATTTCCAAATTACCCTCCTTCGGTTTCTATCCCTCCATCTGTGCCTTTGTCTCTAATTTCCTTTCCGGTCGTTCCATAGCTGCGATTGTGGATGGCCATCGCTCACTTCCTCATCCTATCAACTCCAGTGTTCCTCAGGGTTCTGTCCTATCTCCTATTTTCTTATTAATGTTCATAAATTATCTTCTCAACTGTACATCCAGTCCCATCCATTCATATGCAGAAGACTCTACCTTACACCACTCAATTAGTTTTCCAGAACGCCCCAGCCAGCAGTCCCTCAAAAACAAACGTAATGAAGCCATAACACACTTATCTTCTGATCTAGCTACTATTTCCAATTGAGGTAGAGAAAACTTTGTTGCATTTAATGCTTCCAAGACCCAATGTATCCATCTTACTACCGGTAAGGAACCTATAGAGGAATATCCCTTATTATTCAACATTAAGAGCATGATTTGCATCTTGGAGTGTACTGTTGTGATCAGGAATTCTTAGATATTATTCGGAGCGAAAAACATAACCCACCGGCAAACTATTTTGAAAAACTACTCAATCCTTTAAAGATTATGACGGTTTTTGACATTTTACTCTGGCTATCATTAGTGGACTTTATTCAGCTTTGGAAGGATCTGCGGGAAGCATTAGGGTAAAGACTATCTCAATTAAACCTATGTCTTCCATACACCCTTTCTAATCTGAATGCAATTAGAAAATAAATGCATAATCGGACCTTGAAAGGGTTAAACTACAACGACTAGATTACTGGAATCCACTAGTTGCTGCTCATTGTCTTGTTGTTACCATACAGAAGTGTTCACATATTTCTGCCCACGACTGTACAATGTGAACAGTGACAATCACAACAACAAAAATACAGATTTGTCCTGCCAATATTCCCACACCAAACCCGATCCACGAAAAAGTCTATAATCCTCCTAAAACTGGGTCAATCTGTGAAGCGTGGGCCGGGTCCCGAGTGGCCGGTGGACTATGTTGAGCTTCCCACCCAGATGAGGCAGGCGAACCCTATCTTATCCATGGGTGGTCTTTTTGTTCTACTGATGCATGTTTCATCCCATTAGTTTGGCTATTTGAAGACTCCTTACCCACTAGGTTGGCGATTATAAGACATATCACTTATTACAGTGTCAACTATGTCTAGCAGAGTGATAACATCCTTGCACTGTAGGAAAAACTGATCTTCAACCGGAACATTTATTGTAAAACAAAAATCAAATTGAAGATCGTCTAGTGGGCGTATTTGTTTATTTGTTTTTATATTATATTAATAATTTTACTATTGTTAATGGAAAATTACAGTAAGTTGCTGGAAAATGGCAAACACAATAAAATACATTCAATAGTATCTAAACAAAACACCACAATATCCCATGGAGGTTAAATGGAGGGAGGGATCGCCAAGCAGAACGTATACCCTATGCGAGTGTGAAGCCAGGAATAGGAGTAGCTGTACTGACAGATATGACCAACATTGACCGCAGTGTCTCGCGTATATACTGTATGCATTAATATTGATAGGCTATAATAATATGGTAACATTTAACCCATTCATTACCGGGAACATCTTTATCATCATATTCTGCCATCTATTAGCATATTTTATTCAGCTTAGGAAAGATGTGTACCAATTAAAATGCTACAGACAATCTTAATTAATCCGTATTACTACCACAGATCCTTTGTAAGCTGCACATAATCATCTAAGTATATCTAGAATAAAATATACATCACAACGCTGGTACAGACAGGGTTAATAAAGAGATGCATATCTTTCTGATCTGTTCCCAATAATCTGAGGTGCTGGAAGGTCGACAGGGAATTCTTCTGACAGTACATCGGGCGGGAAATTAGCTTCACTATCTCGTTCTGTCACTCCCTCCTTTAGCATTCTTCCACCAAGCACTAACCCCCACAATAATCACAACACGATGAGGCAGGTTAAGCCCTTTAGGAACGGTGAATAAATGTTAATTCTATTCTGGTGACTATTAGACGATTTTATTCAGATTATGAAGGATCTGTGGTAGCTAAAAGGATTAATGGAGACAATTTATAGCCTTATATACGTTAGAAAGTCCTTCTTAAGCATATTACAACCATCTAATAGTTCTATCTATCTATCTATTGCCTGACGCCGTGATCCCCGAAGGGGTGGCCACGAATGAACCGCCCCCATGCACCTCTGTCCCGTCAGTCGACGCCCCTCCCCCCAACCAGAACCGCCTTCGTTCATGTACTTCCTCATGTACATTCACCCGCCGGCTTTAGCACCGCCAACAGCTCCGCATCGCCACTGAGAAAACTCGATCCTAATTTGAGTATTTCATATCCCTATTCCCTTTATTCATTGCATGAACAGTAGTTAAGTGCTTGTTTAACCTCCACATAGTTCTGTAGTTGCCGTGCACGTTATTTTATTGCTTTTCTGACTGATAAACATTGTTGTTTACATTTGTTATCCTAGCTTGTAGCAGACGACGCACGCGCACCTCTAATCGACCTAGCTTTGTATTTTCTTATTAACTCTAGTAGTTATCGTATTCAGTATCCTACTGTAGCTATATATATCTGTAATTTTAGTTGTTGCTTGCATGATCTTGTAGTAACCTTTGACTGATAACTTTGTTTATCTAAATATAATCCTGCTTGACTAGCCTACAGTGCCTACGGCGTCTCTTCCGTGGATTGACCTCCCAATCTACCAAGATTGGAAGCTAAAGCGTCACATTATTCCTTTGCCCCTCAACTTTCTCTTCATAATTGCTGAGGGGCACAGGGCCCTGGGTGGGGCTTTGGTTTCCCGGGCGTTTACGCACCCTCTCAGCTCCCCGCCATGGAGTGGCTTCGGTCACCCAGGCTTTATTGTGGTCGGTAGGTAGGGTTCTGTGGGGGCGCTCGTTTATGGCCTTGGCCTTACTCGGGGCCTTGGGGCTGTTCGGCCAGGCAGCTTGGGGAACAACAACAACTAGCCTACAGTGACACCAGCGCCATCTGTTGATACAGTATATTAACCCCTTGTGTGCAGTTACACTTTATTCTTATATAATCTCTATTGGGTGATTTGTATATTTAGTTACATATTCTATTATACTGTATATATATATTTGTTTTGCTTTTCTAGGTAGGTTATCACCCCTGGTAGCCTACTTCTGCATATTTCATACTTTTTTGTTTTTGGTTATTTTTGTTTTCAGTTAGTCTAGGCTATCATCCCTGGTGGCCTATTTCTGCGTACTTCAATTTTTAAATTTTCAGTTAGGCTTTCACCGCTGGTGACCTATTTCTGCGTACCGGTATTTCATAATTTTTGTTTTCGGTTATTTTTGTTTTCGGTTAGTCTAGGCTATCATCCCTGGTGGCCTATTTCTGCGTACTTCAATTTTTAAATTTTCAGTTAGGCTATCACCGCTGATGGCCTATTTCTGCGTACCGGTATTTCATAATTTTTGTTTTCGGTTATTTTTGTTTTCGGTTAGTCTAGGCTATCATCCCTGGTGGCCTATTTCTGCGTACTTCAATTTTTAAATTTTCAGTTAGGCTATCACCGCTGGTGGCCTATTTCTGTGTACCGGTATTTCATAATTTTTGTTTTCGGTTATTTTTGTTTTCGGTTAGTCTAGGCTATCATCCCTGGTGGCCTATTTCTGCGTACTTCAATTTTTAAATTTACAGTTAGGCTATCACTGCTGGTGGCCTATTTCTGCGTACCGGTATTTCCTAATTTTTGTTTTCGGTTATTTTTGTTTTCGGTTAGTCTAGGCTATCATCCCTGGTGGCCTATTTCTGCGTACTTCAATTTTTAAATTTTCAGTTAGGCTATCACCGCTGGTGGCCTATTTCTGCGTACCAGTATTTCATAATTTTTGTTTTCGGTTAGGATAGGCTATAACCCCTGGTGGCCTATTTCTGTTTAAATACAAATAAAAGTATTTTCGGTTCGGCTATCACTGCGTATTCAAATATAATTTTGTTTTGTTTTAATTTTTGGTTAGGCTATCACCGCTGATAACCTATTTGTGTGTATTTCAACATTTTTGTTTTCGGTTAGGCCTATTTAAGTAAGTGAAGCGACCTGAAGGGAGTGAAGTGTTTTTAAAGTGAGTTTAGTGTTTTTAAAGTGAGTTAAGTGTTTTTAAGTGAGTGAAGTGATCTGAAGAAAGTGATCGTCACCATGCCTCGTGCCTGTACGAACTGCGCCGGTAGGTTTGGTGCTTCCATGTTTGTTTGTGCCGATCCACAAGTCTGCCGACTCTGCCAGCAACGAGAGGATTTGACAGCAAAATTGGAAGAAGCCCACAACAAGATCAACGCCCTCACCAGGAAGCTGGAATCACTCCAAGAGTTTGAAACACTCAACGTTGGAGTATCACTAACTCTAATTGTTTCAACTCCAGCATCCACCACCGCCCCAACGTCATCTGCCAACAATCCAACACCTGCAGTAGACACTGCAGCAGATGCTTCTGACGAACCTGAGCCGACATCAAACCAGGACAGCCGCCCTGTTCACCTTAGTCTCTCCCCCACTCCTCGTGCAAGAAGCCTGCCAGCACGAACAGTACCAACCCCTCGCCGCCGTTCTAACCACTCCTCTCCCCGACCTGTACGCAGAGTCCCGCCACCACAGGTTTCCGGATTTACACCAGTGAGGAACGGTGCACGGCCAACGCAGAAAAGGTCTCATCTACCAGTCACAATGTCAAACAGATTTGAGATATTGGTAGAGATGGAAGACGAACCAGAAGAGACCAGGCTAGTTGGGGATTCCATCCTACGAGGACAGGTCGAAGAGTTCTGCGACAGAGTTCCAATTCAACGAAAAAGATTTTGCATCCCAGGAGCTGGACTGGACAACATTGTGGAAGCCTTCGAAGATACCACAAAGGATGCAAATGAAAATACCCTTTTTGTCATCCATGCTGGTTCAAATGACGTCATGCGCACCAGATCCGAAGAGTTGATGGAGAAATATCGCAAGATGATCCAGCACTACAAAAACAAGTCAAGGAATATCATCATCTCAGGCATTCTCCCCAAGATCGACGCACCTGACAAATTCTACGACAAGGCCTTCAGCACAAATAGCCGACTAAAATATTTGTGTCTGAGGGAAGAAGTTGAATTCATCAACCTCTGGGACAACTTCTACAACCAGCCTACTCTGTTCTGCAAGGATGGCACTCTTCTAAACCCTGTGGGTTCAGCACGCATGGGTCATCTCCTACACGAAGCAGTCCGCAGCCATGGATCAAAAAACGCCAACCGAGAAGAAGCAGCAGTGACATAAATCATCCAACGCCAAGAAAATAACAGAGGCAACCGAAGACCACCAGCGATAAGGACCGAAGACAGCGAGGACCGAGGACAGCCCTGAACATAAATGTAGATCCGACAAGAACCAAAAATATTATTAAAGAGCGTTCCGTGAGTTCTAAAATAACAAATTTAAAGGTTTTCTATGCAAACGCTTGTAGCATACGCAATCAATTTTCAGATTTAGAGGAGCTAGTGTTTACAGAAAATTATGATGTGATTGGCATAACAGAATCTTGGCTCAATACAGAAGATAGAGACTTTTTACAGAATATTCACTTCCCGGTTATGTAATGTTTGAGAATAGCCGAATAAATCGAAATGGAGGTGGCGTTTTACTTTATATCAAAGAAAGTCTTAACCCTATCCTCTTGTCAAAACCTCAAATTGTGAACGTCGACGCATCTTTTGTGCTAATAAAGATTAATAAAGGTACAAAAGTAATACTTGCATTAATATACAGACCTCCAGCTCAATCAGTGCAAACTGACCGAGAAATTTACAAACAAATTGCAGATGTAAGTAACTCACAAGATACCGTAATTTTTGGCGACTTTAATTTACCTGTGACCAAGTGGGGCGATACTCTTACTTCACACTCCGGACATGACTTGTATACGAACTTACAAGAGAGTTCGCTTTATCAATTTGTTCGAATGCCGACCCGTGGTAATAACGTTCTTGACATTGTACTTGCAACAAAAGAAGAATTAATAGAGAATTTGAATGTTGGTGATGAATTCAGTAACAGCGACCATCGTACGATAACTTTCACTTTAAAGTTTACTAGTAACGAACCAAATAGTAGCATCGAAAAAGTCCCTAATTTCAAGAAAGCAAACTTCCATAAACTTAGAGCTATGTTTAAAGAAACTGACTGGAGCTTTTTAATTAACAATAACGACATAAATACATCTTGGAAGTTATTCGAAACCACTTACCTAAAAGCAGTGCAAGACTGCATACCATCGAACATACGGCGTCCAGGCCATAATAATAAGCCCAAATGGTGGAATAAAGATATTTCAAACTGCCTGCTTGCTAAAAAATTTGCTAATGATAGATTAAAATCCTCACAAAATGACGAAGAACGGGTGAAATTTGTAGAGCTATGACGCAAAGCCAAAAAGTTAATTAAGCAAAGTAAAAAGACCTTAGAGTTACATATTGCGAATCAAAGTAAAACAAACCCGAAAGAATTCTATAGTTATATCAGAAAGAAAAAAGTAGTTACTTCAACTGTTGGACCGTTAGTCGATGAAAATGGAGAATACACCAAAGACGAAGTACAAATGAGTAAAGCCCTCAATACCTTCTTTGCATCAGTTTTTACAACAGAAGACCTCAGTCATATCCCTACACCATCGCCGATTCAGATTGATAATTCAGATGTTCTAAGCAATATCACCGTTACAGAGAGAGAAGTATTGAATTGTTTAGATAAACTCAAGGTAAATAAAGCGCCTGGACCTGATACAATCTCGCCTAGAGGTCTAAAGGAAGCTAAGGATGAGCTCTCCAAACCACTGACATTACTATTCAATAAATCCTTGCAGTCTGGATCTATGCCTTATCAGTGGAAGCTAGCCAACGTAACACCGATATTAAAAAAAGGCAGCAAATCCCTACCCAGTAACTATCGTCCAATTAGCTTAACCTCAGTTGTATGTAAAATGCTAGAAACGGTCATACGAGACAGACTCATAAATCACTTAGAGGAAAATAATATACTTAAAGATACTCAACACGGCTTTCGTAAAAACGTTCCTGTTTAACAAACCTCTTAGACTTCTTCCACGATATCCTCAACCTCTACGATGAGAGTAAAGCTGTAGATAATATATATCTTGATTTTCAAAAGGCCTTTGACAAAGTTCCCCACAAACGTTTACTGCTAAAACTAAAAGCGCATGGAATACAAGACGGTGTGTTGAAATGGATAGAAAATTGGCTCAGTGACAAAAAGCAAAGAGTAGTCATAAACGGTAAGGCATCTAAATGGACCAATGTAAGTAGCGGGGTACCCCAGGGATTGGTACTAGGACCAATTATCTTTCTAATTTACATCAACGACATACAATCTCAAAATTTGCTGACGATACAAAAATTGCAAATAGCGTACTCTCAAAAGAACAAGTCGACGATATGCAACACAATCTAGATAAATTGTCATGTTGGGCCCAAATTTGGCAAATGAGTTTCAATGCGGATAAATGTAAAGTACTACATATCGGATACCTAAATGAGAAAGCAAACTATTCGATGAATGGCACTCAGCTTAAGAATGTAAACAGAGAAACCGATTTGGGAGTAACAATATCGAGTAACCTAAAACCGAGTCAACAATGTTCAGAAGTTGTTAAGAAGGCAAACAAAATAATTGGCTTTATAGGCAGGTCATTTGAGCATAAATCCAAAGAAGTTATCCTAACCCTTTACAATTCCTTAGTCCGCCCTCTTCTGGAATACTGCGTTCAATCCTGGTGCCCTTATTACCAAAAAGATATAAACAAACTAGAACGAGTACAACGTAGAGTTACCAAAATGATACCTAGCCTAAAGAACAAACCATACGAAGAGCGTCTTAGAGAATTAAATCTATTTCCTTTAACCCAGCGCAGATTAAGAGGTGACTTAATTCAAGTGTTCAAAATCATCAAAGGCATCGACAATATGAACTGTAGTAAGTACTTCACTATCGACCAATCTAATTACACGCGGGGAAACGGTTGCAAAATGATTGGTAAATCTTTTAACTCACACGAATCTAAGAATTTCTTCTTCAAACGAGTTGTCAACTTGTGGAATGGGCTTCCCCGAAACGTTATAGACTGCATCACCGTTGATTCATTTAAACTCCGCCTAGACAAATATCTCGCATCAAACCCGCGACTGACTGCATTTGTAAATGAATAACTTTATTTTAACCCCCCCTCAGTTACTAACCCATCTGTCCCCTACTAACTTCCTAATCCTGCCACGGACATTAGTTCCAGGGCAGTAATTCCCTTTCCAATGTTCCCTTACCCACTCTAAACCAGTGTTTGGACACTTGATCCTCAGTGTTTTGGATGACAAGCAACCTGGAAGGGCCACTATATATGTTGTTGCTTGATTTCCTTTGTACTCCTTTGTACTCTTTGTACTCCATCCTTCCACCTCTCATTCGATCTACCTCTCCCTCTCTGTCCCTCCACCTCGCTCTCGTACACCCTCTTAGTCATTCTCTCGCTTTCCATATGTTCCATATGGCCGAACCATCTCAAGTTGTTCCTTTTCACACTTTCCAGCACATCTACCTCCACACCACACCTCCTTCTTACTTCCTCATTAGTCTGTCTATCCCTCCATGTAACTCCGCACGCACTCCTTAAGTAATTCATTTCCACTGCTCTCACTCTTGGTCTGAGTCTCTCAACCAACGTCCATGCTTCGCTTCCGTAAGTCAGTGTCGGGATTACCACACTGTCATGCAAGGACTTCTTCACTTCCATAGTGACCACCCTATGTTACTGCTTTTAGCGTTCCTACAACCCTCTTCCCCTGTTGTACCCTCTCCCGCACTTCTTCATCCATAGGCCCATCTTTACTCAACACACTGCCCAGATACTTAAAAGAGTTGACGATCTCCATAGCCTGACCGTTCAGCTTCACCTCACACTCTGTGACTTCACCCCTTTCGAAGACCATAACCTTGCTCTTCCCCGCATTTACCTTCAAATTCCGTTTTTTTCACATTGTTCCAAACTCATTTATCAGACCCTGCAACTCCCATTCATTATCACTCATCCGAACTGTATCATCCGCAAACAGCAGTATAGGTAGCTTCCACTCAATTCCCTCCCTTTTCAGCGATACACCAACATCCACTGCTCTTGATAGTATTTCTTTCATGACTCCATCCATATATGCAGAAAATCAACCACGGGGACATCACACACCCCTGTTTCAAACCAACATTTAGGTCAACAAACTCGCTCTGCTCACTCTCCACACGTACTGCCGCCTTTGCACCTTCATACATGCTCTTCACTGCTTTCAGCAACTTGCCCTCTACTCCGTATATTCTAAGTACTTTCCACAAACCATCTCTATCCACTCTGTCAGAGGCCTTCTCCAAGTCCATAAATGCAACATACACCTTTTGTTTCTTCTCCAGATATTTCTGCACAACACAATTCAGGGTAAAAATCTGATCTACACATCCTCTTCCCTTCCTAAAAACCTCCCTGCTCGTCACCTATCCATTTCTCCGTTCTCACTCACACTCTCTCAATCACTACCCTACTGTATACCTTCCCTACTAAGCTTAGAAGACATATTCCTCGGTGGTTACCACACACTCCTCTTTCCCCTTTGCCCTTATATAGGGGGACTATTATGCCAGTCTTCCAGTCATCGGGTGCACTTCCCTTCTCCCATGCTAGTTTGCACATTTTCCATACCCATTCTATCACTAACTCACCACCATACATCAACATTTCCCCACACACTCCATCTAATAGTTGCCAGAATATAATGAAAAGGACATCACTGGTACTGAATGGTTTAACCAATTATTGGCAACACCAGCAGCAGTTGATAACCCAGCTTAAACGTATTTCATCCGACATCCTGTAGGTAATTATGGTGTTCTGTTTAATTTTTACTGAGGATTTTAGATGCTATTGCCATTTTCGAGCAATGTAGTTTAGTTTAGGAAGAGCAGTGGATGTTGGTGCATCGCTGAAAAAGGAGGGAAATGAGTGGAAGCTGCCTATACTGCTGTTTGCGAATGAAACAGTTCTGATGAGCAATAATGAATGGGAGTTGCAGGGTCTGCTAAATGAGTTTGGAACAGTGTGCGAAAAACGGAATTTGAAGGTAAATGCGGGGAAGAGCAAGGTTATGGTCTTCGAAAGGGGTGAAGTCACAGAGTGTGAGGTGAAGTTGAACGGTCAGGCTATGGAGATCGTCAGCTCTTTTAAGTATCTGGGCAGTGTGTTGAGTAAAGATGGGACTATGGATGAGGAAGTGCGGGAGAGGGTACAACAGGGGAAGAAGGTTGTAGGAACGTTGAAAGCAGTAACAAGAAATAGAGTGGTCAGTATGGAAGTGAAGAAGTCCTTGCATTACAGTGTGGTAATCCCGACACTAACTTACGGAAGCGAAGCATGGATGTTCGGGAAGAGACTCAGACCAAGAGTGAGAGCGGTGGAAATTAGTTACTTGAGAAGTGCGTGCAAAGTTACATGGAGGGATAGACAGACGAATGAGGAAGTAAGAAGGAGGTGTGGTGTGGAGGTAGATGTGCTGGAAAGTGTGAAAAGGAACAACTTGAGATGGTTCGGCCATATGAAACGTGAGGAAAGCGAGAGAATGACTAATAGGGTGTACGAGAGCGAGGTGGAAGGACAGAGAGGGAGAAGTAGACCGAAGGAGAGGTGGAAGGATGCAGTGAGGAAAAATATGAATGAAGGCGGTGCTGGTTGGCAGGAGGGGCGTCGACTGACTGGGGACAGAGGTGCATGGGGGCGGTTCGTTCGTGGCCACCCTTTCGGGGATCACGGCGTCAGGCAATAGATAGATAGATAGATAGATAGTTTAGTTTGTCCCAGTCTACAATACACGCTTTCCCAAACTGTCTTCAAACTAACAGGTGCCCACCCAGACCCCCTCACATTAACCCTCTAACTTCTTTATATCCTTACCAATCTGAATAATATCATCCACTACTACCCATAATTATCAGGACAAAAAAACACCCATCAATATCAATAAAGCTAACAACCCTATCTTGGTGGGATAAAATATTGACGTGAAGGCCGATGGTTCTTGCATAGGGTACCTATATACAAAATGGTACTGGCAACTTCACTTATGGTTGCCATTTTGTTTCTACCTCACGTTTATAACCCCAAAGCACACCATTATTTGTTCTAGTCAATATTCTGCTGATATACCTTCTTTTAATCTATGATGCCTCATTTTATTTTATGTTCTATCAATCGATATTCATGACAGTACTTAACCTTTGATGACTATGAACCTTTTTGACAGTTTATTCTGGTTATCATTAGACAATTGTGTACAATTTAGGAAGTATATGTCGGAGGTATAAGCAAAAGACTGATCTCAACAAGTCTTTGACGTCGACATACCCACACTGATCTGAATACAATCGTATAATATTAGCCAGAAAACAGACAAGACATGCGTAATCGTATCTTGTGAGGGTCAAGTCCCCGGGTGCCATATTGTTTCTGTCTCTGGGACCCCCAATGTCTCGCTACTCTCTATATAAAGGCACTCTAGTCCTAACACAGATATAGCTCAATACTCCCCTGGAAAGATTTACACTGAACCGTAAATATTGAAGACGATTAGAGACCCTATAGAAACAGAGCTCGGCCAACCTCCGCCATATTGGTTCCACTGGTGTCATTCACTTCTCAAAGTCGTATAAGTATTAACCCATTATGTACCAGCGACGTCCTTTTCAGTATATTCTGACAACTAGTAGACGATTATATTCAGGTTAAGAAGGACATCTAACCATTAAAAGGCTACAAACTATCTCACTTAATCCCTTTAGCTACCATATATCCTTCCTAAGCATAATCAAATCGTCTAATGTAGCTGAAATCAAATAAATAAGACGTCGCCGGTACAGAAGGGGTTGACTCTTGATGGCTCTTCTTATATATACATAAGTATTTATGTATTGTGTCTGTTTTTGCATAAAATTATCCTTGATACATAGTTTGGTATCTGCTTAGGAGCCTTGTAACTGAGAAGGTCATACTATTATTATATAAACTATTGTGTTTAATAGGTTGTATGTGTGTATTATAATGACAATTAAACTTTAACATGTGATAACTTAATAATAAACATTTGGCCATACTGGCACAGGATATATTATAGTTTGGTCTTTGGGTCTAAATTGTATATGATCACAAATTCAATATTACCCCGCTGTTTCATAAATCGGCCCAAAATGGCGTCAAAAGAATAATATGGGCGCTTTCTCTCACTTTAGGATCTCTAGAGACCGCGAAACCCAAAACTCCCGGTGGTAGTTTTATTGGTGGACTTTTATGGAGATGCCTGTGATGAATGTAACCTTTTTTTATTGTTTATATCTATTTCCATCTATCTATATCTATCTATCTATCTATCTATCTATCTATCTCTCTCTCTCTCTCTCTCTCTCTCTCTCTCTCTCTCTCTCTCTCTCTCTCTCTCTCTCTCTCTCTCTCTCTCTATCTATCTATCTATCTATCTATCTATCAATTTTTATGATAAACTTTTACTTTTGTATTCTAGACGATATTATGGTAGGAGTAATATTGTAGTTTAAATGTATACGGTCATTCATAAAGAGTATTTTTCTGACGCCACAACAACAACTACTATTACTACTACTACTACTACTACTACTACTACTACTACTACATAATATTAATAATAATAATAATAATAATAATAATAATAATAATAATGATAATAATAATTACAATCATTATAATATGCATGATCAATGTTATTGGTGGGCTTTTATGCAGGTGCCCATGGTTAACTGAACATATTTTGTGTAGAGGGAAAGTTTGTATTGTCATTAGTTTGTTTTAATTTAACCTTTGCTAGTATATGCTAGACAATGTTAAACTAGGAGGGGTATTCTAATGTTAATGTACAGGTATAAGGTCATTCAAGGAAAACATATACTTTTTCTGGCGCCAAAAGTATAATGATAATAATAATAATAATACAAATCATAATAATACAAATAATAAAGGTACCCACAACATAAACACAATATAAAAAATATGTGAAATATAAGAACATAAGAACATAAGAAAATGGGAGTCTGCAGAAAGCCGATTGGCCTAAGCAAGGCAGATCCCTGTCCCACACAACCCCAATTACAAAGCCCAATTATAGGCTCAACACTCTAATACCCTGAGGATCATCTTACCAAACCGGTTAGAGATTAACGCAGGATTACGGGGGTCTGCAGAGCGCTGATTGGCCCAACCCGGCTGATCCCCCTTCACACCCAACCCTTCTCGTCCATATGCTTATCCAATTTTTTCTTAAAGCTCCCTATCGTTCTTGATCCCACTATATCACTTGGTAGCCTATTCCACCCATCTACAACTCTGTTACCAAACCAATATTTGCCTATATCTTTTCTGAAACGAAATTTATCTAATTTGAAACCATTGGTACGAGTTCTTTCGCTATCACTGAGCTTTAGTACATTTGTCATGTCCCCTTTGTTAATCCCACTAACCCACTTGAACACCTCTATCATATCCCCTCTAACTCTGCGTCTCTCTAACGAATGTAAACCTAATTTCTTCAACCTTTCTTCATACGGAAAATGTCTAATATTATGGATCATTTTTGTCATTCTACGCTGAATTCTCTCCAATGAATCTATGTCCATTCTGTAATAAGGACACCAAAATTGGACAGCATAATCCATATGGGGTCTCACTAATGACAAGTAAAGTTTTAAGATAACATCAGCAGTTCTGTTACTCACACTCCTAGAGATGAACCCGAGAATCCTGTTTGCCTTATTACGAACGCTTATACACTGTTTTCTAGGCTTCAAATCATTGCTAACAAACACACCTAGATCTTTCTCGCAGTCTGAATTTTCTAATTCTAAATTAGCTAGTTTATATTTAACATTTGTTTGCATCTTCCCTGACTTTAATACCTTGCATTTGTCAATGTTAAACTTCATCTGCCAATTTACTGACCATTCATGTAAGGTATCTAGATCCCTTTGGAGGCACTCTATATCGCTATCTGAATCAATTGATCTCCCCATTTTAGTATCGTCTGCGAATTTACTTATCCTACTAGTTATACCTAAATCTAGGTCATTTATGTATATAAGAAACAACAGGGGACCTAATACCGATCCCTGGGGGACACCACTTTTGACTGCTCCCCACTCTGACTTGGTACCATTTATGCTGACTCTCTGTTTCCTACCAATTAGCCATGACCTAATCCATCCCAACAACGACCCTCCTATTCCATGTGCCTCAACCTTTCTCATCAATCTCTCATGAGGGACTCTGTCGAAAGCTTTACTGAAATCTAAAAATATCATATGACTTGTCACTATCTACTGCTTCATATACCTCTGAGAAAAAGCTAAGCAAATTAGTAAGGCAAGAACGTCCCTGAGTGAATCCATGCTGAGAAGAATTTATTAAGTTAAATTTTACTAAGTGGCTTCTAATTTTCCTAGCAATAATAGACTCTAGCAACTTTCCTATGATTGATGTGAGACTAATGGGACGGTAATTGGATGCTATCGATTTATCACCTTTTTTGAAGATCGGAACTACATTTGCAAGCTTCCAAGCTTCTGGAACTAAACCTGTTTCTAATGACTTGTTAAATATAAATTCTAATGGACTACTTAACTCATCTCTGCATTCTTTTAATACTCTAGCATATACCTCGTCAGGACCAGGCGATTTTTGAGGTTTCAGTCTGTCAATTTCCTTAAGCACATAATTTCTACTTATACTAACTGTACTTAACATATTTTCTATACTATCACTATATACCATATTGACTTCTGGAATCTGTGCCAAATTTTCATTAGTGAAAACGGAAAGAAACTGACTATTTAATGTACTGCACATTTCTAAATCATTTTCTGTTATTTCTCCTATTGAAGTTTTTAGGGGGCCTATTTCATCTCTAACTTTAGATTTATATAGTTGGTAAAAAGCTTTAGGGTTATTTTTTGAGTCGCAGGCTATCCTTATTTCATAATTTCTTTTTGCTTTCCTGATTTCCTTTTTGACCTGTCTTGATAGAGTCTGATAGTATATATGTAAATGATTTTCACCTTTCTTTATTTTTCGATATATTCCTTTCTTTTTTCCTATAAGATCTATTAGCTTATTAGTCATCCATTTTGGTTGGTTCTGCGTCGATCTAAATCTTCTTTTAGGGATATATTTATTTTGAGCATTGTGGAGTGAAGCAATAAACTGGTTATATGTAGGTGGCAAGTTTAACTCTGGCATATCCTGACTTAATCGCTTAACAATAGGGTCCACCCTTAAGTCTCTTCTTAGCCCACCATAATCGGCTTTTCTGAAATCTGGGATAAGTGTCGTATTCTCTTTAGCATTCCCTGTCCATTGTATATTAAAATAAATAGATTTATGATCGCTATTTCCTAGGTGGTCACCAATCTCTACATTATTTATCATATGTTCATTGTTACTGAAAACTAAATCAAGAATATTAATACCTCTAGTCGGCGTATCTATGAATTGAAATAAAAAACTATCTTGTACTACCTCTATAAACTCCTCAGAATCGGAGTCGCCTATTTGGTGCTGCCAATCAATGTTCGGAAAATTAAAATCCCCCATAATGCACACATTGCTAAACCTTGATGCTATTTTAATTTCCTCCCATAACGATTTTCCGCCATTTCTACTCATATTAGGCGGTCTATATATAACTCCAATAACTATGGTCTCACTACCTTCGTTAACTTCTACCCAAACACTTTCATTATCATTATTTAGTCTAATACCTGATTTAATACAGTTTTTTAATGTACTCCTGACAAACACTGCTATAATATGCTATAGCATATATCCAAACTTTTCTAGTCACAGCTCGAAATGCATGTCAATAACTGAAATTATATAGAGCATGCACTAATTAATATTGCTTCATTATTTGTGAATCGTCCGTTACAGTACTGTATTGGTGTTATCAGCCCTGCGTATTTCTTCACTATAATACTTTCCGATCATAAGTTATTTTGTTCTTGTTCACCCATGACCAAAAAGTGATGAGATATCTGGCCGTTCATTGTAAGTCTAATGGTACAGCTCAAACAGCATACACATATATAGCCAAGGAATATACGTGTAGCACGCTAAGCACACATACCATACATATACCCTGATACATACGTCACTAGTTACAAAGCATTAACAAATATATAACGTGTTCACAAATAGGACTTTAGCCCATTCCGATAAAATGTGTATCGTTTTCGTTTGAGCATAGCATATACCTTGATATAGCACACAAGGTTCAGGGTCCACATATCCTAGCTATATTTTGTTGAATCACCTTCTTACAAGCAGACACGGCATTTAAACACACACTGATCTCAGCAACAGATTTTTTCCTGAATTATATATTTCGTATCTGATATCACTGTAGTTGATTTAGTTTCCCGATTTAGACCTTTATCACAACATTATAATGAACATATTTGTTGAAAATTTATATTGTAATTTTGTGCATGTTCTTGGTAGAATATCCGAATTACTACTCTAATAGTAACACGACAGATAGTAATGATGGAGGAGATTGGCCCTTGTTACTATTAAATGTTCGTGTTATACAGTATATACTGTATATAAATATATATATATATATATATAAATATTCTTACATACGGAGCCCTGTATGTTTATTTAAGAGTTAGAATTAAGAGTTGAAGGAGTGCCAAACTACCCTGGCGGCGAAGCAGACCAGCGAGCGAACCAGCGAGGGGGAAACCAGCTCGTCTGCATACCAGCAGACAAGCCTTCACACCTGCGTGCGTCATAGGGGACCCTGCAAACTACTTCGATGACCCGACGCTATGATGGATGATCGACGCCAGGAGACTCCATTGGACCACGCACCTGTTACGCAACTCGAGGAGCTGTGATTGGGGCGCGCACTATCCCCCGCCTCCTGATTGTTTCTACACCATCATTGTTTAGTATATAAGACCCGAGTAGTGGGCATTCAAATCAGTCTCATTTGGAGTTGGGAAGGTGAACTTGCTGCTGGAGGAAGACGGGGTGAAGTATTATAATGGGATTGTGACTGTCAGTCAGATTATATAAGTGTGTGTTAAGTGTGTTCGGTGTTAACACTTACGTTATGTTGGTTAGTGAGATATGTGATTGGGAATTAACGTTAACGCTACTATTATGTACTTAACTATTTTAGTTGACTGACTTGTGGACTAAAGCAACTCTTTAAGTAATTGGGTTATGATGAAAGTAATACTATTGTTTTATAT
Source organism: Paralithodes platypus (assembly GCA_032716605.1). Lineage (NCBI taxonomy): Eukaryota > Metazoa > Arthropoda > Malacostraca > Decapoda > Lithodidae > Paralithodes > Paralithodes platypus. The sequence goes on along the minus strand of CM064507.1, from coordinate 8,556,427 downwards.
TAATACTTACGAGTTCTTTCATTTTATTTTAATTAAGCTTACGTTGCTGGTAAGAACAAGAACGGTGATACTATTGTCTCATATTAGTAATATCGCCTTAGACTAACATGGCTGTTTTAATGTTACTTCTAGTGATTTCCTAAGCTGAAGAAAATGATTTTAGCTTCAAAATATTATTTTTGCTTTTCATATTATTTTGAGTGAGACCTGAATCGAATTTATGAAGCGATCCTGTAACTTAATTTACTCATAATCAAACCTCAATGTTACGTGGTTAAAAAATACATTTAACTAATTATTAAAATATATATCTAACTTTTTTTGTGACTTTGATATTAATCCTGATGATAATAATAATATAATACTATTAACGTAAGACAAGAACCAAGAATAATAACTACATTAAATATAAATAAAAGGACATATAAGAACACTATTTATTAATTTAAAAAAGGGTAAGAGACAGAAATATTCTTACTTTAATATTTATCTTTCAAGACTGTTTATAGAATTAATAGTCCTTCTTTAGATATAACTTATTCGGTTCATAACCATAGCCTACTAAGCTTCGGTTAAATAATAATGCTTTATAAATACTACATGACTTTAAATAGTTTCAGTATTTTTCCATAATTAAAGAGTATCAATCAATAAAGGATACCAAGTCCTAAGATCCAAAAGGAAAGGAAGCAACAACAGGAAATAATTTTATTAGATTTTACTTTCGTTTTGCCTTCAGCTGACTGATACCTTAATATATATATCTGTGCTATCTAGATTCATCAAGTTAACCACTTGAGGATCAAGATACGTAACAATATATATATAACTGTCTTGATAGTGTAATGGTTTTAGTGCTGGATGTCGGTGTAAGTATCGTAGGTTCGTATCCTGGGAGTACCACATGTATTAAATAATGTCATTGATTTCACTATTATGTTCCTTCCAACAATCAACTATACTCCTAAAATCGATTAATTCAATTTACAAACTATTATTTCATTAATTAGATCAGTATTTAAGTTGATTGGTAGGTTGGTGATATTACGATTTAGACATGGTTTGATCATTCAAAGGTAACACTGGCACTTTTACATTGTCAGTCAGTAGATCAGCAAGAGACACGATCAAGGAAAAAGAGGTGACAAGAGTTATAACAGTTCGCCCACAGAAAGCAAGCACACAAGCATTCAGAAGCACCAATCACTCATTAGCGCCCAAAATCAATGGCTTCACCTCAGATGTTACATTGACCACTATATACTGTATTCAGTCGTACCCCCGCACCGCAAGTGGACAAGTTTTATCTGACAGGTCCTATCTATCAGGTCTTGTCTGATGCTACACCTTTTAGCCGTACTCACTTCGCCCTCTGTTCCACTCCCTTTAAACCATTACGGGGCCCAGCCACTTAAGGCCAATCGACTTCACTTTAGAAACCCAGCTCGTTCCCAATCTATTACTCCGGGTGTGAGGACCATTTTTGTTGAGGGTCGCATTTTTTTTTTTTTTTTTTTTTTGCTACGGCTGTAACACTGAGTGGCAGCAGTTGTTAATGGCTAGGTAGGCAATAAAAGCAGTGTTTTGAGTGGACACAGTACTGTTGTAAAGGCATGAACTCCTACACTCCTACCATTGTGTGTTCAAATGTAGCACAGGTGATTAACGCAATAAAGGTTTCCATCTTTACTTCTTTAAACTACGACACTTATGCAATTGAGAAACTTTATATATATATATATATATATATATATATATATATATATATATATATATATATATATATATATATATATAACATAACATAACATAACATAACATAACATAACAAGAACAATGTATAATTACGCTGTAAATAGTATATATGAATAGATTGCAAAACTTGTAAGAAGACTGAACGATACTGGAGCAAAATTATTGTTGTAAGTCAGAACACTTGTATTCAAGGATATTTGAGTAAATAAGAATTAAATTTATACCTTCATACAATTAAGGCAAAACTGGACACGGTTACAGACAAAGAAGTCTGGGATGACGTTTATATAAGCCTAAGGGACAATGTAAAATACACTGTTAGAAAATTGTAGAAGCCAGCAAAATCCTCAATAATAATAACACATTATCATAACTCAGAACACATTTGTCCACAAGAACATAGTCTGATTTACACAGATACAATGTTGGTTTAATAAAAATTAAGAATTCTTATTGATCTGTTGGCAAGAGTGACAGATTCATCGCATGGAACAGGCTTCTTTTTGTTTGACTTTAGCACGATATGATACAACCTATTAAGTCTCGATACAATTAAAGGCATGTTGAAAATTATATATCATCGAATAATGATAGCCAGACATCCGAACAAAAATGCGTATTAGAATCTTGAAATGGTTAAGTACATGAGCAGGCAATGAAGATATATGCAAAAGGCACAACTCTTCAAAAATTACGTAAAGGCAGAAAGTCTACATATAACCGAACATGGTAACACATAAAGCACAATCATGAATGCTTGCATGGGCGATGAGAAGTATAAACATACATAAGTCACTTGCTGGCCATACGCAATACGCATGTAATGCTCAAAGACTGAAATATATTGGACTGCAGAACAAGAAACTTGAAGGACATACACAATATTTAAATATTTCCAGTAGGACAAAATAATGCTTGAATCATGCACGCTTGTGGTTATTGATCCTTTATAGAGTCTAGAGTTAACAATATAAATGTCAATATAATTTTTCATCGCATGTTATATGTAAGCCCCATGCAAGCATTTTCAAAAGTTATTTAACCTTTACTACTGTAGTTGTTGTTCCCTAAGCTGCCTGGCCGAACAGCCCCGTCCGTCGCTGGAACTAACGAGTTACTTTTTTACTGTCGGCCAATGTACGTCGCTGAGATAGTAGGTGTTAATGGCATTTAACCCCTTGAGCACTAGCGATGCGCGTTAATTGTTTCCTATGTGTGTAACGCATGGCCCCAGCGCCGTAACGGTTGAGTTTGCATTAATTATTCTTGTCCAATGGCACCTAGAGAGTTCAGATTTGTATGGGAACTACTTTAGGATCCCACGGAACAACACCGATGGTTTGCAACCCTCCAAGTCCAACCGCGTGCGTGTGGGCGCACGCGGGATTGATTTTCCATTTTTTTTTTTTTTTTTTTTTTAAAGAGACAATGAACAGAGGAAGGAAAAACACAGATAAAACAAAAAGGTCCATGTGCCTAAAGGTATCCTCCATTCATAAAATGTTTGTAACAACTGGATTTAAACTTTTGTAGATTGTAAGTTTGTGGAAAGCAACTCGAGGGAAGTGAATTCCAAAGAGTAGTAGTTCTAGGGATGAATGAATTTTGATAAGCAGAAGTTCTGCATTGTGGAGGAGAAAGTGTAAATTCATGGGCGCTCTCAGCTGCCCTAGTTCTACGGGGAAAGATGTGGAGAGGCGGCACAATTGAAGCAGGTTCTCGGAACAATTGCTGTGAAAATATCTGTAGAATAATGCAAGGGATGCAACGTTTCTTCGTATGGATAATGTAGGAAGGTCCTGTGTGATTGCAGGGTTATTGATTAATCTAATAGCTTTATTTTGAATTTTGTCCAACTGCCTCAATGCAACCACTCCACTTCCACTCCACAGAGGTGAACAGTAATCCATCTGAGAACGCACATGGCTTTTATATATTATGGCCAACTGCTCGTCAATGAAGAATTCTCGAACTCTGTACAGGAGTCCCAGTTTTGTAGAGGCATTCTTAGCAATGCCTCTAACATAATGTGTCCAGCTCAAGTTAGTAGTTAATGTTACACCGAGAATGTCAATACTAGGGTAAGTGGGAATATTTACATCATTAAAAAATATATGGGAGTCAGTGAAATTCTGTCGGTTAGAAAATTGAATGTACTTGGTTTTCTGTGCATTAAAGGAAACTAGATTCTTTTGTCCCCATTCATTAATTCTAGAAAGGTCCTTGATCAGAGAGATTGCAGTGTTTATTTTTGAATTTATAAGATCGGGTTGGATGAAAGAATTGGTAAATGTGAAGGAACTGTAGAGTGTTGAGTCATCTGCGTAGGAATGTATTGGATTATGAGTGGTAGATATGAGATTATTGATATGAATGAGGAACAGAGTTGGTGCCAAAACTGATCCCCGGGAACACCAGCATTTATTGAGTGAAATTGAGAATAAAGGCTATCTACCATTACACATATTTTTCTGTTATGAAGATAAGAAGAAATTAGTTGAACTAATGATGCAAGGCCGTAGTGTGACATCATCGACAATAAGGATTGATGCCAGACTCTATCAAATGCCTTTGATATATCCAGTGCTATTGTATGTGTTTCACCATGTTGGTCTGTAGCTTGGTTGATTTGATGCATAAGAAGGCAAAGAATGTCTGCAGTTGATCGACATCGTCTAAAACCATATTGCCTATCACTGACTAATTTATTATTCTCAAGATGCATAATAATGTGATTATTTAATATAATTTCAAAGACTTCACCAAGAGTGGAAGTTATAGCTATTGGTCTGTAGTTTGATGGATCTGAAGAGGCACCTTTTTTAGGAACTGGATGGATGTTTGCTTCTTTCCAGGGTACTGGGAAGCATGAGGTATGAGTACACAGACGGAAAATGTTTGCCAATACAGGAGCGAGCACCAAGGAGCAATTCTTAAGTACTATTGGAGGAATTTCATCTGGACCAGGAGCCTTATCTACTGAGAGATTCTGCAAAATAGTTTTGACATGTCTGGTGTGGATCCTAAGTGAGGGAATTTCAGGCGAATTAAAATTAAGTACATGGATATCTTGATTTATTTCATCTAAGGTTGAGTTGGTGGAGAAAATATCCGCAAGAAGGTAAGCTTTACATCGTGGGTCACTTACAAGATTGCTAGTCGGAGATTTTAATGGTGGAATGGATGACGCAGTAGTGAAGTTGGATTTGAATGAGTTAAGAGTAGACCAAAATATTTTGTTATCATTTGGATTATTTAGAAGTTTATTTGCCTGCTTGTGGAGAAAGTTTGATTTAGTTAGGTTTAATACAGTTTTGGCATGATTTCCCATCACCCCTTGATAATTGCGACTTTCCGCGCCCCCTAGAACCCCCAAATGACCTAGGTGAGCGTTTGTTTTGTATTGTTTCTCATTCATTACTAACCCATCCCGTGTGTTTTCAGGAAAAAAATGGCTGGTCTTGGAGTGTACATTTATATTAAATCGCTTGGGGTCCAGTGGGTTAGCCAACATGACAACCACTTTCTAATTTTGCAGCTTAAGAGGGACTAGTTTTAATAACAACATCATCGACGTACGCATTTATGTTAAGGCTTATTCACTAATATTGACTCGGAAACATTTTCTAAATATTGATTTACTTTAAGAAGAATTCTCCTCTAAAATGAAACACATGCCATTGAAAAATAATCGCAAACTCAAACTATACGAGTAAATTTAAGGGGTAAATGGACCGTAAATTGCAGCAGTTGAGGAAATTACTGCCATCAGCCTACATTTGTGTGAAGGTTAGCGACCAATATATTATCCTCGGTAAGTCATTACCCACCAGCAGGACCAGATGTAATTGACAGCGGGATAGTTACGTGACTGTTTTATGAAACACACACACACACACACACACACACACACACACACACACACACACACACACACACACACACACACACAAACACGCACACAAACACACACACACACACACACACACACACACACCCACATTGGAAAAGATAGACAAGGAGGACTTTATGGAAGGGGATAAAGGGAGGACTAGAGGACATAGTTGCAAGTTAAAGGAGATAATTATGAGGAAATACAGCTTTCCATATAGAACTGTTAATATGTGAATCAGTTGGATGAGGAAGTGGTGGGTGCGGGGAATATCCACAGTTTTAAAGCCAAATTAGATAACAGAGTCTTGGGAAGCGGGACAGTACGAGCCTAGAACTCAAATCCTGTATAGTACAATTAGGTGAGTACAACTAGGCGAGTACACACACACACACACACACACATGGGCCGGGTTGGTCCGGTGGTCTAAAGCACTGCACGCCAAATTGCCAAATTACGTTCATGCCCCCGAGAATCCAATATGGTTAATCGGTCATCTCGATGAAGAAGGATAATAACATGGTCCCTGATTAGCGAAGCTGCTGACTTATCATCTTATATTAACCTACACGTCGTTCCATCGGTAAAATGCGCATTTGCGTATGTACTATTGTCAGAATTCAGGCACAGTTTTGCTCGACTAACGTGGACTGTGACATCGTAGTTAAGGTAGAATTAGCGTATTACTGTACAATCCAGTACCCCCTCTGTACTGGCAATGCCTTCATAACTTTTAGTCTGGTTACTATTTTACGATTTTTTCCGTTTCAAGCGGGTGTCTACCAATTAATAGTCTTCGAATTATATTACTTAAGGGGAAAGGGTTTATTTTGTTATCGATAATTGATTATATATATACATTTGTTTTTAGTTTCCTCCCTAGACCTCCATCAAACTAAACAAAAAGCATCCATATGATCCCTCTACTAGATTAATTGGTACATTGTTTGATACATTCCAAAATTACAGGCTCACTGTCCTTCGCCAGGAAAAAGAATCGACACCTTAATAGGACGATAGGTCTTAATATGACAACAAAACATAGGGTGAAAGGTCTTAAATCGACAACCTAATAGGGCAAACATCTGAACATCTGAAAACTAATAAACTACCTAAGAAAGAAAGGGGACCAGAAAAACGACCCATCTCCCCTTGACCTTTTATATTACCACAGATCCGTCTTAAACCGCACAAAATCCTCTAATTATAGCTTGACTAAGCATATGTAGACGTCGCCGGTACATAAAGGGCTAAGAAAAACTCTTTTTATTATCAGTAGTACAGTACAATTAGGGTTGAACCCGAACATTTAGAATGGCAACCTGAAACTTTGGGGATATGTAGAGGGGGTCTACAGTGACTTTGGGGATATGTAGAGGGGGTCTACAGTGACTTTGGGGATATGTAGAGGGGGTCTACAGTGACTGGGGATATGTAGAGGGGGTCTACAGTGACTTTGGGGATATGTAGAGGGGGTCTACAGTGACTTTGGGGATATGTAGAGGGGGTCTACAGTGACTTTGGGGATATGTAGAGGGGGTCTACAGTGACTGGGGATATGTAGAGGGGGTCTACAGTGACTTTGGGGATATGTAGAGGGGGTCTACAGTGACTTTGGGGATATGTAGAGGGGGTCTACAGTGACTTTGGGGATATGTAGAGGGGGTCTACAGTGACTTTATGCCAAAAGTCCCAAAAAATCCCATGATGGGATTTTAAGTTATTGAAAACAAATGTCGGCCATCTTGGATTTACGAGTGTGTTTCAGATATTGATGTTCAGGGCTAAGCAAATCGTATTTGTAAGTGAAAATAATGATAATTCCTGTGGTTTAAGGGTAGGAGAATCGAAATATGTAAAAACAAATCAAAATTAAATACGTTTGGGTTAAATTAAAGACTTTTATATATACAAAAAACATTTACGAGCTTTTGATTACAAATATATTAATTCACATAGTAATGAAAATAGTAGAGATACCGTAAATGTGCCTTAAATAAATCATCTTCAGCTTTTAATTAGCTTTACAATGGCACTAGCATGACCTTTCTAGCAATCCTCAGTGCTGAGATATCATTGTATTCATATACATATGTCTAAAATATTTGATTTGTGGTGTAATCACATGGGTCCACACTCACTCAGTTTTCCAATTCACAATTTGTTTTAAATATTTCATGATTTGGTTCAACCATGTACAGCCTATTTAATTATATATACACAAAACAAAATACAAATTGTGTCATTCCCAAAACTATTTTGCATAGGCCAATACAAAAAATAAAAATAAATAATACCTAAACATTTCTGGAATATTATTACAAAAATAATTGTTGAACCTCTAATACTACTACTACTACTATTAATAATAATAATAATAATAATATTAATAATAATAATAAAATTAATAATAATATACAATCAAGGGAAATAATAAGGAAGTATTGGAGTGTCTGAATTTACAGTTATTTATGTTGCTTTTTCCGTACCGGTTGTGAATCAATTTCATTATAATGTTCACCATCTTTATCCACATCTCCATATATATCTTCCTCTTCCTCTTCATTAAGTAAGGTTTGATTACTACACCCATGACCAGCACAGTACCCACACATATGTGTGCAGGTAAGTCCCATTCTTCGACACTCGCAATTTCGTTCACAACCTGCTCGACAATTGCAAGCAATAAGATGTAGTATGGAAGGTGGTACAGGCTCTTCAAGAGATGCAACTGTTCTTAGTCGGTCGTTTTCTAACTTCCAACCTCACTCAGTAGGCTTTAAATGTATCCCTCGCCACTGCTGCACTTGGTGAAATGCTCGATATGAATGCTGGCGTGCTGCTGCAGATGTTGGTGGCAATGTAGCCATGTCAAATCTTGCATGCACTGGTTGTTTACATATTGTCCTAAGGTACATATGGTATATGTGTAAATCAAGGTTGTCATCTGCCTTTCCTCCATACAGTACCAGAAGAAACGCTTCTCCAGCTGCAGCAATGTCCTCTGCAGATGCCTGTGAGTCATTGAACACTTGTATTTTGCCTTGTAATTCCAGATCTTCATTTAGTTTCTTAAATGGAATTTCCCTTTCTATACAAAGCAGATGTAGTATCACAGCCTGTTATTGCATGTAAGAACAACAAACTAGCTTTCATATCACCCATGGCCTCTTGTATGCTCTTACTGCAGTACAATTTATCTGGATGAGATTTGTTTGCAGGATTCATCATCTTAATGTCTGTGTGAGGATTAGCCAGAGCAATTAACAGAATGAGAATATCAGTATCTTCCCCCACAAGAACTGATTCAAACCCAGAGTCTCCTATGCTAGTTGCTGTTGTAACTATCAACCTGTCTGCCTCTGCCTGATGGACCATGCAACCTGCAGCCTCAAGATGTGTGGACAGAAGTCTGATTAACCCTACTTTGTTTTTTGTGTTTCCCAAGAATTCCTGCTGAGACATAGGTACCTGTATGTGGTTCACTACAAATACATCTCTTGACAACTGTGTTCGCCCACGGCGAATGTGGTCTTCATCTTTTGTGCTACGAATGTCATATCCATCAAATACTATATGAGCATTCCCAAATTTGTTCTTGATGAATGTTGTGTACTGAGAGCATATTTGACTGTATGTAGCAGGTGTGACGCCTCCCGGCGTTAGCAGAATGGTTGCGTGGGGCATTGCAGCTCGCTGGCGCTCGCCAGGATGGGGGGATAGGCTACAGTTGTCCTAGAATGATCTGCTTTATTTCATTAGTGTCGTGTTGCCACAGACAGTCTAGAAATGGTCTTTGTTTTGGTCTCTGACCGCGCCTTATATTTTATATTCGCTATAATATAAATGTTGCTTGTGTGGGAGGCGAGCGAGAGAGGGTGAGGGGGTACACCCGGCAGCGAGGTGAGCTATGACGCGGCTCGCTTGGGCGCTGACGGCGTTGGCGGCCGGGTGGTCAACTAGTCCCTTCCCGTCGCTGCCTCGTGTTCTTTACCAGCTCAGAGCTTGCCTGACACGTGTATCGCCTACATCCTTTGCAATTCTGTCCTCCATGCTCGCCACTTTGCATACTATTTCTCTCTCTCGACTTCTCCTTTCTCATTCTCTAATCTTTATTAAACTCAACATCCCTTCTGGTTTCAGCATAGACGTTCACCGTCGACCAGTCGTATTGTACGCGAAGCTCTCAGATATTTCCATGTATTAGGTTAAGGAGTATTATGCTTTATTGAGGGTTAGAGAGACGGAGTTTTCCGTATGTGTCCTCTCTCGGGACGGTTGTAGACCGGTATATGTCTCCCTGGCAAGGTGTTGAGTGATTCTTCTTGGTTATCTAAAGCTAGACTAGGGGTAAGGTTACTGTGTCGTTGTCTCCGATGTGTGCAGTGTTAGCTAAGCCCTGCACGACATCGACAGGTACTGTGGGAGCCTAAGATGTCTTCGGGTTGGTTTACTTTGCGAGCACAGCGCTGTGGTGTGAGAGGGCCATACCCTATCCCTCACAACATAGTGCTGCCTCTTTGTGTTGACTTCTAAGGGATCGCCAGGATAGAGCTAGGTACTAGAGACCTAGATTTATCAAGAGAGCATCCCCGTCATATAACGTAATCTTCATTATACCACCTTCGGACAACGTTAGGCTACGAGCCGCATGCTCGCCCATTGTTGCCCTGCCTTGATACCCCAGCTAGACTTTATTAACTGAGCAGACACTGGTTAGAGATAAGCCCCATTATTATATGTATGCAGCATTATTATTCACTGCACTTTTGAGCCGAGGTTGTTATTGAGTTGCACAACCCGAGTAGGCTGTTGCGTTGTGTCACGAAGCATTTCTTTAGTTGTCGAGCATTACTACCTTTGCGCAGTCTTTATTATTCGCCTGCCTATTATTACTATATCCTAGCATTTATTGTGACCCGTATTCTGCATTATAATTGTTCAAGATTCTTTACGAACATCTTCCCAGCATCAGACTTATTTCAGAAGTTTCCAGTTGATGTTGCAGGACTAGCATTGCACTTTCTTTAATACAGGAGTGCCAGTTATTTGAGTATCTACCGTAACGTTAATTAATCACGTTAACTATCTTTTCTTTGTGTAACATAATCGAGTAATCTTTTACTGTTTGAGAATAGGCTGTTTCATTGAGCGTCAGCCTAGTGTGTGTGCACCAGTTACCGAGTCATAGGATACCTCGTTGTCCAGGCACGACTCAGGGCGGTAATGGTGTTTTGTTTTCCAGTGTTTAAGGCAGGGGTTGGATCTAGTGTTACCGTTGTTGCTTTTTGCCATTATCTAGTCCAATGTTGAAGAGCCCTGTGTCTTTGAGAACCTGGATCGTAACAAATGGCGACCTAGCTCAGGATCTTGTGAACTAAGAGATAATTGCAGGATTGTTGTGGTCATTTGTTTTATTGAGGAATATAGTGGGCACGTTAAACAAATTTTTTGGCAAAGTAGTATAGCACTTGAGAGTCTTCAGACATTTTTGGCAAGTGAATAGTGCTACATAGGAGCTTGGGTACTTTTTTTTTTTTTTTATAAACGTGAGAATTTTTGGTGGACACCATGGGAGACGAATCAGATCATACTGAGGGTTCAGGGAATGATGCAGGCTCTGATGGGCAGATGCCAGGGGGGTTAGTAACTAATGAGGAGGCCGCAAAGAAGTTTTTGGAGGTGCCTATAACAGCTGATCGACTAGAGGGAATTAGCAAGTATGGTCTACAGTGTTTGGCTCCCCTCATGGGGCTTAAGGTGGCTCATGGCATCAAGAAGAACGATTTGAGGGCTTGCGTACTGGGGGCGGCTAGTGAGGTCCAGGGTGGAGAGGGTGCTCGGGGACTTCTGCTCGAGCCCCCCCTCCACTCTACTCCCATCGGGACCTCTAGGATGCCGGAGTTTAGTACGTTCCCGCAGGCCGATAGCCGCTGGCAGCGTGGTTTAGGATCGCTGGGTGGGCCTCCAATAGTTGCACCTCCTCCTCAAAGTTTCACTACAGAAATGCTCTTCCAGCTTGAGATGGCTAAGATGCAGGCTGAGCGTGAGGAACGTCTCGAACTCGCTAAGATAAAGGCTAAACAACAGACTGATCTCGAACTCGCGAGAATAAAAGCCCAGTCGGAGGCTGAGTCTACCAGGTACCGTGCAGATATCGATCTTGAGAAGACTCGGGTGGAAACGACAGGGCAACGTCTCGGTGGTGGGAATCGTGGGCATGATCAGTCTTTGTCGCACCTGTTGAAGCTAGTCCCTGTATTTGATGAGTCGGGTGTCACCGAATTTTTCATGAGATTCGAGAAGAAGTGCCAGGAACACCAGTGGCCTTGGGAGAAGTGGGAAGCCCTTGTTTCCTCTAGACTTGTGGGCAAGGGACTCAAGGCTTATGATGCATTGCCAATAGAGTCGTGTATTATCTATGAGGAACTCTAGGAGGCTGTCCTGAGAGCATACGAACTACAACCAGAGACGTACAGGTTGAAGTTCTGGGGTGTTACCAAGGGTCAGGAGAGCACCTTTTTGGAGCATGCCCGGGAGCTGTCCGATGCTTTTGGGAATTGGCTGAGGTCGGAGAAAGCTACTACGTTTGACGACATTAAACAGTTGGTGCTTTTAGAACAGTTTTTCAAATGCACGGGCGGCGACCTGACGTTAAAGCTGAAAGAAAAGCAACTAAAAACTCTACAGGAGGCAGGTGAGATGGCTGACCTCCGGCTATCACTAATTCGTGGGTGCGGGTCTGCCCAGCATAGTGAGGCAGGTAACAAGGGGCGTGACGCCCCACCCCCCCGAGTTAGTGATATACCTTATGCAAACAAGTACAAGAGCCATGATACCAAGACTGACCACAAGACTAGAACCGTCCCGTTTAAGAAGGGGCCGGGCCCTTCCCAGTACCAAGGGAAGCCAAAAGGGGAGTTGGAGTGTTATCATTGTCATAAAAAGGGGCACTTTGCAAGAGTCTGTCCTAGCAAACCACCTACAGCAGCTGTGTCTTTGGCCTGCAACATTGGTGTGTCTCCGAAGTCATCTGAGTTTGCCCGGGGCAGTTCGTCAGAGGCTGAGGCACAGCCAATGCAGAAGCACCTGGGAGGCTCGAACCCTGCTCAGGATGTTTTTTGCGACCATAGAGCGCGGGGTTGCGTGATGTGGGCGGGGCGCAAGCATGGAGTAGAGGTCTTGCGTGATACAGGTGCTTCCCAGACTCTGATGAAAAACTTGACTGGCTACCCTATAAACACGGCTCGGGTGGTAGTGGTGCAGGGTATTAATGCAACTCGGTCATACCCGCTGGTGCGGTTGGAGTTGGAGGTGGATGGTGTGGCACGTGAATTGGATGTCGGGATTGTGGAGAAACTGCCAGTGGAGGGCGTCGACCTTCTTCTCGGCAACGACTTTGCAATGCCCGCTTCTGAGGTTCTACCCTTAGTCGTTGCCGAGAGGCCGGCCGACGTGAGTAGGGAAGAGCAAGAGTGGGTCGAGCGGTGTCAGACACAATCCATGGCGTGTGTTGTCACCCGAGCTCGGGCAGCTAAAGTGTCACAGCCTAGTCCTCCGTCTTCAGACCAGCGTAGGAACGATCAACAGGAGGAGGCTAAAGCTGGAGTTGGTTTTAAGAGTTTTGACTCGGCGACTCTCCTGGGTGATTCAGTATTAGCACCATTACTTAATTCTGGAGTAGCCCCTGGGCCTGTCATCGAGAGTGACGAGGCTGGGCATGACGAGTCTCCACGACAGCAACGTTATGTACATCGAGAGAGACAGAGGGAGCAGCCCAGTATCGGGGAAGGTCATGCATTGCTCCGGGAGCAGTTAGATCGCTTGGCACCCTCAGATATACGTCGGTTGCAACTAGAGGACCCTGAGCTCCAAACGTGTGCTAATGGAGCTGTAGAGCTCGACGAGGACGGCGATGCACAGCCAGGAGATTTTTTTTTATTTAGAAGGCATCCTCTATAGGCGTTTTCAAGACCCTAAACGTAGTTGGCAAGTGGGGTCCGGTGTAGTCGACCAGTTGGTGGTGCCACGGGAGTGCAGGGATAGCCTACTGAGGTTGGCGCATGACATACCACTGGCAGGACATCTAGGGGTGAGAAAAACGGTGGCGGCTTTAGAAAAATTGATTTGGTGGCCGGGGCTGAAGGGGCAGGTGGTAACCTGGATAGCAAGGTGTCATACGTGCCAGAGGGTTGGAAAACCTAACCAAACAATTCCGAGAGTCCCGTTGCACCCCATTCCTGTCAGTGGACCGCCCTTCAGTAAGGTCATCATTTATATGGTCGGACCCCTACCCCCTACTAGTGCCGGTAATAAATTTCTATTAACTATCATGGATGTGGCCACTCGTTATCCTGATGCATATCCAATGAGAAATGGCACGGCGAAAACTGTTGTCCGGAACCTGCTCTTTTATTGCTCGCGGTATGGTTACCCGCAAGAGGTGCAATCGGACCAAGGTTCTAATTTTACATCTAATCTGTTCAAACGAACTATGATTCAGCATGGCATCAGCACTGTCGTCTCTTCTGCATATCACCCGGAGAGTCAAGGGGTGTTGGAGAGGTGGCACGCCACGCTGAAAAGCATGCTTCGATGTTACTGCGCAGAGAACGGAAAGGATTGGGACCTTGGTCTGCCGTATGTTTTGTTCGCGGCAAGAGAAGTACCTGGAGAGAGTCTCGGTTTCAGTCCGAATGAGCTTGTTTTCTGGCATCAGGTGAGGGGCCCTCTCCACATGGTGAAGGAGATTTGGGAGGGTACCGCTAAGCCATGTTCTATGTTGAGATACGTCCTCGAGAGCAGAGAGAGAATGCTTAGAAGTCTGGAGCTGGCCGGGCGTAATTTGGTGAGTTCGCAGGCCCGTATGAAGAACAGGTACGATACTAAGGCGAAACTCCGGGAGTTTCAGGTAGGTCAAGAGGTGTTGGTCCTGTTGCCTTTGTCAGGTCATCCTCTGGCTGCCAAGTACGCTGGGCCTTATCGGGTGGTGTCAAAGATCTCCGATCTAGTTTACCTCGTTGCCACTCCAGACCGGAAGAAGCGTAACCAACTATGCCACATTAATTTGTTGAAGGAGTATGTGAGGCGCCCACCTGAGTCACTAGCTGTCCCTGTGTTGACCTGCTGCGGTCATGGTGGAGAAGGAGATGGGGGCAGCAATGATCAGGTGGATGATAACTGGGATTGTCATGTCTCGGCTGATCAGTGGGCGGGGAATTCGAGCCAATGTGCGCATGATGCTCTGGCGCACCTGCCGGAGGAACAGCAGGTGGCAGTGCAGCGCCTGTTCGATTCATAGCCTCACTACTCAAGCGGTGCATGATGTCGATGTAGGAGAGCACCCCCCCTTCAAGTCGATACCTTATCGGGTGCCACCCATTAAACTCCCAGCGCTCAGGGATGAACTGGAGTATATGCTGGCGAGAGGCTTGATCGAGAAGGGGGCAGTACGGTGGACTTCTCCTGTCACTCTGCAGCCCAAACCTGATGGAAAAGTTCGGTTCTGCATTGACTTTAGGCGGTTGAACGGGTTGACCCCCACCAATGCATATCCTCTTCCCCGGGTGGATGACAGTGTGGATAAGATCGGGAAAGCAAGGTACTTGACCAAGGTAGACCTCGTCAAAGGCTACTGGCAAGTACCACTGTCTGAGCGGGCTAAAGAGGTGTGCGGGTTTGTGGTGGATGGCAGTACTTACCGTTGCAACGTGATGCCATATGGTCTGAAAAATGCACCGGCCACTTTCCAGAGCTTAATGAACGACATCGTAGCAGACATCCCAAACTGTACTGTCTACCTTGATGACGTGATCATTTATGACAACGATTTCCAAAGTCACTGTGAGCACATAGAAGCCTTATTTAGTCAACTTAGTAAAGCAGGCTTGGTGGTTAATCTGGGCAAGTGTGACTTTGTGCAAGCCACGGTGCAGTATCTGGGGTTTGTGGTTGGGTTAGGGCAGGTGAGCCCGCCCCAACAGAAGATACAGGCTATCGACTTGTTCCCCAGGCCGACCACCAAGCAGCAGATCATGAGATTTTTGGGTATGATTGGGTATTACCGCCGCTTTATAAGAGGCTATTCTACTGTTTTAGCTCCTTTGACAGATCTACTAGCCAAAGAAAAAAAGTTCCGCTGGGCACCTGAGTGTGAGCAGGCGTTTCGAGTAGTTAAACACCTTTTATGCACTCACCCTATCCTCAGGGCCCCGGACTTTGAACGACCATTTCAGTTGGCGACTGATGCCAGCGGAGTAGGGGCTGGTGCCGTACTTTTGCAGACAGACGAGGAAGGTCTTGAGCATCCAGTCAGTTTCTTTTCAAAGAAATTTAATTCAGCACAGAAAAACTATTCGGTTGTTGAAAAGGAACTGCTGGCAATCGTGTTAGCGCTCAGACACTTTGAGGTCTATGTTCCTGCCTATGGGCCAGTCGTGGTAGTGTATACCGACCACCACCCGCTTAAATTCCTCAATCAATTCCACAACCGGAATATGAGGCTGACCAGATGGTCGCTCATGTTGCAAGAGTACAACTTAGACATTCGCCATATTGCCGGTTGTGAGAATGTGATTGCGGACTCTTTGTCGCGGGTGGAGGATCCGGGGTAGGCTACCACAGTATGTTGGTATAGCCTCCTGTCTTGGCTCGCGGTGTATTTTTGCGCTGGTGCTTGTGGGCTCGCGTGTGTAGCATCAGCGTAGGGTCGCAGGGCAGGAGTTGTTGGCTTTGATTAGAAGAAAATTTGGCTACATCTATAGTAGCCACCAAAAACAACATTAACCCTTATTTAGCGGCGAGCAACATAAGTCGAGTTAAATAAAGCTGGACTATGTGGCGGCGCTCGACATAACTCGAGTGGCAATTTCAGCACGTAATGTGGCTGAGAGAGAGAGACAAGTGGTGGCAGGAGACTAGCGAGCGTATGACTGCTCCAGACCACCGCGGCGAACCTACTGACACAAATCTCAGCTCCCTCCTCCCTCTCTCACTCGCTACATACTCAATTATGTACTGAAAGTACCGAATTACCTGCTTTTTGCACTCGCGTTGCACGGTTATTGCAAGAAAACTATCCATCATACAAGGATCGTTATGGTGTCATTCGAAAGCTCTGTTTATGCCCTTTCAGGGATAGGTACTTGTTTTACGTTCTGGGTCTTATTTAGGCATGAAAATGATCACGTAAACAGCCCTATTTTGGCTAAAAACACCCCGCTGTGCGGTACACATAAATAAACCGCATAGGCCGCTCGTAAGGTGTTAAAATAAAATATGAAAAATTAAATAAAAACTCTTTCTTTTTAATAATTAATTTTAAGATAATATTGTAGCTGAGTACTGAGTGCAGATGATTTTCCCTCAGTAGGCTGTGCTTCTTAAAGCTCGCTCTGGGAGCACAATGTTATGAATTAATGTATTATATTTGGGAAGGGTGATAAGATTGTTTTATATATAAAATGTTGTTGTATTTTTTTTTTGAGGAGACTGAGCTTGCATTCCATGAGTGGCAGAGTGGTTAGGAGTGGCAGCTTTTAGCGACATCCTGCCTGTTCAGATATGGGCTCATGGTTGAGTGTCCCATATCTTGGGGGGGGTGTGACGCCTCCCGGCGTTAGCAGAATGGTTGCGTGGGGCATTGCAGCTCGCTAGCGCTCGCCAGGATGGGGGGATAGGCTACAGTTGTCCTAGAATGATCTGCTTTATTTCATTAGTGTTGTGTTGCCACAGACAGTCTAGAAATGGTCTTTGTTTTGGTCTGTGACCGCGCCTTATATTTTATATTCGCTATAATATAAATGTTGTTTGTGTGGGAGGCGAGCGAGAGAGGGTGAGGGGGTACACCCGGCAGCGAGGTGAGCTATGACGCGGCTCGCTTGGGCGCTGACGGCGTTGGCGGCCGGGTGGTCAACTAGTCCCTTCCCGTCGCTGCCTCGTGTTCTTTACCAGCTCAGAGCTTGCCTGACACGCGTATCGCCTACATCCTTTGCAATTCTGTCCCCCATACTCGCCACTTTGCATACTATTTCTCTCTCTCGACTTCTTCTTTCTCATTCTCTAATCTTTATTAAACTCAACATCCCTTCTGGTTTCAGCATAGACGTTCACCGTCGACCAGTCGTATTGTACGCGAAGCTCTCAGATATTTCCATGTATTAGGTTAAGGAGGTATTATGCTTTATTGAGGGTTAGAGAGACGGACTCTTCCGTATGTGTCCTCTCTCGGGAAGGTTGTAGACCGGTATATGTCTCCCTGGCAAGGTGTTGAGTGATTCTTCTTGGTTATCTAAAGCTAGACTAGGGGTAAGGTTACTGTGTCGTTGTCTCCGATGTGTGAAGTGTTAGCTAAGCCCTGCACGACATTGACAGGTACTGTGGGAGCCTAAGTTGTCTTCGGGTTGGTTTACTTTGCGAGCACAGCGCTGTGGTGTGAGAGGGCCATAGCCTATCCCTCACAACATAGTGCTGCCTCTTTGTGTTGACTTCTGAGGGATCGCCAGGATAGAGCTAGGTACTAGAGACCTAGATTTATCAAGAGAGCATCCCCGTCATATAACGTAATCTTCATTATACCACCTTCGGACAACGTTAGGCTACGAGCCGCATGCTCGCCCATTGTTGCCCTGCCTTGATACCCAAGCTAGACTTTATTAACTGAGCAGACACTGGTTAGAGATAAGCCCCATTATTATATGTATGCAGCATTATTATTCACTGCACTTTTGAGCCGAGGTTGTTATTGAGTTGCACAACCCGAGTAGGCTGTTGCGTTGTGTCACGAAGCATTTCTTTAGTTGTCGAGCATTACTACCTTTGCGCAGTCTTTATTATTCGCCTGCCTATTATTACTATATGTCCTAGCATTTATTGTGACCCGTATTCTGCATTATAATTGTTCAAGATTCTTTACGAACATCTTCCCAGCATCAGACTTATTTCAGAAGTTTCCAGTTGATGTTGCAGGACTAGCATTGCACTTTCTTTAATACAGGAGTGCCAGTTATTTGAGTATCTACCGTAACGTTAATTAATCACGTTAACTATCTTTTCTTTGTGTAACATAATCGAGTAATCTTTTACTGTTTGAGAATAGGCTGTTTCATTGAGCGTCAGCCTAGTGTGTGTGCACCAGTTACCGAGTCATAGGATACCTCGTTGTCCAGGCACGACTCAGGGCGGTAATGGTGTTTTGTTTTCCAGTGTTTAAGGCAGGAGTTGGATCTAGTGTTACCGTTGTTGCTTTTTGCCATTATCTAGTCCAATGTTGAAGAGCCCTGTGTCTTTGAGAACCTGGATCGTAACACAAGACGCTGCCATACAACATGGTGAAGAAGGTAACCACCATCAACTGTATAAACTGCTCCAGGTGGAGGAATATTTTTGCAGGGTGCGAGAGCTTCAATTACCGAGATCAGACTAGATTTTGTTCCCTTACGCATCAAACAATCGTCAAATAGTGAAGGAGGTTTAGCAGCTAGTTCATATTTTAAATACGATGCCAAGTCTTCTCCACTCTTGGAAATGCATACAATCCGGTGGAATAATTGGTTAGGGTTGATGGTTACCTGTTGATCCTTTACCTTAACAGATTTAGTTACAGTTGCCAAAGACTTGATGTTATGCCGTCATTGAAGGTGGATGTCTCTGAATACCTTTCCTTCTATTTTCTTCATTGGAGCATTTCCAACGGATAAGGCCTGATCACAGTTGACTTCTTCATTTGCCACAACACTACTTGCTATAGAGGTTAATTGTGATGTTGGTCGGTTGAATACAGTTCGCACAGCTAGCCAGTTCTTGAAAATGTTCATGTCAGCATGGTCGCGATTCTGTCGGGATTCACGGAGGTCAGTATGCTGTTCAGAAGTCACAGTTGTAACCCCACTGAATAATTCAACTGCCCTGATTATTCTTGATGTTGCTGGCATTGCATGAACCCATTTAGCTAGCACTGATGGAGCAATCCCACATCCACGAGTAAGACCACCAGTTGTTTTGATTGCATGCATAAGAACCTGTTCAATTGTCATGTTTGTCCAGATTCCTGACCAAAATTTGTCTGATCTTCTTATTGTGAAGTAGCCTTTTGTTGTGAATTTATTGAACTTTTCTGCCGTCATGTCTCTTTCCAGTTTAATCATTTGTTGTAAATACACTTGAGAAGACTTTGCATAATGCAGATGGCCCGTTGCATGTAGGTAGGGTATCATAAGTTTTACACTGTACAGGTGAAGATCCCAGTCACCACATTGCTCTGTTCTTATAAATAACTTCACAATAGCAACATGCCTGAAGTACTGCACCCACAACTTTTCAGTACGTCCACAAGATTCTATATGTTCTAGTCTTCTTTTAAAACGATTGTGGATGTCCTCTAAAGAACTAGATTGGACGACATCATCCAAAGCGGCAGTGTTGTCAAGAAGGGACCCACAAATAGTTTTCAGCTCATTTATAAGAGTCTCATCAACAGAGGATGATTCCAACAACAGTATACCTAGTGCTTGCTGAGTAAGTAAATGAGCGCGAAGACTTCTATCATAAGCATGTCCATTCATCATGTGAACAACACTGTTCTTTGCCTACACTGTCTCCCATAACTCTTCAAGGCCACTTCCTGCCATTATGTTTCCTATAGCTCCCAGAAATGACATTAGTAGATGGAAACCCCTAAGACGGATGATCACATGTGAAAGAGGACTACCGGGCCTCGCAGCAAGGACCATTTCACATGCTTTAGCATAGAGTGGATGGTCGAAGGTGACTATAGTTTTAGACTGACCAATTGTTTCACCTTCTTCTGCAGTATATAGAAGGCAAATGTAGATTGTAGAAGGGTTGCTGGGAGGCAGATTGACAAATGGAAGAGGCAGGATGTCTGATGTCTTGTAAGATGAGGTTTTACTGTTTTCTCTTTCCATAAATCCACTCCAACCTGGGAAAGGGCAATTCTGTAACCAAGAGCTGCATATCCACATAATGTCAAGTTGATGACCTATTCCTACACTTTCAGGTTCCTGTATAAGTGTTTGTAGGTTTTCAGCAGTAAAAAGTGAATAGCCAGGCACCATGGGTTGTTGGTA
Source organism: Paralithodes platypus (assembly GCA_032716605.1). Taxonomy (NCBI): domain Eukaryota; kingdom Metazoa; phylum Arthropoda; class Malacostraca; order Decapoda; family Lithodidae; genus Paralithodes; species Paralithodes platypus. Next base: position 8,535,694 of record CM064507.1, on the reverse strand, counting down.
CACAGTCACTTTAGTCAGTCCATGTGGTGCCACCATTTCTGCACTAACTCTCTCAGTCCTTGAAATGGGTGCCTCTTCATGAACTCCATCCGCTGGTGTCACACACTTAACTCCTCCCATTGCGTGGAATGTGTTATGACCATCTAAAGTCCCCACGTTGTAATCAACATTGTCATATACAAATTGGATATAGGACTGTTGATCTACAACAGTTGGTGAATTCACTGTCACTGATGCCTCATACTGTAAGGCTTCTCGGTATGGTGCACAGAATCCCAGGTTGTTCAGTATGTCAATAAGTCCTCTTCATCCAAACTTTCTATGTAAATGAACACTAAGACCCGTTTGCAAAGGGGAAACAAATGATCGTGGACGAACTGCGGCAATGATGGCATGCAGTATGCTGACTGATTTTCTTTGGGTGTGACTATCATTTTGTTTTGGCTTCAAGATCCCATCAATTAACAAACGAAGAGTATCTGGAACAAGATCACTATTTCCAGACATTACTTGCTCTGCTGAAGGGAACACATCACAGTCATACACACATGAACGAATCTCATTTCGAATGATCAGAGCCGTTGTTTCAATGATTCGCCTAACTTCATCAGCTGTATCACATTTTCTATCATTATACCAATTGTCTGTTAGAATGTTTTTTCATACACTGGGAGAAGCATGCCACTCCACTCTTGCCTGGTATGTCAGTTACTACCATGGAATCACCAAAATGTTCTTTAAGTTTTCTCTTCAGGTGTTTCTTACTATATGAAGTACCTGTGCTCTTATACCTACTCATAATTGATAGTAATTCTTCAATAGAGTACTGACATTCATCATGTTCTTCTAAATACTCACACAGTTTCTTAAAGGCCTCTGATTTGTCTTCATCTGGTTTACGCCCTTGCAGTTTAGCTGTCCCAGGCTTGTCAGAATTGGGTCTAAAGAAATATTTGTAGCAATTACGATGGTACCGCCCTTCAGCTGCCACAAGATCACCGACACAAGATACTCGGACAAGGACTTCTCTACCCAAGTTATCATTTCGGTTTTCTGCATTCAAACGAATATGATTTAGAATTTTGAGTGTTTCCACGACACTGTATTCAAAGTTTCTTATGGTTTCTATATTTGTTTACATCAACAGAAATGTTCTTTTCACAAAATATACACTGAGTTTTAAAATCAAATGTGTGTCTGATAACATGAGATGGATGACCCTGAGTCTTTTTAGACATAGGTTCCAAACGCCTTGTGTAGTCTTTTCTACATTTGACATGGACCACAACGTTACTGTCTTCTTATTTTTCAACTGTTCTTTTACATTGTCCCCCTTTGAAGTGTTACACTCAATTAGTTTATGCAAGCCTCTCGTTACCTGTAGTTTCGCCATAACAGTCATTGTCAGTGGGTTCACACAGAATGCATAGTTTTGCCTCCATTTCCATCTTATTTTCTCAATTCTGGATATTTTTGTATCTGGATCACATCATTCCCCCTGGAAAGAAACAAACCCTGTAATCTAAATATATAAATTATACACAAATAATTGTATTTAGGCTGACAAAACTATGATTATGGATAAAATGCATGGGAAATACACCTACCTGGTACTTGTATAACATGTATAAACAAAGAACCTTATAATTATCAAGACAGTATAGTAACACAATGAGCACTCCATTTTTTTCTGAAATAAATGCAAAATACGCTAACTTGCCTGTTATACTTCAATAAGTAACGTAGTATTACCTACAATCCTGTCCCGACGTACTAGCGAAAATATTCTTACTTATGTACAGTACTTAAAAACAAAGATATCTCAGCACTGAAGGATCCTAGAAATATAATTCTGGTGCCATTGTAAAGCTAATTGAAAGCAGAAGATGATTTATTTAAGGCACATTTACAATATCTCTACTATTTTCATTACTATGAGAATTAATATGTTTGTAATCAAAAGCTCGTAAATGCTTTTTGTATATATAAAAGTCTGTAACTTAACCCAAATGTATTTAATTTTGATTTTGTTTACATATTTCGATTCTCTTACCCTTAAACCACAGGAATTATAATTATTTTCACTTACAAATACGATTTGCTTAGCCCTGAACATCAATATCTGAAACACACTCGTAAATCCAAGATGGCCGACATTTGTTATCAATAACTCAAAATCCCGTCATGGGATTTTTTGGGACTTTTGGCATAAAGTCACTGTAGACCTCCTCTACATATCCCCAAAGTCACTGTAGACCCCCTCTACATATCCCCAAAGTTTCAGCTTGCCATTCTAAATGTCCGGGTTTGACCAAAATAGTAGCTAATTGTACTGTACTAAATGGTTGTGAGTGAAAAATAGCCAACAATTAATAGTATACATATACAAGCAAGTTTACCCAAATATAAATGAACACAGGGGAGGTGTGGCGGAGTGGTCTTGCCACTGGACTGGTAATCCAATGGACCCGGGTTCGAATCCCAATGTCAATGGGAAGATATTATTGGGATGGAATTTGTGCTGTACCTAGTCTCAGTGCATTACCACAGCACACCGAAATGCCAAAAAAAAAATACCCTCATTGTTCCCTGATTAAATAGCATTGCATGAATATTCCCATATTCAAAAATATGCTACGGGGGGGGGGGGGGGGAATGCCTAGTGAGTTAATTGCTCAATTGGTGGCGCTCTGAGAGTGAGGGTCCGAGTGTGGGGGGTGAGACTGTGAAGCGCAGAGGCGAGGCGGCTTCAGAGATGGAGTTGCTTCGAGCCGTGATGCTTCGCATGTCTCACTCCCTAGACTGGAGCGAAACCTCACGGGCCTCACCGTGTTCAGCGGTAGAGTATAAAGGCTATCAGCCTATGCCGGAGAGGGAGTAGTTGGAATATTAAAAAAAAAAAAAAAAAAAAAAAAAAAAAAAAAATCCTCCCACACACACACACACACACAAACACACTCCCTCTCCCTCCTATCTATCATGCATAGGAATCATTTCTTTGCTATTATGTATAGAAAATACCTTTAAACCGCAAACCGCTGACAGAATATTGGCACATGTACAAAAACCTGCAATAACTGTTTGACATTGACCTGACCCGGGCCATTCTCTATTAACGGTAACAGGAGGGTGTGGGTGTCACTGTTTGTGCCTGTGGGCCGCAGTTCCGGGGAATGTGATCGATCTGTAAAAATGGTTGGTTTATTGTGTGATTCTGGAACGAAATCGTATATGATATAAGCCTATTTGGGCCACGGGGGCTCGTTTTCGACCTCCCCTGTTACGTTCCATTAGTGTGGAGATGTTAAGACATTTCACCCTATTAATTAGTGATAATAAGATGCTTCACCCATTACTTTGGTGAAAATGAACGCTTTAATTGCCCTACTCAGGTGTTAATTGTTTTCTGGGCTCGCGATAACTTAGACAAAAATCGGCGTCAACCAGAATTGTTTTTGTATCGAAAAATGTATACATTTAGCATGAAATGGGTCATGGTGGACAAATTATAGCCGGAAGGGATTCTGGAATGGTATTCGTGTTAGACTAGGGTACCAACTGAAATGCTCGAAAATAGCCAAAACAAGTAAAATCCTATATTATATTCAAACATATTATCATAATATTCCACAAGACGTGGGATCATTTAGTGGTAATCGACCAGTTAAAACAATATACAGTAGATATACATATAGGTATATATACATGTATACATGTGCATGTATGGAGGAGATTGTAGGCACCAATCGAACAGGGCTAGACTCAAGAGAGGCTATAGGCATTTGATAAGGAGTCGCTGGAACTCATGTTTCATTTGCTTGGCCTCTCTTCCTGATTTCCTTTGTGCCTCACTTACACTAGCTAGCTAGCTCTCACAAACACCTCCTCGAAGGCATTCCAGAGAGTGTGGCACAAATCTCTAATTTCTAAACTACCCTCCTTCGGTTTCTATCTCTCCATCTGTGTCTTTGTTTCTATTTTCCTTTCCGGCCATTCCATAGCTGCAGTTGTAGATAGCCATCGTTCACTTCCTCATCCTATCAACTCCAGTGTTCTTCAGGGTTCTGTCCTCTATCCAATTATCTTTCTAATTTTCATAAATGATCTTCTCAAGTGTACCTCCAGTCTTATCCATTCATATGCTGACGACTCTACCTTACTACTCAACTAGTTTTCGAGAACGTCCCAGCATGCAATCCTTCAAAAATAAACGTAAGGAAGCCATACAACACTTATTTTCTTATATAACTTCCTCTTCCAACTGGCAGAGAAAACCTTGTTAACTTCAATGCTTCCAAAACCCAATATTTCCATATATCTCCCCGCCGTGAACTTCCATAGGTCTATCCCATATATTTCAACAATCAACCCATCATCCTCTCAATATTCTTGGTTTCTCTTTTTCTCTGGTCTCTCGTGGAAGAACCAGATCACCACACTTGCTAAGGCGGCCTCCCAGAAGCTGGGTGTGGTCAACCATCTCAAAGGGTTCTTAGCCCCTGCACAGCTTCTTGCTCTGCACAGGGGCACAGTGCGTCCTTGTGTTGAGTATTGTTCACATTTGGGGAGAGGATCCTCTCACACAGCACTTCTGCACAAGGTAAAAAAAGAAAAGCCTTTCGTATCATTAACTCCTGTCCACTCACCGACTCTGTGCAATTTCTCTCTCTTCGCCGCAATGTTGGATCTCTCTCGTTATTTTATAGCTACTACAATAACCAGTGTTCCACAGAGCTCTCTCAGTGTATACCACCTCCTCTACGTAGGATACGTAGTACCCGTCTTGCAACACATTCTCACCCCTTCTCTGTACAGCTCTCCAACTCAAGAGTGAATCGATACTCCCATTTGTTTTTCTATTGAACAGCTGAGCTCTGGAACTCTCTTCCTGAATATATCTTTCCCTCATCCTATAACTTAAATTGTTTAAAAACTATGTGTGTCCAGACATTTTGGCTCGAACATGCCTTGATTATGGCCCTGTCACTCTTTCAACTCGGGCGGAGGCACTTGTCACAGGCAGTTTTGCCTTTTGTCTCCCTCATCCACATAAAAGCTCTCTCTCTCTCTCTCTCTCTCTCTCTCTCTCTCTCTCTCTCTCTCTCTCTCTCTCTCTCTCTCTCTCGCACACGGTTGAATGACATAAAATAAGAGGACAGGACCAGAGGAGGGCCTGCCATAAGAAGACAAGATGATGGAAGGTTAGAGAGACAAGGGGATAGGGGTGATCTGGTTGAACGAGCACGTACGTCGGTAGCAGGGTGTGATTTATGGTGTGTTTTGCCGGTATCCCTTGGTCACCCATCCAGAGGTGACCATTTGTGTTGCTGGGGAAGGACAGAGGAGATGGATGGGGAAACTGGGGGAAATTAGAAGTAAAACATTAAAAGAAAAAACAAAAAAGTGAAAGGGTAATACAGTGAAAATTAGTGATGTTGTGAAGGTCAAATCGTAGTTAGACATTTTTAACAAAATAGACAAGAATTATAAAGAAGTAATCAAATAAATCCACAAGGGCTTAGTGAAAGGAGGAATTATACAATCATGGGAACACTACTCAAACTAAGAAGTAAAATGTAAGAAAAGAAAACAATATAATTAGTGAAACATAAACAATAAGGACACTAGTGAACATGAAATACAAATTGTAAACAATTAAAGCAATGTTATAAAGGGAAATACAAGAAAATACTGGGGATGACAGAACAGACAGACAGACAGAACATAATGTGGATGACAGAACAGACAGACAGACAGAACATTAAAATGCGAGAAAGTTAATTGACAAGAAAGGGATATACAAATTGAAATATGTGATGTGAGGGTCAAAGCGAAGTTAGAGATAACAACAAACTAGACATTAACACAAAGAAAAAACATTATAATTTTGTATACATAAATTATACAGTATATACTATATACATTTATAAATATATATATACACATTATATATATATATATATATTGTGACGTCTACCAGCGTTGGCAGAATCGCCTCTCGTTGGCCACTAGCGCTCGCCAGGGACATCGAAATGGGCTACAGTCATCAGAGAATGTTGTTCTTTCTTTCCTAGTAATAGCATTGTCACAGACAGTCCAGTGGTGGTCTTTGTTTTCGTCTGTGACAACGGGTTATATTTTATATCAACAGTAGTGATAATAGTACCAGCGTGTGAATGAGAAAGACTTTCAGAGCGAGGAGGTAGTAAGTGCCTGTATGTACGGGTGCATTCCTGCCTCTCGCTCGCCATTGGACGGCGTGTCTGGTGGTGTCCTACGATGCCTGCTGTCTTTTGACGTCTCGGCCCGTGATTGGCCAACCATCGCGCCTTTGCGGTCTCCTGTGTAACTTACCTCCTCCATGAGGGTCCCCAGGAGCTGTCCTCGTCAGTACAGGCTTGGCGCGCGTGCTTCTAACATCCCTTTGCATACTCTCTCCCGATCAACACCTTTATCACTGTTTCTCTCACTCGATTCTCTCTTTCCATACTCTATCTATCTATCTATATGCTCAGGCCCAATCCCCATTTTGGGGGTAGCCGACTCAAGACAGAGCAAGAACAGGGAAAACACTAAAACAACATAAAACAAAAAATAAACACAGATAAAAAACACAAACTCTCACACATCCAGGTCACCCAGGAGAAGACCCAGAGACCAGGGTTACCCAGGTCGCTCCAGCACTCCCCCGGCCCCTGACCACCCGGAGAGGTTCCGATCTCGGCAGGCAGACATGCAGCGGAGCCAAAGCCACAAGCCCTCCCACCACACTTCCAGGCACACCCTTCATATTAATCGTCTCCCCGGGCCAGGCGCCTGATGGACTATTATCTAGTCCAACTTGCGCCCGACCCCTTACTCCAAATGACCACGTGTTCACTCAACTATTCACAAGCATTCTCCATTCACTCCTGTCCACCACCACTTCCCCTGCCTGATCTATAGTCATTCCTCTATCATCCAAAGCCTTTTTTACACAGTCTCTCCATCTCAATGGGGGTCTTCCTGCCCTTCTATCTCCCCTTGTACCTGACTCACATATTCTCTTTGTAAGCCTTTCATCTCCCATTCGTTCAACATGACCATACCAGCTCAGCACCCTTCTGTCCACTCTGGCTGACAAATATTCCTGCTGCCCCACTCTCCTACGTATCTCTTCATTCCTCAATCTGTCTCTACGAGTAACTCCACAACTGCACAACACTCCCCTTGGCTTCTGCATACGGTTTTCATAGCTGGCCCATTGTATTGCATGCGCCGTCCTCAGAGATATTTTCATGTACTTAGAATAGGTTTGAGGGTTCTTAGTTAGTGTAGGTTAAGAACTTTGTGTGTCTCCATTATTGATTTAGTGTTTCTGCTCTTTTATTTAATGCTAGACTGGGATAAGATAACTGTAGTCATTGTCTCCGATGTGTGTACGGTTTGCTTATACCTACACGACTTCGACCGGTCCTGTGGTAGCCTGGGTTGTCTTTTCGGTTGCGTCCTTTGCGAGTGCAGCATTGTGTTGACTGAGGGTTTTGGCCTGTACCAGTTCCACACTTTGCTGCCTCTTTGCTTGTCTTTAGAGGGTCGCCAGGATAGAACCAGATACTTGCGATCTGGATCTATCGAGAGAGCCCCCTAGTCAATTAACGTAACTTAAAGGATGCAGTCTTAAGGACATCGCTAGGCTACGAGCCTGTCTTGCTCAACCCCAGTTCCTTACCTAGAGTATCCCAGCTAGACATTCAGTTTCAGTTTCTATGGAGCTCGTCCTGGAATCTTTACGACTCTGAACCTCACGATTCTATACAGGACTGGCCATTTGTATCGGCACTAGCTCAGAGAAGAGTGTTGAGAGGGGAGAAGGGGTGTTGGAGAGAGAGGAAGCTGTTGGAGTGGCTTTGTTATGTGTGTTTAGTCTGTATACGTCGTCAGGATGTCCCCTAACTGGGTGCAAGCATGTGAAACATGCTAGGACGTACTACCACACCCACTAAATGTCCGCCGTGGCAGGGATTCGATCCCGGGTCTTGCAGATTCACACGTGAGCGTGCTCACCACTGGACCACCACGGCTCCTTAATCGAGTAGACACTTGTTAGTATTTAATATAAGCTCTTTGATATGTGTGCATTATTATTCACAGCATTTATTAGTCTAGGTTGTTGCTGAGCCGCACAACCATAGCAGACTGTTTCGTTGATGAGGAAGTACTTCTTTTAGTGTCGAGCATTGCTACCGTTGCGCATTTATAGTATTCTCGTGTCAGTTAACATTATTATGTCCTATCTTTTAGTGTATTCAATTTACACGTGTGGTGTCCTGCCTCCTGCCTTTATATAGTTCTAAATCAGTACGAGCATCTTATGAGCATCAGACTTTCTTCAGAAGTTTCCAGGTCTATGCTGTAGGACTATACTTCACTTTCTTTCAGATAGGAGTGAAGAGTTTATTGTTGTTTAGAGTAACTGTATTGAAGCATCTTTTTATTGTATTAAATCTTGCAGTGATTTAATTGATCTTTCCATAGATTCCTTTTTATGCATTTTAGCGTAACTTGCATCTTGTTTGTTATCAGGCTATACCAGTGCAGGTTAGCCTGAAGTAGAGTACTTTTATGCCCAGTTAAGGATACTCCGCTATCGCAGATTTACCCTGGAGGGTATAGGTGTTTTGTTCGCCGGCATATAAGTTCGAGGTTTTTGATCTAGCGGAACGTTGTTGCATAGTGCCCTATTACTAGTCCAATCATTGAGTGCCCTTGTTTTATTCGTAGTCCCGGTCGTAACAAATGGCGACCTTGCCTAGTATCTTATCTTAGTCGTCATAACAAATGGCGACCTTAGTCTAGGATTTAGTGAACTAAGAAATAATTGCAGGATTTTTTTTGTGGATTTTTTTTTTTTTAATCACCATTTGGGGGTCGATTGTTATTTCTCACAGTTTGGCAGTGGACATTTGTTTTTGAGGAATATTTTGGACAGGTTGGAATTTTGTTTTGGCAACGTAGTAGAGCACTTGAGTTGTCTTCAACCATTTTTTGAGTGAATAGTGCTACATGAGAGGTTAGGTACTTTTTTTTTTTTATAAACGTTGAGGATTTCCGGTGGACACTATGTCGAACGACGGTTCAGTGCACAGTAAGGACACAGTACGGGAAGCAGGCGAGGAGGTGGAGAAGGTGGAGTTGTCTAACGGCGTTCGGGTGGTGAACAATGAGGAGGATGCTCGGATTTTTTTGGAGGAGCCTGTGTCGGCGGATCGGGTGTCGGGGCTAGATCGGTACGGACTGCAGTGTGTAGCCACGGTCTTAGGGTTGTCCGGTACTAGCGGTTTGTCGAGAGGTGAGCTGGTTGCCTGGGTGCTCGGTGGGGTGCATGGGGCTTCGGGTGGAGCGGGACCTGGGGCACCTTCTGCCCAGCCCCCATTCCACTCGACTCCTATCATGGCGCCCCCTCGGGCTCCGGAACCGGGTACGTTCCCGCAGGCCGATGCCCGCTGGCGGTTGGGTATGCCTCTAGGTGATTCACGGGGTGGGTCCCCAATAGTAGCACCCCCTCCTCAGGGTTTGTCTTCCGAGATGTTGTTTCAGCTCGAACTCGCCAAACTCGAGCAGCGAAAGCATGAGGCTGAGCTCGAGCAACGAAAGTACAGTATGAGGCTGAGCTCAGGCAGCAGCAGCAGCAGCGGGAATCTGAGCTTAGGATTCAGGCTGAGGAGAGAAAGGCCATACGTGAGGCTGAGCTTCAGGTTGAGGCTACGAAGTACTGTGCATACATAGAGCTTGAGAAGTCTCGGGTGGAGTCGACAGGGCAGCGTCTCGGTTCAGGGAATCGAGGTCTTGATCAGTCTTTATCGCACCTTCTTAAGTTAGTCCCTGCATTTGACAAGTCGGGTGTCACCGAGTGTTTCCTGCATTTTGAGAAGAAGTGCCGGGAGCACCAATGGCCCGAGGTTAAGTGGGCAGCCCTTGTTTCCTCTAGGTTGGTTGGCAAAGGACTCAAGGCATATGATGCGTTGCCCTTGGAGTCTTGCATCGATTATTAGGTATTGAAGGAAGCTGTTCTGCGGGCGTACGAGTTACAACCAGAGACATATAGGTTGAAGTTTCGGGGTTCTACGAAGGGTCGTGAGTGCACTTTTCTAGAGTCGTGTCTTTGGCTAGCAACATTGGGGTGTCTCTGAGGTCTTCTGCGTTTACCAGGGGTGATATGTCAGATGCGGGGGCACAGCCAGTGAAGAAGTGTCCGGAAGGCTCGAAACCTGTCCGCGATGCTTTTTGCGACCATAGAGGGCGTGGCTGCATGAGTTGGGCTGGTTGCAAGCATGTGTTGTTGTTGTTGTTGTTGTACCCTAAGCTGCCTGGCTGAACAGCCCCGAGTCCCTGAGAAAGGCCATGGCCACGATCGGGCTTTCCCACAGAGCTCTCATTGAGTGTAGATTGTGTTGTTGGTGTAAGTGGTTGTGTGAAATGCAGTCTTCTATGATGTGTTTAATGGTATGGGGTGCTGTGTTACATCCCGGGCAGGCGTCGACAACGGAGTCATCCAGTCTCTTCTGATAGCTCAGGAGAGCTGGATGGTGTCCGCATCTCAGCCTGGCCAGGTGGACTCTGTCCTCGCGAGGAAGGGAGGATTCGGAAGGATGGATTTCGGGAGGCCGTGCATGCAGCTGCGTGTTGTCTGTGAGTGAGTGGATGGATCGGTGAGAGATATGAGTATGGATGTGCTTCTGGAAGTTGGTTCGGGGTGGGCAGGGAGGGAGAGAGGACAATAATTGTGTGTGATACCGTGTGCTGGGTGTTGTTTTGATATTTCTTGGTGTCTGTGGGTGTGTTGCCATGTAGTTTAGTGGGTGGTCTTGGTTCGTGGAGGCTGCTGCCAGGAATTGAGTGCCTCTCATGTCCAGATGGTCTTTGACTTTGAGGATTTTGGTTTCTTGATGTAGGTGATCTGTGGGTGCAGTAGCTGTGCAGCCTGTAATGATCTTCAGGGCTTTGTTTTGAATAGTCTGTAAGGTCTTATGATGTGTTTCAGCTAGGTTAGAAGCCCAGGCTGGGCTTGCGTATTCCATCACTGATCTTATGTATTGTTTATATACTGTGGTGGTAGTTTCTTTGTTGTGTCCAAATTTTGTGTGAGCAAGTGACCTGAGGGCGTTAAGTCTGGGTGTCAGTTTCTTTTTAATGTTTGTGGTGTGCTGTTTGAATGTCATATGAGTATCATATGTTACTCCTAGGATTTTGGGTGTGTGTGTACAGGTATGTGTTAGGGGTGTGTTGTTTATGGTGAGTTGAGGGATGTATTCGTGTTCTCCTGTCCAACTTGTGAGCAGGGTTGCGGTGGATTTGGCTGGGGCTAGATTAAGTCTGTTTGTAGAGCACCAGCCATGTAGTGTGTTGAGATAGGGTTGAAGGAGATCTGTTGCTCTTTTTGGGTCATGGTGTGTGCATGTGAGTGTTATGTCATCTGCATAGGAAGCTAAGTTTATTTGGGGTGTATTGGGTGTAGTTATATCGTGCATGTACAGATTGAAGAGTGTGGGCGATAGGACGGATCCTTGTGGGACTCCGTTTTGAAAGTTTCTGATTTTAGATGACTGACCGGCAAAAGATACGTGTGCACATCTGCCTGCTAGGAAGTTGGCCAGCCACCTTTTTGTGTTGTTGTGCATGTTTGTGTTGTAGATTTTGTTTGTTAGGTTGTGGCGGGGGATGGCATCGAAGGCTTTACTAATGTCGAGTGTGGCTAATAGTGATCTGTATGGTGGTCTAGCTGAGTTGATGCCGTCGAAAGCTCTTTGTGTAAGGTCTGTGAGAAGAGTGTTTGTGGAGTGCAGTGGCCTAAAGCCATGTCGTGTTGGAGCTAGGGGTAGGTCAGGTGTAATTAGTTGTAATACTAGGCATTCCATGACTTTGGAGGGGGAACAAAGGAGTGTGATGGGGCGGTGCGAGGAGGGTAGCGTGGGGTCTTTGATCGGTTTGGGGAATGTGATGATGATACCATGCTTCCAAATGTCTGGTATTGTGTTGTGTGAATAGCTGTAGTCTGATATGTTAGTGAGTGCTTGTATGCCTTGTGGTCCCAGGTGTCTGAGGTGTATGTTGCTTATGTTGTCTAGGCCACAGGTGGGTGAGTGCTTGAGATTGTTGATGATATGCTTTGTCTGGTGATTGGTGAAGGGTGTATAGTCAGGGTCTGTGGGGATTTGTCTCTTACGTCGGATGACACGTCGGTCGTCTTTGTGAGGTTTTAGGTGGCTGACATGTGAGAAGTGATTGATGAGAGTGTTTGCTTGTTGTTTACATGAAGGAGTAGAGTCTGTTGTTGTGATTGCAGCATGTGATTGTGTTGCTGTTGGAAAGTGTGATGCTGTTTAGTGTTTTGTAGAGTTTTTTGGGGTTTGTTTTGTGATCAAGTGTTTGTAGGAAGTTATTCCAATTTAGTTTTTGTTGTTCTTGTATTTTGTTGTTAGTTTGGGTGTTGAGTGCTTGTATTTGTTGTGTGATGTCTTGTGTGTGGGGTGCTGGTGCTGGGGAGTGTTTCAGTATGTCGCGTTGTCTGATGATGTTTTGAATTTCTGGTGTGAAGTTGGGGTTGTGTCTTTTTCTGTTACCTCTTGGAATGTGTTTCTTGTCAGCATTTTGGATAGTTTTATTGAGTATGTATACAGCATTGTTGATGTTAGTGATGGGTGTACTGTTTAGAGTTGTGAAGTGTTATTCTGTCTCATTTGTGAATGCTTCCCAGTTAGCTCTTTTATAATTGGTGTATGTGTGTTTGTGGCTAGCTGGGGTGAGTCTGGTTTTGGTGGTGATAATGATTGGGAGGTGGTCAGAGCCTAAGGTTCTGTCCACCCTCCAGGATGTTATGGGGGCGAGTTCTGGGGAGCAAAAGGTGATGTCTGGAGATAATGGGTTATAGAGGGCTTGGTGAGGAATATGGGTATGTTGATGGATGTCGTTAAGGATGATGAGGTTATCGGTTTGGTTTTGTAGTACCAGCCCTCTGTCTGTGTCGAGGTTGTCGACAAACCAGGCCGACGTCTTGGCGTTGAAGTCACCACCCAGGATGATGTGTGGGGTGTGTAGGGTGTTTGTGATGTGTTGTAAGTGTGGTCTGTATTCATTTGGTACTGTAGGGGATGTTTTGGGAGGGATGTATGTGTTTATGATGGTTATGTTGGAGTTGTTGCCAGTGCGTATTTTAATTGACTGTATTTCTGTTGTGTTATCATTTGGGGGGAGGAGGGATTTGGTTTGTACACTGGTTACTATGTATGATATTTCTTTGTGTACCAGGGTGATGAGTCCACCGCCCCCGCCGACAGCCCGGTCTTGTCTGATGGTGGTGAAATTATGAAATGTGGGTGTTTTTTGTGTTGTGCGGAGTTTTGTTTCTTGTAAGATGGCAATGTGTATGTTGTGTTGTTTGATGAAGTGTGAGAGTTCGTGTTTCTTTGTGTTAATGCCATCTATGTTCAGTTGAAAAATGTTAATGTTATGTGCACGATGTATGTTGGGTGCTGCTGCATGAGGATGGGGTGGGGGTGGGGGTGAGGGGGGGGGGGGGGGTGGGGGGGCGGGGGGTGGGGGTGGGTGAGGTGGGGGTGGGGATTGGGGAGCAGGAGATGGGGGTTGGAAGGGATTAGGATAGGGTGTGGTGTGTTGAGTTGAGGATGTGGATGGTATGGGAAGGTTAGGTGGGTTAGGGAGGAGAGGTGGACGGGTTTTAGGGGGGGGAGTGGATGATATGGGAAGGTTAGGTGGGTTGCGGAGGAGAGGTTGACTTGGAGAGGGAGGGGCATGAGGAACAGGTCCAGGTGTTTGTGTAGTGTTTCTTGGAGGCAAGTGTTGTGCAGGTGAAGTGGGTCCAGTTCCCGCATGAATTGCAGAGAACTGAACCCTTAGTATGGCGACTCGAAGTGATGGGTTTTGAGCAAGTTGGACAAATGTATGTGTACGTGGGTCCTGGGTTGCTCTCAATGTTTCCGGCTAGAAGAAGTCTTCGAGAAATGACAGCCGGAGAGTCATTTCTCGGTGTAGGAAAAACTGTGTGATGTGTGTGTGTGGTGTGAGAGGTGTGGAAATTCCCGGCGCGACCGAAGCCGCTCCAAGGACCCGTGCCCCCAGGGAGGGGGCAGGGGATGGTTGTGACGGTTTGGCTCCCGAAACAGCTCCCCGCGGCCGGCATCCGGTTTTCCTCCACTGGTCGTTGATTTTGTCTTCGGCCATGGAGGGTCGGCAGCGGTCCGCAGTTGGCAGCCTCGGGAGGTGGCCCCACGGCGTAGACGCCGCCACATCAGGATCTGTGTTGGAGTTGTTGCGTGATACAGGTGCATCCCAGACTCTGCTGAAAACTTTACAGGCCAACCTATAAACGCGGCACGGGTAGTTGTGGTGCAGGGTAGTAATGCTACACGGTCATACCCGTTGGTTCGAGTGGAGCTGGAGGTTGATGGTGTGACACGAGAGATAGATGTTGGAATCGTAGATAAACTGCCAGTAGAGGGCGTCGTCCTTCTTCTCGGCAACGACTTTGCGGTGCCTACTTCTGAGGTTCCACCCTTAGTCGTTGCCGAGAGGGCGACCGACGTGAGTAGGGAGGGGCAGGAGTTGGTCGAGAGGTGTCAATTACAGCAGATGGCGTGTGTTGTCACCCGATCTCGTGCATCTAAGGTGTCACAGCCTATTCCTCAGTCTCTAGACCAGCGGAGGAACGGTCGGAAGGAGAAAGCTAAAGTTGGGAGAACTTTTGTAAGTTTTGATCCAGCGACTCTTCTTGGCGACTCAGTATTAGCACCAATGTTTAGGTTCGGAGTGGCCACAGAACCTGTCACACTTGGTGAGGAGGTAGGGCGTGAGAAAACTCCGAGACAGCAACGTTACACAATTAAGCAAGATAGGATCGTACAGTCCAGTATCGGGGGAGGCCATAAGTTGCTCCGGGAGCACTTAGATAGATTGGCTCCTTCAGATATCTGTCAGCTTCAGATAGATGATCCTGAGCTTCAGAAGTGTAGTAACGATGCGATTGAACTTGATGAGGACGGGGATGTAAAGCCGGGGGACTTCTTTCGTGTGGAGGGCATATTGCACAGGCGTTTTCTAGATCCCAGACGGAGTTGGGAGGGTGGGTCGAGAGTGGTTGACCAGTTGGTAGTGCCTAGTGTGTGCCGTGATAGCCTACTGAGGTTGGCGCATGATGCACCGTTGGCAGGGCATTTGGGTGTACGTAAGACGGTAGCAGCATTGGCGAAATTGTTTTGGTGGCCAGGTATGAAGGCACATGTGGCGTCATGGGTGGCAATGTGCAGTACCTGCCAGACAGTAGGTAAACCAAACCAGTGTATTCCCAAGGCTCCGTTACACCCTATTCCTGTAATCGGGCCACCATTCAGTAAGGTTATAATCGACATGGTTGGCCCTCTACCCCCTACTAGTGCAGGCAACAAGTTCCTCCTCACAATCATGGATGTTGCCACTCGCTATCCAGATGCATACCCCATGCGAAATGGTACTGCTAAGACTGTTGTTCGTAACTTGCTATTGTATTGTTCTAGGTACGGGTACCCGCAGGAATTGCAGTCAGACCAAGGGTCCAACTTTACTTCTAACCTTTTCAAACAGACCATGCAGCAGCACGGTATCAGTACAGTTGTCTCTTCAGCCAATCACCCAGAGAGTCAAGGGGTGTTGGAGAGGTGGCACTCGACTCTGAAGAGCATGCTGCGTTGTTACTGTGTTGAGAATGGCAAGGATTGGGATCTTGGGTTGCCCTATGTATTATTAGCTGCTCGGGAGGTACCTGGTGAAAGCCTAGGGTTCAGTCCCAATGAGTTAGTTTTCGGACATCAGGTCAGAGGTCCTCTCAACATGGTTAGAGAAATCTGGGAGGACACAGCAAAACCATGTTCCATGTTAAAGTATGTCCTCGAGAGTAGAGAGAGAATGCTGAGAAGCCTAGAGTTGGCAGGTAGGAATTTGGTAGGGTCGCAAGCACTTATGAAGGACAGGTACGATGAGAAGACAAAACTCCAGGAGTTTCAGGTGGGGCAGGAGGTGTTGATTCTGTTACCTCAGCCAGGTCATACATTGTCTGCCAAGTACGCTGGTCCTTATAAGGTGGTAAAAAAGATGTCTGACCTAGACTATCTTGTGGCTACTCCAGATAGGCGTAACAAGAATCAGCTGTGCCATGTGAATCTGGTGAAAGAGTTTGTGAGGCACCCCCCTGAGCCTCTCGCTGTCCCTGTGTTGACCTGCAGCGGTCATGGAGGAGAAGGAGTGAGGGACAGTGAAGCCCAGGTGGAGGATAACTGGGAGTGTCATGTCTCTGCTGACCAGTGGGCGGGGAACTCCAGACAGGTGGCTGACGATGCTCTAGTGCACCTGCCTGAGCAACGTGCAGCCGTGCAGCGCCTGTTTGCTTCATACCCCACTGTGTTTGCAGAGCATCCAGGCCTCACAACTCGAGTGGTGCATGACGTGGACTTGGGAGATCACCCCCCCTTTAAATCAGTACCCTACAGAATTCCACCCATTAAACTCCCAGCCCTCAGAGCGGAGTTAGAGTATATGTTGGAACGGGGGCTGATTGAGAAGGGGGCAGTTACGTGGACATCTCCTGTCACTCTGCAGCCCAAGCCTGACGGGAAGGTTCGCTTCTGCATTGACATTCGGAGATTGAACGGGTTGACTCCCACCAATGCTAATCCCCTTCCCCGTGTTGACGATAGTGTAGACAAGATTGGTAAGGCACAGTTTCTAACTAAGGTAGACCTAGTGAAAGGCTACTGGCAGGTGCCCTTGTCTGAGCGGGCGAAGGGGGTATGCGGGTTTGTGGTTGTTACGATCCAGGTTCTCAAAGACACAGGGCTCTTCAACATTGGACTAGATAATGGCAAAATGCAACAACGGTAACACTAGATCCAACCCCTGCCTTAAACACTGGAAAACAAAACACCATTACCGCCCTGAGTCGTGCCTGGACAACGATGTATCCTATGACTCGGTAACTGGTGCACACACACTAGGCTGACGCTCGATGAAACAGCCTATTCTCAAACAGTAAAAGATTACTCGATTAGGTTACACAAAGAAAAGATAGTTAACGTGATTAATTAACGTTATGGTAGATACTCAAATAACTGGCACTCCTGTATTAAAGAAAGTGCAATGCTAGTCCTGCAACATCAACTGGAAACTTCTGAAATAAGTCTGATGCTGGGAAGATGTTCGTAAAGAATCTTGAACAATTATAATGCAGAATACGGGTCACAATAAATACTAGGACATATAGTAATAATAGGCAGGCGAATAATAAAGACTGCGCAAAGGTAGTAATGCTCGACAACTAAAGAAATGCTTCGTGACACAACGCAACAGCCTACTAGGGTTGTGCAACTCAACAACCACCTCGGCTCAAAAGTGCAGTGAATAATAATGCTGCATACATATAATAATGGGGCCTATCTCTAACCAGTGTCTGCTCAGTTAATAAAGTCTAGCTGGGGTATCAAGGCAGGGCAACATTGGGCGAGCATGCGGCTCGTAGCCTAACGTTGTCCGAAGGTGGTATAATGAAGATTACGTTATATGACGGGGATGCTCTCTTGATAAATCTAGGTCTCTAGTACCTAGTTCTATCCTGGCGATCCCTCAGAAGTCAACACAAAGAGGCAGCACTATGTTGTGAGGGATAGGCTATGGCTCTCTCACACCACAGCGCTGTGCTCGCAAAGTAAACCCACCTGAAGACAACTTAGGCTCCCACAGTACCTGTCGATGTCGTGCAGGGCTTAGCTAACACTGCACACATCGGAGACAACGACACAGTAACCTTACCCCCAGTCTAGCTTTAGATAACCAAGCAGAATCACTCAACACCTTGCCAGGGAGACATATACCGGTCTACAACCTTCCCGAGAGAGGATACATACGGAAAAGTCCGTCTCTCCAAACCTCAATAAAGCCTAATACCTCCTTAACCTAATACATGGAAATCTCTGAGAGCTTCGCGTACAATACGACTGGTCGACGGTGAACGTCTATGCTGAAACCAGAAGGGATGTTGAGTTTAATAAAGATTAGAGAATGAGAAAGGAGAAGTCGAGAGAGAGAAATAGTATGCAAAGTGGCGAGTATGGGGGACAGAATTGCAAAGGATGTAGGCGATACGCGTGTCAGGCAAGCTCTGAGCTGGTAAAGAACACGAGGCCGCGATGGGAAGGGACTAGTTGACCACCCGGCCGCCAACCCCGTCAGCGCCCAAGCGAGCCGCGTCATAGCTCACCCCGCTGCCAGGTGTACTCCCTCACCCTCTCTCGCTCGCCTCCCACACAAGCAACATTTATATTATAGCCAATATAAAATATAAGGCGCGGTCACAGACCAAAACAAAGACCATTTCTAGACTGTCTGTGGCAACACGACACTAATTACATAAAGCAGATCATTCTAGGACAACTGTAGCCCATCCCCCCATCCTGGCGAGCTGCAATGCCCCACGCAACCATTCTGCTAACGCCGGGAGGCGTCACATGGTTGATGGGAACACCTACCGTTGCAATGTGATGCCGTATGGCCTTAAAAATGCCCCAGCAACCTTCCAGAGTCTTATGAATGAGTTAGTAGCTGACATCCCTAATTGCACTGTCTACCTAGATGACGTTATAATCTACGATGACAACTTTGAGAGTCACTGTGAGCACATAGAAGCCTTGTTTCGGAAGCTAAGTGAGGCCAGCTTGGTGGTCAATCTGGGCAAGTGCGACTTTGTCCGGGCAACTGTGAAGTATCTTGGGTTTGTGGTCGGGTTAGGCCAGGTTTTTTTTGTATTCACCATTTGGGGGTCGATTGTTATTTCTCACAGTTTGGCAGTGGACATTTGTTTTTGAGGAATATTTTGGACATGTTGGAATTTTTTTTTTGGCAACGTAGTATAGCACTTGAGTTGTCTTCAAGCATTTTTTGAGTGAATAGTGCTACATGAGAGTTTAGGTACTTCTTTTTTTTTATAAACGTTGAGAATTTCTGGTGGACACTATGTCGAACGACGGTTCAATGCACAGTAAGGACACAGTACGGGAAGCAGGCGAGGAGGTGGAGAAGGTGGAGTTGTCTAACGGCGTTCGGGTGGTGAACAATGAGGAGGATGCTCGGATTTTTTTGGAGGAGCCTGTGTCGGTGGATCGGGTGTCGGGGCTAGACCGGTACGGACTGCAGTGTGTAGCCACGGTCTTAGGGTTGTCCGGTACTAGCGGTTTGTCGAGAGGTTAGCTGGTTGCCTGGGTGCTCGGTGGGGTGCATGGGGCTTTGGGTGGAGCGGGACCTGGGGCACCTTCTGCCCAGCCCCCATTCCACTCGACTCCTATCATGGCGCCCCCTCGGGCTCCGGAACCGGGTACGTTCCCGCAGGCCGATGCCCGCTGGCGGTTGGGTATGCCTCTAGGTGATTCACGGGGTGGGTCCCCAATAGTAGAACCCCCTCCTCAGGGTTTGTCTTCCAAGATGTTGTTTCAGCTCGAACTCGCCAAACTCGAGCAGCGAGAGCATGAGGCTGAGCTCGAGCAACGAAAGTATGAGGCTGAGCTCAGGCAGCAGCAGCAGCAGTGGGAATCTGAGCTTAGGATTCAGGCTGAGGAAAGAAAGGCCATACGTGAGGCTGAGCTTCAGGTTGAGGCTACGAAGTACTGTGCAGACATAGAGCTTGAGAAATCTCGGGTGCTAGGTACGGGTACCCGCAGGAATTGCAGTCAGACCAAGGGTCCAACTTTACTTCTAACCTTTTCAAACAGACCATGCAGCAGCACGGTATCAGTACAGTTGTCTCTTCAGCCAATCACCCAGAGAGTCAAGGGGTGTTGGAGAGGTGGCACTCAACTCTGAAAAGCATGCTGCGTTGTTACTGTGTTGAGAATGGCAAGGATTGGGATCTTGGGTTGCCCTATGTATTATTAGCTGCTCGGGAGGTACCTGGTGAAAGCCTAGGGTTCAGTCCCAATGAGTTAGTTTTCAGACATCAGGTCAGAGGCCCCCTCAACATGGTTAGAGAAATCTGGGAGGGCACAGCAAAACCATGTTCCATGTTAAAGTATGTCCTCGAGAGTAGAGAGAGAATGCTGAGAAGCCTAGAGTTGGCAGGTAGGAATTTGGTAGGGTCGCAAGCACTTATGAAGGACAGGTACGATGAGAAGACAAAACTCCGGGAGTTTAAGGTGGGTAGGAGGTGTTGATTCTGTTACCTCTGCCAGGTCATCCATTGTCTGCCAAGTACGCTGGTCCTTATAAGGTGGTAAAAAAGATGTCTGACCTAGACTATCTTGTGGCTACTCCAGATAGGCGTAAAAAGAATCAGCTGTGCCATGTGAATCTGGTGAAAGAGTTTGTGAGGCACCCCCCTGAGCCTCTCGCTGTCCCTGTGTTGACCTGCAGCGGTCGTGGAGGAGAAGGAGTGAGGGACAGTGAAGCCCAGGTGGAGGATAACTGGGAGTGTCATGTCTCTGCTGACCAGTGGGCGGGGAACTCCAGACAGGTGGCTGACGATGCTCTAGTGCACCTGCCTGAGCAACAGCGTGCAGCCGTGCAGCGCCTGTTTGCTTCATACCCCACTGTGTTTGCAGAGCATCCAGGCCTCACAACTCGAGCGGTGCATGACGTGGACGTGGGAGATCACCCCCCTTTTAAATCAGTACCCTACAAAATTCCACTCATTAAACTCCCAGCCCTCAGAGCGGAGTTAGAGTATATGTTGGAACGGGGGCTGATTGAGAAGGGGGCAGTTACGTGGACATCTCCTGTCACTCTGCAGCCCAAGCCTGACGGGAAGGTTCGCTTCTGCATTGACTTTCGGAGATTGAACGGGTTGACTCCCACCAATGCTAATCCCCTTCCCCGTGTTGACGATAGTGTAGACAAGATTGGTAAGGCACAGTTTCTAACTAAGGTAGACCTAGTGAAAGGCTACTGGCAGGTGCCCTTGTCTGAGCGGGCAAAGGGGGTATGCGGGTTTGTGGTTGATGGGAACACCTACCGTTGCAATGTGATGCCGTATGGCCTTAAAAATGCCTGAGCAACCTTCCAGAGTCTTATGAATGAGTTAGTAGCTGACATCCCTAACTGCACTGTCTACCTAGATGACGTTATAATCTACGATGACAACTTTGAGAGTCACTGTGAGCACATAGAAGCCTTGTTTTGGAAGCTAAGTGAGGCCAGCTTGGTGGTCAATCTGGGTAAATTGCGACTTTGTCCGGGCAACTGTGCAGTATCTTGGGTTTGTGGTCGGGTTAGGCCAGGTGTGCCCCCCCCTCCCCAAAACAAGATACAGGCTATTAACCAGTTCCCCAGACCGTCCACCAAGCGGCAGATCATGAGATTTTTGGGCATGATTGGTTACTATCGCCGCTTCATTCGGGGTTATTCTACTGTGTTAGCTCCCCTGACAGATTTGCTAGCAAAAGAGAAAAAGTTCAAGTGGGCACCTGAGTGTGAAAGGGCTTTTTCGCTGGTCAAGCACCTACTATGCACTCACCCAATCCTCAGGGCCCCTGAATTTGAAAGACCGTTCCAGCTGGCAACAGATGCCAGCGGTGTAGGGGCTGGTGCCGTCTTAATGCAAACAGACGAGGAAGGTTTGGAGCATCCAGTCAGTTTCTTTTCCAAGAAGTTTAATTCCGCTCAGAAAAACTACTCTGTGGTGGAGAAAGAACTGCTGGCAATAGTGTTGGCGCTCAGGCACTTTGAAGTATATGTTCCTGCCTACGGGGCAGTCGTGGTGATTTACAACGACCACCACCCTCTTAAATTTGTGAACCAATTCCACAACCGGAATATGAGGCTGACACGTTGGTCACTCATGTTGCAAGAATACAATCTAGACATTCGCCATATTGCCGGTTGTGAGAATGTGATTGCAGACTGTTTGTCGAGGATGGAGGATCCGGCGTAGATCACCACAGGTGTGTGGGTTTGAGTGGAGAAAAACCAGGCTTGCCCCTGTAGAGCAGCCGTCCAAAACAACATTATAATTAAATCAAAAATCACATAAAAACTCTTTCTTTTTTATAGTTAATTGTAAGTTGCCAATGTTATAGCTAAAGTCCTAAGTTGAACCTGTCTTTCACTTAGTAGGCTGGGCTCTGTGAAGCTCACTCAGGGAGCATAGTAGGCTAAATTATACTATTGTGTTTGGGAGGGGTTGTAAGATTTTCTTTATGCTAATATGTTGTTTTATTTAAGATTGAGCTTTGCATTTCATTTCTGGTGGAGTGGCTAGGTGTGGCGGGTCTTGTCGGCATTCTGCCTTGTCAGATATGGTGCTCGCCTAATGTTGAGCGTCCCATATCTTGGGCAGGGTGTGACGTCTACCAGCGTTGGCAGAATCGCCTCTCGTTGGCCACTATCGCTCGCCAGGGACATCGAAATCGGCTACAGTTATCAGAGAACGTTGTTCTTTCTTTCCTAGTAATCGCATTGTCACAGACAGTCCAGTGGTGGTCTTTGTTTTCGTCTGTGACAACGGGTTATATTTTATATCAACAGTAGTGATAATAGTACCAGCGTGTGAATGAGAAAGACTTTCAGAGCAAGGAGGTAGTAAGTGTCTGTATGTACGGGTGCATTTCTGCCTCTCGCTCGCCATTGGATGGCGTGTCTGGCGGTGTCCTATGACGCCTGCTGTCTTGTGACGTCTCGGCCCGTGATTGGCCGACCATCGTGCCTTTGCAGTCTCCTGTGTAACTTACCTCCTCCATGAGGGTCCCCAGGAGCTGTCCTCGTCAGGACAGGCTTGGCGCGCGTGCTTCTAACATCCCTTTGCATACTCTCTCCCGATCACCACCTTTATCACTGTTTCTCTCACTCGATTCTCTCTTTCCATACTCTAACCTTTATTAACTGCACAACACTCCCCTTGGGTTCTGCATACGGTTTTCATAGCCGGCCCAATGTATTGCATGCGCCGTCCTCAGAGATATTTACATGTACTTAGAATAGGTTTGAGGGTTCTTAGTTAGTATAGGTCAAGAACTTTGTGTGTCTCCATTATTGATTTAGTGTTTCTGCTCTTTAATTTAATGCTAGACAGGGATAAGGTAACTGTAGTCGTTGTCTCCGATGTGTGTACGGTTTGCTTATACCTACACGACTTCGACCGGTCCTGTGGTAGCCTGGGTTGTCTTTTCGGTTGCATCCTTTGCGAGTGCAGCATTGTGTTGACTGAGGGTTTTGGCCTGTACCAGTTCTACACTTTGCTGCCTCTCTGCTTGTCTTTAGAGGGTTGCCAGGATAGAACCAGATACTTGTGATCTGGATCTATTGAGAGAGCCCCCTAGTCAATTAACGTAACTTATAGGATGCAGTCTTAAGGACATCGCTAGGCTACGAGCCTGTCTTGCTCAAATCCCAGTTCCTTACCTAGAGTATCCCAGCTAGACATTATTAATCGAGTAGACACTTGTTAGTATTTAATATAAGCTCTTTGATATGTGCGCATTATTATTCACAGCATTTATTAGTCTAGGTTGTTGCTGAGCCGCACAACCATAGCAGACGGTTTCATTGATTAGGAAGTACTTCTTTTAGTGTCGAGCATTGCTACCGTTGCGCATTTATAGAATTCTCGTGTCAGTTAACATTTTATGTCATATCTTTTAGTGTATTCGATTTACACGTGTGGTGTCCTGCCTCCTGCCTTTATATAGTTTTAAATCAGTACGAGCATCTTATGAGCATCAGACTTTCTTCAGAAGTTTCCAGGTCTATGCTGTAGGATTATACTTCACTTTCTTTCAGATAGGAGTGAAGAGTTTATTGTTGTTTAGAGTAACTGTATTGAAGCATCTTTTTATTGTATTAAATCTTGCAGTGATTTAATTGATCTTTCCATAGATTCCTTTTTATGCATTTTAACCTAACTTGCATCTTGTTTGTTATCAGGCTATACCAGTGCAGGTTAGCCTGAAGTAGAGTACATTAATGCCCAGTTAAGGATACCCCGCTATCGCAGATTAACCCTGGAGGGTATAGGTGTTTTGTTCGACGGCATATAAGTTCAAGGGTTTGGATCTAGCGTACCGTTGTTGCATAGTGCCCTATTACTAGTCCAATCATTGAGTGCCCTTGTTTTATTCGTAGTCCCGGTCGTAACAATATTATACTGTATATGTATATATTATGTATATATATATATATATGTATATATATTATATGTATATATATATACAGTATATATATATATATATATATATATATATATATATATATATATAGATATATATACAGTATATACAGTATATATATATATATACATATATATATAATTTCTAGGACATCAATATATGTGGCATATTATTTTACAATTCCTTCCTCCTCACCAAATAGGATATTGCTAAATTATATCCACTAGATCACTTCTCTGGTAATCATTATTGAAAGTATACTCCGTTTCTTAAACTATAATAGGTATAGCATTAGTAAATTAAAATAATCTAATACAGAAATATATATGTTAGGTGTACGAATAATGATATTACACAATACATGGTTCATTTTCCACCCTAACGACCACTACTGTTGGACATGAATATGGATTAAATCCCTACCCACCCAGGGTCAGCATTTTATCTGAAGTGTACGGATAAAGTGAATTATAAATGAAGGCTGGTAAAGTGTACTAGATCGGCTATTACTATATTCCTTATAGGAATTAGGAACTATAGATCATTTATTATAGTTAGACCAAAAATCATGACTCCCTCTACCTCCGAAATGACGATAATAATCAAGCTAATATATCTATCCTTTTGGAAGAGCCAACTATGGATTAAGTGTGGAAAGTTGGTACCGGTACTCATTTATTCAAGCCCCTTTGTATTATTACATATATTTGGAGTCACGATTTCTGCCTAACCGTAAAAT
The DNA here is from genome assembly GCA_032716605.1 of Paralithodes platypus. Lineage (NCBI taxonomy): Eukaryota > Metazoa > Arthropoda > Malacostraca > Decapoda > Lithodidae > Paralithodes > Paralithodes platypus. The sequence goes on along the minus strand of CM064507.1, from coordinate 8,510,788 downwards.
TACAGGGTAGAAAACAAATAGTGCAATCGAGGTGAACGAGTACTTAGTAAATAGAAATACTTGTTTTAAAAATGTTAAACCATGATATTATTGCGGATCAAGACAGGAGTTTCCATAAAAGGCCAACCATTCAACAATGACCAGAAATTCCCTTTGATCTTTAGCCGCCAAGAAACCTTCACCAATCTATTTATCATTCCCCAAACGCCTATACAGACAAAGCCATCGGAAGAAGATTGATATGAACTCTTGCCTTTGAGCTATTATTCTGGAAAGACCACACCATCTGTCTCTCACTAGAGATTCTGTAGTAAGAAAGAGTGAACATCGTTTTGTTTGGACACCATTTTGGTGCCTCAAATATTAACCCCTTGTGGATCTAAGACGCATGTATCCATTTTATTTTGGTTATCAGTAATCAACATTATGCCATTGAGGTAGGATATCAAGGAATTAGAAGGGTAAATACTATCTCAATGAACTCTTTAGCTCACACACACTTGCCCTAAGCTGTTTAAAATCCTCTAATGATAACCAAAATAAACTGTTAAAATGTGTCAAAGGTTTGTTGCTGTTGTCGTTCCCTAGACTGTCTAGCTGAACATCCCCGAATCCCTAAGGAAGGCCATGGCCGAGATCGGGTTTTCTTACAAGGCTCTCAAGTAGTGTAGATTATGTTGTTGGCGTAAGTGATTGTGTGGAATGCAGTCTTCTACGATGTGTTTGATAGTATGGGGTGCTGCGTTACATCATGGACAGGCGTCACCGACGGAGTCATCCAGTCTTTTCTGATAGCTCAGAAGAGCTGGATTGTGCCCAAATTGCAGTCTGGCCAGGTGGACTCTGTCCTCACGAGGAAGGGAGGACTCAGAAGGATGGATTTCGGGAGGTCGTTCATGCAGCTGCGTGTGGCCTATGAGTGACTGGATGGAACAGCGAGTGATATGAGTATGGATGTGCTTCTGGAAGCTGGTTTGGGGTGGGCAAGAAGGGAGAGATGACAGTATTTGTGTGTGATATCGTGTGCTGGGTGTTGTTTTGATGTTCCTTGGTGTCTGAGGGTGTGCTGCCATGTAGTGTAGTTGATGGTATTGGTTTATGGAGGCTGCACCCAGGAATTGAGTGCCTCTCATGTCCGGGTGGTCTTTGACTTTTAGGGCTTTCTTGATGTAGGTGATCTGTAGGTGTAGTAGCTGTGCAGCCTGTGATGAGTTTTAGGGCTTTGTTTTGAATGGTCTGAAAGGTTTTGTGATGTGTTTCAGGTAGGTTAGAAGCAAAGGCAGGGCTTGCATATTCCATTACTGATCTTATATTATAATGTTTGAATACTGTGATGGTAGTTTCTTCGTTGTGTCCTCGAAGGACTCCGTTTGTTAAGTTCCTGATGCTAGATGACTGACCGGCAAATGATACATGTGAATATCTGCCTGCTAGGCAGATGGCCAGCCACCTTTTTGTATTGCTGTGCATGCTTGTGTTGTAGATTTTATTTGTTAGGTTGTGGCGGGGGATGGCATCAAAGGTTTTACTAATGTCGAGTGTGGCAAGTGGTGTTCTATGTGGTGGTCTAGCCAAGTTGATGCTATCAAAAGCTCTTTGTATAAGGTCTGTAAGCAGAGTGTTTCTGGAGTGTAGTGGCCTGAAGCCATGTTGTGTTGGAGCTAGGGGTAAAGCGTGTGTGGTCAGTTGTAGTACGAGGCGTTCTGAAACTTTGGAGGGGGTTCCAGGGAGTGACATGGGGCGGTGTGAGGAGGGTAGCATGGGGTCTTTGTTGGGTTTGGGGAATGTAATGATAACACCATGCTTATAGATGTCTGGTATTGTGTTTTCTGAATAACTGTAGCTTGATATGTTGGTGAGTGCTTGTATGCCTTGTGGTCATAGGTGTCTGAGGTGTTGTCTTCTGTTGTCTGAACCACAGGCGGGTGAGTGCTTGATATTGTTGATGATGGGATTTGTCTGGTTGTTGGTGAAGGATGCATAGTCAGGGTCTGTGGGAAATTGTCTCTTACAGCTGATGATACGTAGGTCGTCATGAACTGAGTTTAGGTGGATAACATGAGAGAAGTGATTAATGAAAACGTTTGCCTGTTGTTTGTTTGACGGTATAGCGTCTGTTGTTGTGATTGCTGCATGTGATTGTGTTGTGTTGCTGTTGGAAAGTGTAATGCTGTTTAGTGTTTTGCAGAGTTTATTGGGGTTTGTTTTGTGATCAAAGGGTTAATCAATAAGGCTTTATTATATGACTGATCATGTAGAATGCATACCCAATGAGCAAACTGAATTTCCCGTATCAGTATTGCTAACATGTTATAGTGAAAATGTAGATAATTGAAAATATCGCCAGTGGCAACAAAAACGGAAGAGGTTGAGCGATCTTTGTTACTATAGGGTCTCAGTCTCCCTTCTCTTCCTAACATTGGAGATAAGGAGTCAATAATTTTGGCTATGATCATCCAAGATTGGAATTTATGGGTGCTAGAACGACCTAATAGATAAAAATTGCGAATCGTTTATCTGGAATATATTCCGATTCTCTTATTTGGTTGTGAAAGGTTGGTGAATTTTAAATACTAAGAATATCCACCACTTAAATACTTTATATTGCATGTGTCTTTATATTCATGATAGTCTAATATTATTTCGGAAATTCAGTAATGACTAATTAAAATCAGACGATTATGGAAATCAGACGGCTAATTGAGACTCTACCCGCTTGATTCCAAGAGAGTAAACCAAAACCAATTAGAGTTAAAAAGTTCACTAAACCATAAAGCACAATTAGAATTATGCGTCTTGGAGTGAATCTCACCATTCTACAATGATATGGTCTTTATTTAACTAATCTAAGTAACTAATTATATTGTTTCATATTTACCCATATTACCTTCACCCTATTTGGTCCAAGGGGCGTCATTTAGGACCTGCCCTGTTATGCAATATTAGTTTGGAGATTTTAATACGCTCCACCCCATTCAGGTGCCGATGCATTTTTGGATAAGTGATAGAGAGCTTGGTATTTAAAGAAATCGGCCTTCGGCCGGCCGGAATATTGATTTCAAAACAAAAAATTTACAAACCTAGCTATACGGGTCTGGCTGTTTTTTTCTTTTCTACTTGATAGAAGTCTGGAAAGGCGTTTCTTTTAGCCTAGGGGACACACCAAAAATACACTGCTTGAAAAAATAAAATAAACAAAATTCTCAACAATAATGAAACAAATCATCATAGTAAACCACAATGCGCTATACAAAATAGTGTTCAACCTACAGTATATAAGAAGCACTATAAAGAAGCCTCTTAAAGGTCGTTGCACACTGACACGACAGCCCCTGCAAGACTGGCACGAACAGCCACGACACATACAAATCTTGTGTCTTGCCAAATTTACTAGAGATCGCGGCGAAAATGGCTGGCATCGTTAGAGTCGTATCTCTACCGTATCTCTTCCGCACGACTTGATAAGACTCTAGCGATGCCGATACAGTGGAGAAACGAATGCTATGAAGAAGATAGGAAAAGTCGTGCAAAGGGTACTCGACTAGTCCACGGAAAAGGTACGACCCAAAATACTGCGATACAATTCAGAAGAATCGTATCGACGCCGTGAAACGTTTAACTCGGCTGTTGCCAATTTACTGCACGGAAGAGATACGGTCCGCACTGCAGGCTTACGTGCCAGACGACGTTGATACGTACCATACAGCTTTGATACGGACCATACGTCTTTGATACGGACCACACGATTGTGATACGGCGAGTTCGCGATGGAGACCAGACTCAGACGATTCTTTACAGTTGCCGCAAACTTTTGAACAGCTCAAAATCTTGTATCGACCCTGATACGTTGCTTGGACCGTGAGAGTCAACCACGGCTAATTTACGATATCCACGATGATGTTGCCGATTCACCGTATCAGGCTGAAATTTCGAGTCGGGAACTCGCCTGGAGGGACTTTCGTGTCAGTGTGCAACGACATTTATCAACCAGAACATGTCGGACCATATATTGTTCAGCCTATTTATAAACTGCTACAATGAAGAGACTATTATCTTCTCGTATGCCATGGCCTGTTCAGCGCAAGATTTATGATCCCGTGGGAGATTTTGTTCTTGGTAAGCAATAGCGAGCCTGCAATTTAGGAGGAACCAGCCATCAACCAGTGCAGTATGCTATCGAATAACGCATAAGATAAAGTATCCCGAAGTGGGGTCTTGGGTATATTTGTATTTATATTTTGTGTTTGTTTAGCTTGAACGTTTAGAGAGGAAACCAAAAACAAAAGAAAAACAATTACAATAACAAAATTCAAAAATGGTAGTAAACTAATGACAAAAAAACTCCCAACACCAAGTGAAGCTAAAGACACAACGTCATAATAAACCCAAGCCTTCAGACCACATAGTGTTCAACCTATATAAAAGGTGCCATAATGAAGCCTTTCTATCTTCTCGTCCATCATGGCCTCTTCAGCGCAAGATTTATGATCCCGATGGAGATTGTTTTCCTGGTGAACAATAGCAAGCCTGCAATTTAGAAGGAATCTACCATATGCATATAAGTCTTGGGGCAATTTATTGTATTTTTTAGCTTGATGGAAGATTAGAGGGGAAACTTAAAAAAAATGAAAATGCTAAAAAGAAAGCAAATAATACTAATACTACTATTAATAATAATAATAATAATAATAATAATAATATAAAAATCCCTCAACATCAATTGAAAATAATGACAAAGCATCATACTAACCCCCAATACGTCGGACCATATAGTGTTCAACCTTTATAATCAGTGCCATAATGAAGCCGCTATATCTCCTCGTCCGCCGTGGCCTCTTCAGCGCCAGATTTATGATCCCGGCAGAGATTTTGCTGAGAGGGAAAGAATTGATCGTCTAAGTTTTGACCCGTTCTGGGAAGTTTAAGGGGAGAATTCCACTTGACGGATTTTTGTTTTGTTTTACCTCTTTCTCCCTCATGTGTAGCCTCCTTGCTTTTGAGATGTTAAGAGGTCCGCCCCATTAGTTTGGCGAATTTAATAACTTTCGCCCCATTTCTGTCAATTTATGGACCTTTTGTGCCATTTAGGTGTCGATTTTTTCCTGGCGAGCGACAGCGAGCCTGTAATTTAAGAGGAACCGGCCTTCAGCCGGGACATTAAATTTTCTCTACCAAAAAATCTACAAATTAATCTGGAAAGGTGGTCAAGGACGTGTAACTCTTAGTTTGATGAAGGTCTAGGGAACAAACTGAAAACCTCCCCTTAAATCATCACCGACCAGACAAAAATAATCGAGTTTGTATTAATATTTTATCGCATTCTTCTTCTAAATATTACTGTGTTTTTATGTGCAATTAACCTAAAGGTGTCCTGCATAACTTGATTAAGTTTTCTTACATTATATTATATCTCTTTGATCTCAACCAAGCTTACTATCAAGCTATAGGAATTTTGCAAAAGGTGTTTCAATTAGCCAGTTTAAATTCATGCATGCATTCATAAATCCTGATTAAACCAACCTCTAATATGTGTGAATACATACAAGATGTATTTTTTTGGATACAACACATAATAAAAATCCTTCTTGTTAGCAATCATTAAAAAACAATGCATTGTATTGTATATGGTGGAGTTAACAAAAGGCAGGAGAGCTGGGTAACCAATATTTGCTCTACAGATCACAATTTAACATTGTTATCAATAGGTCTTATAAGTAGCTTTTTGTGATAGCTACTAGAATTCTTATACTTGTAATAACGGTAACGGTTAACGCTGGCCACCACCACATTATATATATAATGACCTAATGGGAAGTCATAATAACACAAGAAGGATCAGAATCGTATATATTTAGTACGCAGGTGTAGAGTCAGCAACAGTCAGCATTCGCCTCTCACCTCATGACTGAAGGGTCGGCAATAATTTGTCTTTTTCACCCCCCAAATACTACTCCCACTTGTTTTATTGCTGTTACATGTTAATATCTTCATACTAAACGTAAACTAGGGGCATATGAATAAGTAATAACGATATTTATGGTAAAATTATGATTTTAGGCGGGAATGAACCAAAATATCCTCGCTTGGCGGGAGGGTTTGAACTATCAATGGCGTGCCGCTCCCGGTAAATAATGATAATAATAATACGAAAATATATCTATCTATCTATTGCCTGACGCCGTGATCCCCGAAGGGGTGGCCACGAACGAAACGCCCCCATGCACCTCTGTCCCCACTAAGTCAACACCATTCGTCCCAACCAGCACTGCCTTCATCCATATACTTCTTCACTCCATCCTTCCACCTCTCTTTCGGTTTACATCTCCCTCTCTGTCCTTCCAGCTCGCTCTCGTACACCCTCTTAGTCATTCTCTCTCATCCCATACGTTCCATATCGCCGAACCATCTCACGGTGTTCCTTTTCACACTTTCCAGCACATCTACCTTCACACCACACCTCCTTCTTACTTCCTCATTCGTCTGTCTATCCCTCCATGTAACTCCGCACGCACTTCTCAAGTAACTCAATTCCACCCCTCTCACTCTTGGTCTGAGTCTCTCCACCAACGTCCATGCTTCGCTTCCGTAAGTCAGTGTCGGGATTACCACAATGTCATGCAAGGACTTCTTTACTTCCATACTGACCACCCTATTTCTTGTTACTGCTTTCAGCGTTCCTACAACCCTCTTCCCCTGTTGCACCCTCTCCCGAACTTCTTTATCCATAGTCCCATCTTTACTCAACACACTGCCCAGATACTTAAATGAGCTGACAATTTCCATAGCCTGACCGTTCAACTTCACCTCCCACTCTGTGACTTCACCCCTTTCGAAGACCATAACCTTGTTCTTCCCCGCATTTACCTTCAGATTCCGTTTTTCGCACACTGTTCCAAAAATATTTACCAGGCCCTGCAACTCCCATTCATTATCGCTCATCAGAACTGGATCATCAGCAAACAGCAGTACAGGCAGCTTCCACTCATTTCCCTCCCTTTTCAGCGATACCCCAACATCCACTGCTCTTCCTTGTATTTCTTTCATGACTCAACCCATATATACAGTAAACAACCAAAGGGACATTACACACCCCTGTTTAAACCCAACATTCAGATCAAAGAACTCGCTCTGCTCATTCTCCACACGTACTACCGCCTTAGCACCCTCATACATGTTCTTCACTGCTCTCAGCAACTTGCCATCTACTCCGTATATTTTAAGTACTTTCCAAATACCTTCTCTATCCACTCTTAGCATAGGCCTTCTCCAAGTTCATAAAGGCAACATACAGCTTTTGTTGCTTCTCCAGATATTTCCCCACAACACATTTCAGGGTAAAAATCTGATCTTCACATTCTCTTCCCTTCCTAAAACCGCCCTGCTCGTCACCTCTCCATTGCTCCGTTCTCGCTCTCACTCTCTCAATCACTACCCTACTGTACACTTTTCCTACTACGCTTAGAAGACATATACCTAGGTGGTTAACACACACTCCTCTTTCCTACTACGCTTAGAAGACATATACCTAGGTGGTTAACACACACTCCTCTTTCCTACTACGCTTAGAAGACATTTACCTAGGTGGTTAACACACACTCCTCTTTCCTACTACGCCTAGAAGACATATACCTAGGTGGTTAACACACACTCCTCTTTCCTACTACGCCTAGAAGACATATACATAGGTGGTTAACACACACTCCTCTTTCCTACTACGCTTAGAAGACATATACCTAGGTGGTTAACACACACTCCTCTTTCCTACTACGCTTAGAAGACATATACCTAGGTGGTTAACACACACTCCTCTTTCCTACTACGCTTAGAAGACATATACCTAGGTGGTTAACACACACTCCTCTTTCCTACTACGCTTAGAAGACATATACCTAGGTGGTTAACACACACTCCTCTTTCCTACTACGCTTAGAAGACATATACCTAGGTGGTTAACACACACTCCTCTTTCCTACTATGCCTAGAAGACATATACCTAGGTGGTTAACACACACTCCTCTTTCCTACTACGCTTAGAAGACATATACCTAGGTGGTTAACACACACTCCTCTTTCCTACTACGCTTAGAAGACATATACCTAGGTGGTTAACACACACACTCCTCTTTCCTACTACGCTTAGAAGACATATACCTAGGTGGTTAACACACACTCCTCTTTCCTACTACGCTTAGAAGACATATACCTAGGTGGTTAACACACACTCCTCTTTCCTACTACGCTTAGAAGACATATACCTAGGTGGTTAACACACACTCCTCTTTCCTACTACGCTTAGAAGACATATACCTAGGTGGTTAACACACACTCCTCTTTCCTACTACGCTTAGAAGACATATACCTAGGTGGTTAACACACACTCCTCTTTCCTACTACGCTTAGAAGACATATACCTAGGTGGTTAACACACTCCTCTTTCCTACTACGCTTAGAAGACATATACCTAGGTGGTTAACACACACTCCTCTTTCCTACTACGCTTAGAAGACATATACCTAGGTGGTTAACACACACTCCTCTTTCCTACTACGCTTAGAAGACATATACCTAGGTGGTTAACACACACTACTCTTTCCTACTACGCTTAGAAGACATATACCTAGGTGGTTAACACACACTCCTCTTTCCTACTACGCTTAGAAGACATATACCTAGGTGGTTAACACACACTCCTCTTTCCTACTATGCTTAGAAGACATATACCTAGGTGGTGGTTACACACACTCCTCTTTCCTACTATGCTTAGAAGACATATACCTAGGTGGTTAACACACACTCCTCTTTCCTACTACGCTTAGAAGACATATACCTAGGTGGTTAACACACACTCCTCTTTCCTACTACGCTTAGAAGACATATACCTAGGTGGTTAACACACACTCCTCTTTCCTACTACGCTTAGAAGACATATACCTAGGTGGTTAACACACACTCCTCTTTCCTACTACGCTTAGAAGACATATACCTAGGTGGTTAACTCACACTCCTCTTTCCTACTACGCTAGAAGACATATACCTAGGTGGTTAACACACACTCCTCTTTCCTACTACGCTTAGAAGACATATACCTAGGTGGTTAACACACACTCCTCTTTCCTACTACGCTTAGAAGACATATACCTAGGTGGTTAACTCACACTCCTCTTTCCTACTACGCTAGAAGACATATACCTAGGTGGTTAACACACACTCCTCTTTCCTACTACACTTAGAAGACATATACCTAGGTGGTTAACACACACTCCTCTTTCCTACTACGCTTAGAAGACATATACCTAGGTGGTTAACACACACTCCTCTTTCCTACTACGCTTAGAAGACATATACCTAGGTGGTTAACACACACTCCTCTTTCCTACTACGCTTAGAAGACATATACCTAGGTGGTTAACACACACTCCTCTTTCCTACTACGCTTAGAAGACATATACCTAGGTGGTTAACACACACTCCTCTTTCCTACTACGCTTAGAAGACATATACCTAGGTGCTTAACACACACTCCTCTTTCCTACTACGCTTAGAAGACATATACCTAGGTGGTTAACACACACTCCTCTTTCCTACTACGCTTAGAAGACATATACCTAGGTGGTTAACACACACTCCTCTTTCCTACTACGCTTAGAAGACATATACCTAGGTGGTTAACACACACTCCTCTTTCCTACTACGCTTAGAAGACATATACCTAGGTGGTTAACACACACTCCTCTTTCCTACTACGCTTAGAAGACATATACCTAGGTGGTTAACACACACTCCTCTTTCCTACTACGCTTAGAAGACATATACCTAGGTGGTTAACACACACTCCTCTTTCCTACTACGCTTAGAAGACATATACCTAGGTGGTTAACACACACTCCTCTTTCCTACTACGCTTAGAAGACATATACCTAGGTGGTTAACACACACTCCTCTTTCCTACAACACTTAGAAGACATATACCTAGGTGGTTAACACACACTCCTCTTTCCTACTACACTTAGAAGACATATACCTAGGTGGTTAACACACACTCCTCTTTCCTACTACACTTAGAAGACATATACCTAGGTGGTTAACACACACTCCTCTTTCCTACTACACTTAGAAGACATATACCTAGGTGGTTAACACACACTCCTCTTTCCTACTACGCTTAGAAGACATATACCCAGGTGGTTAACACACACTCCTCTTTCCTACTACACTTAGAAGACATATACCTAGGTGGTTAACACACACTCCTCTTTCCTACTATGCTTAGAAGACATATACCTAGGTGGTTAACACACACTCCTCTTTCCTACTACGCTTAGAAGACATATACCTAGGTGGTTAACACACACTCCTCTTTCCTACTACGCTTAGAAGACATATACCTAGGTGGTTAACACACACTCCTCTTTCCTACTACACTTAGAAGACATATACCTAGGTGGTTAACACACACTCCTCTTTCCTACTACGCTTAGAAGACATATACCTAGGTGGTTAACACACACTCCTCTTTCCTACTACGCTTAGAAGACATATACCTAGGTGGTTAACACACACTCCTCTTTCCTACTACGCTTAGAAGACATATACCTAGGTGGTTAACACACACTCCTCTTTCCTACTACGCTTAGAAGACATATACCTAGGTGGTTAACACACACTCCTCTTTCCTACTACGCTTAGAAGACATATACCTAGGTGGTTAACACACACTCCTCTTTCCTACTACACTTAGAAGACATATACCTAGGTGGTTAACACACACTCCTCTTTCCTACTACACTTAGAAGACATATACCTAGGTGGTTAACACACACTCCTCTTTCCTACTACGCTTAGAAGACATATACCTAGGTGGTTAACACACACTCCTCTTTCCTACTACACTTAGAAGACATATACCTAGGTGGTTAACACACACTCCTCTTTCCTACTATGCTTAGAAGACATATACCTAGGTGGTTAACACACACTCCTCTTTCCTACTATGCTTAGAAGACATATACCTAGGTGGTTAACACACACTCCTCTTAGAAGACATATACCTAGGTGGTTAACACACACTCCTCTTTCCTACTACGCTTAGAAGACATATACCTAGGTGGTTAACACACACTCCTCTTTCCTACTACGCTTAGAAGACATATACCTAGGTGGTTAACACACACTCCTCTTTCCTACTACGCTTAGAAGACATATACCTAGGTGGTTAACACACACTCCTCTTTCCTACTACGCTTAGAAGACATATACCTAGGTGGTTAACACACACTCCTCTTTCCTACTACGCTTAGAAGACATATACCTAGGTGGTTAACACACACTCCTCTTTCCTACTACGCTTAGAAGACATATACCTAGGTGGTTAACACACACTCCTCTTTCCTACTACGCTTAGAAGACATATACCTAGGTGGTTAACACACACTCCTCTTTCCTACTACGCTTAGAAGACATATACCTAGGTGGTTAACACACACTCCTCTTTCCTACTACGCTTAGAAGACATATACCTAGGTGGTTAACACACACTCCTCTTTCCTACTACGCTTAGAAGACATATACCTAGGTGGTTAACACACACTCCTCTTTCCTACTACGCTTAGAAGACATATACCTAGGTGGTTAACACACACTCCTCTTTCCTACTACGCTTAGAAGACATATACCTAGGTGGTTAACACACACTCCTCTTTCCTACTACGCTTAGAAGACATATACCTAGGTGGTTAACACACACTCCTCTTTCCTACTACGCTTAGAAGACATATACCTAGGTGGTTAACACACACTCCTCTTTCCTACTACGCTTAGAAGACATATACCTAGGTGGTTAACACACACTCCTCTTTCCTACTACGCTTAGAAGACATATACCTAGGTGGTTAACACACACTCCTCTTTCCTACTACGCTTAGAAGACATATACCTAGGTGGTTAACACACACTCCTCTTTCCTACTACGCTTAGAAGACATATACCTAGGTGGTTAACACACACTCCTCTTTCCTACTACGCTTAGAAGACATATACCTAGGTGGTTAACACACACTCCTCTTTCCTACTACGCTTAGAAGACATATACCTAGGTGGTTAACACACACTCCTCTTTCCTACTACGCTTAGAAGACATATACCTAGGTGGTTAACACACACTCCTCTTTCCTACTACGCTTAGAAGACATATACCTAGGTGGTTAACACACACTCCTCTTTCCTACTACGCTTAGAAGACATATACCTAGGTGGTTAACACACACTCCTCTTTCCTACTACGCTTAGAAGACATATACCTAGGTGGTTAACACACACTCCTCTTTCCTACTACGCTTAGAAGACATATACCTAGGTGGTTAACACACACTCCTCTTTCCTACTACGCTTAGAAGACATATACCTAGGTGGTTAACACACACTCCTCTTTCCTACTACGCTTAGAAGACATATACCTAGGTGGTTAACACACACTCCTCTTTCCTACTACGCTTAGAAGACATATACCTAGGTGGTTAACACACACTCCTCTTTCCTACTACGCTTAGAAGACATATACCTAGGTGGTTAACACACACTCCTCTTTCCTACTACGCTTAGAAGACATATACCTAGGTGGTTAACACACACTCCTCTTTCCTACTACGCTTAGAAGACATATACCTAGGTGGTTAACACACTCCTCTTTCCTACTACTACGCTTAGAAGACATATACCTAGGTGGTTAACACACACTCCTCTTTCCTACTACGCTTAGAAGACATATACCTAGGTGGTTAACACACACTCCTCTTTCCTACTACGCTTAGAAGACATATACCTAGGTGGTTAACACACACTCCTCTTTCCTACTACGCTTAGAAGACATATACCTAGGTGGTTAACACACACTCCTCTTTCCTACTACGCTTAGAAGACATATACCTAGGTGGTTAACACACACTCCTCTTTCCTACTACGCTTAGAAGACATATACCTAGGTGGTTAACACACACTCCTCTTTCCTACTACGCTTAGAAGACATATACCTAGGTGGTTAACACACACTCCTCTTTCCTACTACACTTAGAAGACATATACCTAGGTGGTTAACACACACTCCTCTTTCCTACTACGCTTAGAAGACATATACCTAGGTGGTTAACACACACTCCTCTTTCCTACTACACTTAGAAGACATATACCTAGGTGGTTAACACACACTCCTCTTTCCTACTACGCTTAGAAGACATATACCTAGGTGGTTAACACACACTCCTCTTTCCTACTACGCTTAGAAGACATATACCTAGGTGGTTAACACACACTCCTCTTTCCTACTACGCTTAGAAGACATATACCTAGGTGGTTAACACACACTCCTCTTTCCTACTACGCTTAGAAGACATATACCTAGGTGGTTAACACACACTCCTCTTTCCTACTACGCTTAGAAGACATATACCTAGGTGGTTAACACACACTCCTCTTTCCTACTACGCTTAGAAGACATATACCTAGGTGGTTAACACACACTCCTCTTTCCTACTACGCTTAGAAGACATATACCTAGGTGGTTAACACACACTCCTCTTTCCTACTACGCTTAGAAGACATATACCTAGGTGGTTAACACACACTCCTCTTTCCTACTACGCTTAGAAGACATATACCTAGGTGGTTAACACACACTCCTCTTTCCTACTACACTTAGAAGACATATACCTAGGTGGTTAACACACACTCCTCTTTCCTACTACGCTTAGAAGACATATACCTAGGTGGTTAACACACACTCCTCTTTCCTACTACGCTTAGAAGACATATACCTAGGTGGTTAACACACACTCCTCTTTCCTACTACGCTTAGAAGACATATACCTAGGTGGTTAACACACTCCTCTTTCCTACTACGCTTAGAAGACATATACCTAGGTGGTTAACACACACTCCTCTTTCCTACTACGCTTAGAAGACATATACCTAGGTGGTTAACACACACTCCTCTTTCCTACTACGCTTAGAAGACATATACCTAGGTGGTTAACACACACTCCTCTTTCCTACTACACTTAGAAGACATATACCTAGGTGGTTAACACACACTCCTCTTTCCTACTACGCTTAGAAGACATATACCTAGGTGGTTAACACACACTCCTCTTTCCTACTACGCTTAGAAGACATATACCTAGGTGGTTAACACACACTCCTCTTTCCTACTACGCTTAGAAGACATATACCTAGGTGGTTAACACACACTCCTCTTTCCTACTACGCTTAGAAGACATATACCTAGGTGGTTAACACACACTCCTCTTTCCTACTACGCTTAGAAGACATATACCTAGGTGGTTAACACACACTCCTCTTTCCTACTACGCTTAGAAGACATATACCTAGGTGGTTAACACACACTCCTCTTTCCTACTACGCTTAGAAGACATATACCTAGGTGGTTAACACACACTCCTCTTTCCTACTACGCTTAGAAGACATATACCTAGGTGGTTAACACACACTCCTCTTTCCTACTACGCTTAGAAGACATATACCTAGGTGGTTAACACACACTCCTCTTTCCTACTACGCTTAGAAGACATATACCTAGGTGGTTAACACACACTCCTCTTTCCTACTACGCTTAGAAGACATATACCTAGGTGGTTAACACACACTCCTCTTTCCTACTACGCTTAGAAGACATATACCTAGGTGGTTAACACACACTCCTCTTTCCTACTACGCTTAGAAGACATATACCTAGGTGGTTAACACACACTCCTCTTTCCTACTACGCTTAGAAGACATATACCTAGGTGGTTAACACACACTCCTCTTTCCTACTACGCTTAGAAGACATATACCTAGGTGGTTAACACACACTCCTCTTTCCTACTACGCTTAGAAGACATATACCTAGGTGGTTAACACACACTCCTCTTTCCTACTACGCTTAGAAGACATATACCTAGGTGGTTAACACACACTCCTCTTTCCTACTACGCTTAGAAGACATATACCTAGGTGGTTAACACACACTCCTCTTTCCTACTACGCTTAGAAGACATATACCTAGGTGGTTAACACACACTCCTCTTTCCTACTACGCTTAGAAGACATATACCTAGGTGGTTAACACACACTCCTCTTTCCTACTACGCTTAGAAGACATATACCTAGGTGGTTAACACACACTCCTCTTTCCTACTACGCTTAGAAGACATATACCTAGGTGGTTAACACACACTCCTCTTTCCTACTACGCTTAGAAGACATATACCTAGGTGGTTAACACACACTCCTCTTTCCTACTACACTTAGAAGACATATACCTAGGTGGTTAACACACACTCCTCTTTCCTACTACGCTTAGAAGACATATACCTAGGTGGTTAACACACACTCCTCTTTCCTACTACGCTTAGAAGACATATACCTAGGTGGTTAACACACACTCCTCTTTCCTACTACGCTTAGAAGACATATACCTAGGTGGTTAACACACACTCCTCTTTCCTACTACGCTTAGAAGACATATACCTAGGTGGTTAACACACACTCCTCTTTCCTACTACGCTTAGAAGACATATACCTAGGTGGTTAACACACACTCCTCTTTCCTACTACGCTTAGAAGACATATACCTAGGTGGTTAACACACACTCCTCTTTCCTACTACGCTTAGAAGACATATACCTAGGTGGTTAACACACACTCCTCTTTCCTACTACACTTAGAAGACATATACCTAGGTGGTTAACACACACTCCTCTTTCCTACTACGCTTAGAAGACATATACCTAGGTGGTTAACACACACTCCTCTTTCCTACTACACTTAGAAGACATATACCTAGGTGGTTAACACACACTCCTCTTTCCTACTACACTTAGAAGACATATACCTAGGTGGTTAACACACACTCCTCTTTCCTACTACACTTAGAAGACATATACCTAGGTGGTTAACACACACTCCTCTTTCCTACTACACTTAGAAGACATATACCTAGGTGGTTAACACACACTCCTCTTTCCTACTACGCTTAGAAGACATATACCTAGGTGGTTAACACACACTCCTCTTTCCTACTACACTTAGAAGACATATACCTAGGTGGTTAACACACACTCCTCTTAGAAGACATATACCTAGGTGGTTAACACACACTCCTCTTAGAAGACATATACCTAGGTGGTTAACACACACTCCTCTTTCCTACTACACTTAGAAGACATATACCTAGGTGGTTAACACACACTCCTCTTTCCTACTACACTTAGAAGACATATACCTAGGTGGTTAACACACACTCCTCCATATACCTAGGTGGTTAACACACACTCCTCTTAGAAGACATATACCTAGGTAGTTAACACACACTCCTCTTTCCTACTACACTTAGAAGACATATACCTAGGTGGTTAACACACACTCCTCTTTCCTACTAGAAGACATATACCTAGGTGGTTAACACACACTCCTCTTTCCTACTACGCTTAGAAGACATATACCTAGGTGGTTAACACACACTCCTCTTTCCTTCTACACTTAGAAGACATATACCTAGGTGGTTAACACACACTCCTCCATATACCTAGGTGGTTAACACACACTCCTCTTAGAAGACATTGTGACGCACCCCAGTGCTGGGCAACGCAACCTGATTGTACTCCTTGGTACTCCACTGTACCGCCCGTGATCTGGCTACCGTCAGCCGCTATGTATATTGAGTGTGACAACTTATAACTATGTTCTTTGTATCTCTGCAAAGGTCTCGTCATGTGCTAACCAGTGGTGGGTTTTGTTTTAAGCCATGTCGAGACCTTCCATTTAATATGTAGTATCAATAGAGAAATTGATAGATAGGATAATGGGAATTCAGAGAGAGAGAGTGAGTTGGGCTTCAGAGCAAGAGGGTAGCAACACGCCGCGCTGCCGGCCGGGTGGTTGCCAGACGTATGGACTGGTTGGCAGCCTTGCCCTTATAGCTAGGCGCGATAGGGTTGGTAGTCCATTGTTGCCTGCCTGGGCTGGGCCCATGTTGTCGTACAGCACACTGCCTGGAGGTTGGCTGTGTGTTCCTGGACTAGGTTGCCTAGAACCTTTGAGATTCTAACATCCCTTGCTCTCTCTCCCCACTTCTCACGGTTGCACTCTTTCTCTCTGACGACATTACTCTCATTTCATTCTTCTCTCTATTTAAATGCATAACCTTCCCTTGAGGTCCTAAAGGAGTTTCAGCACTCACCTCTCGTATTACTCTTAGGACAAGCATATATTTACATGTATTAGATTTAAGGGGTTAATGTGAACAGCGATCTTCTTGATGAGGATAGTTGGTGAACGTTCTACATGTTCATGAGTTATATGCCCTGCTCATCATCCTATTTGTGACTAGACTGGTGCCATGTGTAAGAGCCCGACCATGCCCAGGAGTTGTCTGTAGAGGGACGAGGACTTAGCCTTGATTTGCATACCGAGCCAGGAGCGAGTGTAGCACCCGAGACTACAGCTCGCTCGTAGTGCCGGTATAGTAGAGTAACGTAATTTATCTGTCCTTGTGTTCTCTACAGTCTTCTCCTGGGTTCTCGCTTTCGGTGCTGGGACTCGTTGTTCCTGTGACTTGGCCTGCTAGCTAGAACACATGGGGATGATGAGTGGGATATATCTTTATTTTACTATGCATTGCAGCTCTCTTTAAGTATATATCTATAACACTTTACAATACACATTACTCACACACAAGACAACACTATTAATACTTTCATGTATCAATTAACTGCACTGTCGTTTTGCTGCTGTGTCCGGAGTTCTGTTGCGTAGGGCGCATACGGACTCGGAGGGGAGACAGAGTGAGAGAAGCGAAGTAGCCTATGCGGTAGTAGGCTACCGGCGCAGTACTGTTGCCTGCAACCTTTTAGTTATTCCAAGTATAGATTCATTATTATAATAAGTGACTACTGTTTATGTTCCTCCCATGTGTATTATTAGGTATCTACTGGATCATGAACATCTTGTATGCTACATGCTAGTGCATGTTAGTAGGGGACAGTTAGTGTAGTGCACGCGCTTTCAAGTAGGCGTGTACATTTGTCATTTAGCATTTCACTGTCATACCTTTAGCCTGCTTCTATTCTACATTATTAGAGGCTTAATATTAACGTAGTTTCTTGAGTATTGCATTTCTTTAGTAATAACGTAACCTATAAATGTCTGAGGGAGTTTAGCCTCATAGCCTACCCCTGTTGTACACTTTCGCCGAGTTAAGGTACCTCGTTACCGTAGACGATAACTCTGTAGGGCGTTGGTGCTTTTGTTGTCTGGAGCATATAGTATTTGGGACTGGAATCGAGCGTGTCGTTGTCACTTAAGCCATTTCTGTCCTACGATCAAGAATCCCGAATATGTATTGCCGATCCAGCCGTAACAACATATACCTAGGTGGTTAACACACACTCCTCTTTCCTACTACGCCTAGAAGACATATACCTAGGTGGTTAACACACACTCCTCTTTCCTACTACACTTAGAAGACATATACCTAGGTGGTTAACACACACTCCTCTTTCCTACTACGCTTAGAAGACATATACCTAGGTGGTTAACACACACTCCTCTTTCCTACTACGCTTAGAAGACATATACCTAGGTGGTTAACACACACTCCTCTTTCCTACTACACTTAGAAGACATATACCTAGGTGGTTAACACACACTCCTCTTAGAAGACATATACCTAGGTGGTTAACACACACTCCTCTTTCCCCTTTACCTTTATACGAAAATACAAATACACATTTTCTTGGCATGATTTTGACTAATATCCTGCCTTCCATCAAATGAATAGGAATTTAGTTTTTACTATTACGTGGCCCACTCCCTAACCAGTATGAAACTGTATAAAGTCGATGTCACACGATCGTCTGTTTTGGCAGACTCAAAATGTATGTGTTATATTAGTTGTGAGGTAATTCATGTTAACTAGTATAATATCCAAATATTGTATGTATCAATTTAATGAGTTTCACGCATATCTCGTCCCAAGATATTAGTTCGTCCAACTTTTTATTATGGTCTTTTTAATATATTAGGATCTCGCGCTTGCTTTGTTCCCCTTCATTTTAATTTTCTCAGTCGTTCTATTCATCCATGCTTTTGCTCTCTCTGCCTTTCATCAATCCCATAATACTCCACGTTTTCCTCATTTCCTCTCACTTTCTCCTTCTCTATTTAATTTTTTCTCATTCACCCTATTCATCCTTTAATTCCCTCTCCTCGGGCTTTCATCCATCTCACGTTATTCATTTGTTTGCCTAGAGTGTGCGTTCTCTACCCCTCCGTAATATTTGCATTCATCTTATTCAACCATTCATTCATATACCT
The DNA here is from genome assembly GCA_032716605.1 of Paralithodes platypus. NCBI lineage: Eukaryota > Metazoa > Arthropoda > Malacostraca > Decapoda > Lithodidae > Paralithodes > Paralithodes platypus. The sequence goes on along the minus strand of CM064507.1, from coordinate 8,491,423 downwards.
CTTCTTTTCACCTGTTTTGGATTTTATATATTTGTCTTGTGTTCTTTTTTCCTCCCTGTCCATCTTAATGTTCTCATTCACTTTATTCTTCCTTGTCTTGCCACTCCTCTGTCTTCCATGTAGCTCATATTATTCATTTGTTTTTGTTTTGCTAATTTCCTCCTCATTTTGTCATTCACTCTATTAATCCATGGCTTTCCTTTCATCTATGATTTTGTTATTCCTGCATTTCAATTTTCCTCTTCATATTCTCATTCACCCTCTTGCATCATTCATTACATCTGCTTTTCTTTTATCTATCTCGTATTAATTCAAATTGTCCGCATTTCTTTCTCCTTTCCTATCTTAACCCCTTCTGTACCAGTGCCATATTTTGTAATATATTCTGGCAACGATTACACGATTGAATTCAGCTTGGACATTATTTATATCAACCAAAAGGCTGCAGACTGTCTCAATTAATTATTTTAGCTACCCTAAATCCTTCTTAAGCTTCATAAAATCGTCTAAAATGTAGTTTGAATAAAATTAAATAGACGTTTCCGGTATAGAAGGGGTTCTTTTTCTCATTCGCCCATGCATTCCCTCTCCATTTTCCTTCATCTATCTTATATTATTATGTTCCCTCACGTGCCTCCCTTCCTTCCTCCCCGCTCATGTGCCCTAAGCCCCGAGCTGCCCCGGGCCCCATCTCCTTACATATGCATTGGATTAAGGGGAGATGAGATGGTTTTTCTCCCTCGTTTTTAGCCCCATTGCTTTTGAGATTTTAAGACGTTCGGCTCATCAGTTTGAGAAATTTAGCAACTTTCGCCTCATTTCTGTCAATTTTAAGACCTTTCGTGCAAATATGGTGTCGTTTTTTTCCTGGCGAGCGATAGCGAGCCTGTAATATAAGAGGAACCGGCCTTCGGATGCGACCTATTTCTACCGACAAATTTACGCATTTATCTTGAAACGGGGTGTAGGAGGTGTAATTATATGCTTGAGGGAGGTCTAGGGAACAAACTAAAAACCTCCCCTTAAGCCCTTTCTTTCCCGGTCCCCATCTCCTTATATACGAATTGGGTTCAGGGTCTTCATTACCGCCGCCGCTACCTACACCTACACAGAGAAGTCAGGGCTTTTATCGGCTCAACTTATTTTGGTATACTGTATGTGTAGCTTGCGATTTAATGTTCAAACTGTTATACATAAGTTGATAAAAAAAGATTGCATATTGAATTAAAATTAATGTCTCAAAATATGTATGTACATAGTATAAAATATGTATATGTATGCATGTATATACTCAGGCCCAATCCCCTCTTTCCCTTGTGTGTGTTTTTTTTTTGGGGGGGGGGGGGGGGGGAGGTGACTCAAGACACAGCACACATATGGACAACATAACAAAAAACCAACGAACACACAAACACAAAATACAAATTCACACACATTTAGGTCACCCAGGAGAAGACCCAGAGACCAGGGTCACCATAGTCTCTCCAGCACTCCCCCGGCCTGAGACCACCCGGAAAGGTTTCGATCTCAGCAGGCAGACATACAGCAAAGCCGAAACTACAAGCCCGCCCACCACACTTCCAGGCGCACCCTTCATATAAACCGTCTTTTTATGTTTTTATTTTGCCTCATTTTGAGTATTGCTCTCCTGTTTGGAACTCGGCTGCTGACTGTCATTTGAAATTGCTTGATAAAGCTCTTAATTCTATTAAATTTATTCTCCCTGCTCTATCTCTTGATCTTCATCATCGGCGTCGGGTTGGTGCCCTTAGTCTTTTATTTAATTTTGTTAACAATACTCAGCATCCATTGCATAGTGTTTTACCAGAACCTTTTATTCCAATTCGCGCAACAAGATTTACGAGGAGTCATAATGACCTTGCCATGACTCCAATTAATGTTTCTACATCTCAGTTTTCTCGGTGTTTTATTCCTTCAATGATTCCCTTTTGGAATCATTTGCCAAACGAGGTTGTACAGTCAACCCATATCTCAGCTTTTAAGTCCAGAGTTAATGTTTTATTACAGCAGTACATTTTTGTTTTAATCATGATTTGCTTTTATTCTTTTTAGAATGGTGTTTTAATTGACAAACTGATTTTTTCTTCTGGGCTCTCTAACTACTGTAGCCCTTTTCCTTTTTCTTAGTTGTCTTAGTCTCTCTCCAGTACTTACGGGTATTTTGTGGGGATTCATCTTTTATATGTGTATCTGCACCCTATTGGGAGGCTTAGACAGCTTCTATAATAATAATAATAATAATAATAATTCCCGGGCTAGTCGCCTGATGGACTATTATCTAGTCCAACTTGCGCCCGACCCCTTCTCCCAAATGACCAGGTGTTCACTCATCTATTCACAAGCATTCTCCATTCATTCCTGTGTATTACCACTTCCTTTGCCTGATCTATAATCATTTCTCTATCATCCAAATCTTGTCTTACACAGTCTCTCCATCTTAATGGGGGTCTTCCTGCCCTTCTATCTCTCCTTGTATCTGACTAACATATTCTCTTAGTAAGCCTAACTTCTTCAATTCGTTCAACATGACCATACCAGCTCAGCACCCTTCTGTCCACTCTGGCCGACAAATGTTCCTGCTGCCCCACTATCCTACGTATCTCTTCATTCCTGTCGTCTCTACGAGTAACTCCACACATACTCCTCAAGCAGCTCATCTCCATCACATCCAGCTTTCTTCTCTTCTTTTCCTTCAGAGCCCGTATCTCAGCCCCATACATCACTGTTGGCACAACAATTCCTTGATACATTGCACTTTTAACTTTCATTCCGAGATTTCTCACATTCCACATACTTCCCATTGCTCTAAAACCTTCCTTCCTTCACATACTCTTTGTTTTACCTCAAATTCCATACCTCCACTCCTGCTTATCGTTCCTCCTAGATATATACATTGTATATACACTTATATACAGTATATATATATATATATATAATTATATATATATATATATATATATATATATATATATATATATATATATATATATATATATATTACTGAAAATTACGTACACAAATATAATGCATGAAATTTGTTGTCAGATTTTATTTTATTTATTTATTTATTTATTAATTATTTGTTTTGCCCGGAATATTATTTTAAACTCCTCTTTTCCTTATTCAAGCCCTCCATCTTATCAGTGAACTAGTAATTTAATGGTGGAATCGTATTACATACTATACGTATTACAGATGTTGTCCAAACATACAGTATATACGCTTATGATACATTGTTTCATTTTGCAATATTATATTTGCAGCTCGCGACTTATATTCAATATTGTACCGTATACGTAAGTTGATTATTAAGAGTGCCTGTCCAATTAAGCTAATATAGTTTTAAGTCAATATGAACGAAAGATATAATGTTTGAATCTTAATATATTACAGTACTTAATAAACTTATTATAATGTTATTACAAATATATATATATATATATATATATATATATATATATATATATGTATATATATGTTTGAGTAATATTTGATCGTTCTGTAATAATAGTATATTATTTCTTTATCCTCTGTATCCATCCAGATAACGAAAACATATTGTTCGGTTTTGTTATGCCCCAGGATGTATGTGCATGACCATAACTTTCATTAGGCAATATACAGTAAATATTCACAGTTACATTTTTACGTGTTTAAGGGAGCCCACCTCGCTTTTTTCTCTTTCTATCCCTCTCTCTTTGGTTTGTATCCATTCGACCCCATTCAGCCTACTGGTTTAAGACGGTTGCCTCCAACCAGGTGTCAATATTTTCCTGGCGAGCGATAGCGAGCCAGCATATGTATATTTTTGTTTTGACAGCAAGCTAAATTTGTAAATTTTTCGATAGAAAAATTTCTCCGGCGAAACCCTATTTCTACATTCAATGTTGGCTCGCTGTCGCTCGCCAGGAAGAAATCGACACCTGGATGGGGATAAACGTCTTAAAACAGTTGGCTGAATGGGGCCGACTGGATACAAGTCAAGGAAAGAGAGAAAAGGAGAGAAAGATAAAACAAAAATCCGGTGACCCCCCTTAACCTACAGTATGGACTGCAAAATAATGGACACAATAAAAGGTCAAGTTGGGGAAGGAATGAGGGGTTGGGTATAAAAGGGGGAAGTAGTGGATGATGTGGTATAGGGGGTTATTACCACTGTCTATGTGTCACCAAGTAGTGGATGATGTGGTATAGGGGGTTATTACCACTGTCTATGTGTCACCAAGTAGTGGATGATGTGGTATAGGGGGTTATTACCACTGTCTATGTGTCACCAAGTAGTGGATGATGTGGTATAGGGGGTTATTACCACTGTCTATGTGTCACCAAGTAGTGGATGATGTGGTATAGGGGGTTATTACCACTGTCTATGTGTCACCAAGTAGTGGATGATGTGGTATAGGGGGTTATTACCACTGTCTATGTGTCACCAAGTAGTGGATGATGTGGTATAGGGGGTTATTACCACTGTCTATGTGTCACCAAGTAGTGGATGATGTGGTATAGGGGGTTATTACCACTGTCTATGTGTCACCAAGTAGTGGATGATGTGGTATAGGGGGTTATTACCACTGTCTATGTGTCAAAGTAGTGGATGATGTGGTATAGGGGGTTATTACCACTGTCTATGTGTCACCAAGTAGTGGATGATGTGGTATAGGGGGTTATTACCACTGTCTATGTGTCACCAAGTAGTGGATGATGTGGTATAGGGGGTTATTACCACTGTCTATGTGTAAGTAGTGGATGATGTGGTATAGGGGGTTATTACCACTGTCTATGTGTCACCAAGTAGTGGATGATGTGGTATAGGGGGTTATTACCACTGTCTATGTGTCACCAAGTAGTGGATGATGTGGTATAGGGGGTTATTACCACTGTCTATGTGTAAGTAGTGGATGATGTGGTATAGGGGGTTATTACCACTGTCTATGTGTCACCAAGTAGTGGATGATGTGGTATAGGGGGTTATTACCACTGTCTATGTGTAAGTAGTGGATGATGTGGTATAGGGGGTTATTACCACTGTCTATGTGTCACCAAGTAGTGGATGATGTGGTATAGGGGGTTATTACCACTGTCTATGTGTCACCAAGTAGTGGATGATGTGGTATAGGGGGTTATTACCACTGTCTATGTGTCACCAAGTAGTGGATGATGTGGTATAGGGGGTTATTACCACTGTCTATGTGTCACCAAGTAGTGGATGATGTGGTATAGGGGGTTATTACCACTGTCTATGTGTAAGTAGTGGATGATGTGGTATAGGGGGTTATTACCACTGTCTATGTGTCACCAAGTAGTGGATGATGTGGTATAGGGGGTTATTACCACTGTCTATGTGTCACCAAGTAGTGGATGATGTGGTATAGGGGGTTATTATCACTGTCTATGTGTAAGTAGTGGATGATGTGGTATAGGGGGTTATTACCACTGTCTATGTGTAAGTAGTGGATGATGTGGTATAGGGGGTTATTACCACTGTCTATGTGTAAGTAGTGGATGATGTGGTATGGGGTTATTATCACTGTCTATGTGTAAGTAGTGGATGATGTGGTATAGGGGGTTATTATCACTGTCTATGTGTAAGTAGTGGATGATGTGGTATAGGGGGTTATTACCACTGTCTATGTGTCACCAAGTAGTGGATGATGTGGTATAGGGGGTTATTACCACTGTCTATGTGTAAGTAGTGGATGATGTGGTATAGGGGGTTATTACCACTGTCTATGTGTAAGTAGTGGATGATGTGGTATAGGGGGTTATTATCACTGTCTATGTGTAAGTAGTGGATGATGTGGTATAGGGGGTTATTACCACTGTCTATGTGTCACCAAGTAGTGGATGATGTGGTATAGGGGGTTATTATCACTGTCTATGTGTAAGTAGTGGATGATGTGGTATAGGGGGTTATTACCACTGTCTATGTGTCACCAAGTAGTGGATGATGTGGTATAGGGGGTTATTACCACTGTCTATGTGTAAGTAGTGGATGATGTGGTATAGGGGGTTATTACCACTGTCTATGTGTCACCAAGTAGTGGATGATGTGGTATAGGGGGTTATTACCACTGTCTATGTGTCACCAAGTAGTGGATGATGTGGTATAGGGGGTTATTACCACTGTCTATGTGTAAGTAGTGGATGATGTGGTATAGGTGGTTATTACCACTGTCTATGTGTAAGTAGTGGATGATGTGGTATAGGGGGTTATTACCACTGTCTATGTGTCACCAAGTAGTGGATGATGTGGTATAGGGGGTTATTACCACTGTCTATGTGTAAGTAGTGGATGATGTGGTATAGGGGGTTATTACCACTGTCTATGTGTAAGTAGTGGATGATGTGGTATAGGGGGTTATTACCACTGTCTATGTGTAAGTAGTGGATGATGTGGTATAGGGGGTTATTACCACTGTCTATGTGTCACCAAGTAGTGGATGATGTGGTATAGGGGGTTATTACCACTGTCTATGTGTAAGTAGTGGATGATGTGGTATAGGGGGTTATTACCACTGTCTATGTGTAAGTAGTGGATGATGTGGTATAGGGGGTTATTATCACTGTCTATGTGTAAGTAGTGGATGATGTGGTATAGGGGGTTATTACCACTGTCTATGTGTAAGTAGTGGATGATGTGGTATAGGGGGTTATTACCACTGTCTATGTGTAAGTAGTGGATGATGTGGTATAGGGGGTTATTACCACTGTCTATGTGTAAGTAGTGGATGATGTGGTATAGGGGGTTATTACCATTGTCTATGTGTCACCAAGTAGTGGATGATGTGGTATAGGGGGTTATTACCACTGTCTATGTGTAAGTAGTGGATGATGTGGTATAGGGGGTTATTACCACTGTCTATGTGTCACCAAGTAGTGGATGATGTGGTATAGGGGGTTATTACCACTGTCTATGTGTCACCAAGTAGTGGATGATGTGGTATAGGGGGTTATTACCACTGTCTATGTGTAAGTAGTGGATGATGTGGTATAGGGGGTTATTACCACTGTCTATGTGTCACCAAGTAGTGGATGATGTGGTATAGGGGGTTATTACCACTGTCTATGTGTAAGTAGTGGATGATGTGGTATAGGGGGTTATTACCACTGTCTATGTGTAAGTAGTGGATGATGTGGTATAGGGGGTTATTACCACTGTCTATGTGTAAGTAGTGGATGATGTGGTATAGGGGGTTATTATCACTGTCTATGTGTAAGTAGTGGATGATGTGGTATAGGGGGTTATTACCACTGTCTATGTGTCACCAAGTAGTGGATGATGTGGTATAGGGGGTTATTACCACTGTCTATGTGTCACCATTTTTGAGACATTTCCCGGCACTGTCACAGTACGTGCAGGGTTTTTCTTACACGTGCTAAGTTTAAGAGGTGTTATAAATAAGTGTTATGCTTAACATTTATTTTTGGAAACATAATGCAAACGTAATGGTAGCTTGTAATGGTGTAAGATCTAATTATAAACTAAATTTGAATAGTATCTCCCCTACACATTGTGGCTACTATACCGTAGTCATAATACTATATCTAGATACAGAGAACCCTTGCCTATATTATTCATAGACGACTGAAGCAAAATGGTTGTAAATATACTCACATATTTACTGGACAGAAATCACCTGGATTGTATATTATGAGTAATTTGTTATGAGTACTGAGAGGTTGCGAGTAATGATTTTTGACTTGTCATAATACCGAGGCTGCTGTACAGTTTTATGATAATCTTGATCACACCTTCACTTATGTTTGTAACCCATATAATTGACCTTGGCTAATTACGAATACCAGTACCAACATGACGTAAACACGAGTCGTATACTTACTTACTTACTTTATATTGATTGATTCAAATTAGGAGGCGATCCATAGTCTATGAACTGATTTTCACTAAATTTGTTGGGCAGATAATATATGCGCCAAAGAATAATTAATTCAATTTAGGAGGCTCTGGATCATATGTCATACTGGTGTAATTGTTGTTCCTTAAAGTATATTTTGTTACAAACCAGAGCATATTCGGAGATATGCTCTCTACCGAGAGCCCCTGAAGTATTTTTATGTGATTGGCTTGCGATCCTTTTAACCTAGAAAGGCGTTTATTGTATATCATGCTGCCCCCGTTCGTTTGGATCTGGCTGAATGCATATTTGTGGATTACTTGCATGCAAGGGCTACCGGGGGCAAAATTCCGGAGCTTCGGGCTGGATATTCATATTGTTTTCACCAACCAACTTTACTTCTAAACTTAATTAATTAAATTAACGAATACAAGTGGCACTCGAAGGACTCGAACCTAAGATACTCAAACCGAAAGTCCGCGCATTTATGCATTACGATATCAAGACAGTTTACACTATAGGGCACAACGAAAGAGAGAGAGAGAGAGAGTTAGAGTTAGAGAGAAAGAGATAGAGAGAGTGAGAGTGAGTGAGTGTGAAGGGCATATATACATGTGCAAATGGTAGTCCTGAGCTTTTGAGAGGACTGGATTATGGTAATAAACTACAGTATTTGGGGATCACACAACACAGCATCACCGATTTATTTATTATTTTTATCATTATTACTGTTTTTTTTTTTTTTTTTTTTTTTTTTGCCTATTTGTTAATTGTGTTGGTATCAATTTTACTCAATAGTTTATATATATATATATATATATATATATATATATATATATATATATATATATATATACTGTATTTACTGTATACATCATAAACTTTGCATGTTATTTTACTGTATAATTATGATACATCACACAACAAACCACATTTAATAATATTAGAACAATGTCAACTGCAGCTAGATAGTCTAAAAGAGAATACAGACTTACAAACAGATGTGTACTTTTGAATACACGTAGACAAATTCTTATTTAAAAGTAGTATTGCCGTTTGAGATAGCCAATAAATGTTTTCAACTCAGGAAAATGTACACATATTTTATCCAAGACTAACCTAGACTTTATTTTGAGTGATCAACAGTCTTATCTTGGCTGCTAACAAGAAGGCCTACATACCCATGGGGGAGTATGACGTGGGCAGGAGATGTTGTGGTCTCCAGAGACTGGTCCATCTAGATCTAGCCTTCACGGCCAGGGAGAGGTTTTAAGGAAAATATAATTTGCCGGCCCATGGATTCGAATCCCCATCGCCAGAGTCAGCACTCCAAGTGCTGTGACTTGACCGTCATTCGTGTGTGTGTGTGTGTGTGTGTGTGTATGTGTGTGTGTGTGTGTGTGTGTGTGTGTGTGTGTGTGTGTGTGTCCCTCTGCTCGCAAACTATCCCTAACACAAGAACACATATACAAATGTGAACAGGCAGAGAGAATAAAACAATGACAATATATATATAACCCACAGACCACCTCTCCGACATAAAGAACGATAACATTCTGTAACTGGCGCAATACAGTACACGTAATACATCGGCGCCGGAACGGAAAGGGAGTCATTGGGCGGTGATAAGCAAAAAAAAGGCAGCTAAATAATGACGGGCTGGGCAGTTTAGGCAAGAATTTGTGAGGGCAATAAAATAAATAAGAGCCGGCGGAGAGAAACACTGCAATCCGATAATGGTCGGGTATACCGCGGGGATTATGGCCCCAAATTGGACGACATAGATAATCACGACTGCAGGAGAGGAACGCGGGGAAAGAATTATAACTACGGGGTAAATATTTAAATAGCTACTATTATTAGACTCAGGGGCAAGGGCGAATCTGCAGTGTTTTTGTTTTTGTTTTTTCTTTTATATATATATATATATATATATATATATATATACCTATCTATCTATCTATCTATCTATCTATCTATTCTTTTTTCAATGAGAGTGAGGGAGACAACAGACAGAACTGCCTGTGGCGAGTTAGTCCCCCAGAGTTGAAAGAGTGACAGGGCCAAAATCAAGGGACATTAGAGTCAAAATGCCGGGACAGACGGAGTTTGAAGCAATTTAAGTGATAGGAAGAGAGAAAGACTGATTCTAGGAGAGAGTTCCAAAGCTTTGCTGTTGAATAGATGAAAGATTAAGAATTACTTTTCACTCTAGGGTTGGAGAGTTGCAGAGAGTAGGGGTGGAATTGTGTTAAACGATGGGTGCTACGTGTTCTACGAAGTGGGGGTAGTATACACTGAGAGAACTCTGAGTAACATTGATTATTGTAATAGCTGTATAATAATGAGAGAGATGCAACATTGCAGCGAAGAAAGAGAGACTGCAGATAATAGGAGCGTTCAATCTGTATACAAGCTTGCCAGATGTCCCCAGATTCGCCAATTATCGTAATAAAATGTGAACAAGACTAAGAAGGATGTCAGTTTCTAAATTATTTGTCGATTTTTCCTGAAGTTAATAAAGTCTTATGACAAGCGGTTTTAATCTTTGATATTCTTCATATATATTATAATAATCTCATATATATTTTAGCTCACTACTTGGTTGTATATTTAAAATACGAGAGCAGGAAAAAATATTGTGTTGTGAAATAAATCCATTACAAAATGGTAAATACTGGTTGTAAAAAATAAATAGTATATGATTTACCTTCTTTTGTATGCTAATGATATATTTATAATAGTGGTATCTAAATTAAACAACGTTTGTATGATTAATTTGACATTTCATTCAGTTACTTATTTTTCTCTGAACAGGACTGCCGGACTTGAGAAGCAGCCAATTTTCGATAGAGGCTGTTGATTGGCTAATGGATAGGAGTATGATTAGTAAATCAAGATACCTTCATTATTTCATATATAATTTTTAAATATTTTAATTACGAGCAATTTCAACAATTTAGTCATGTTCTGGAGTAATCTGCGAACACCATGGTATAAAACATGTCACATAAAATACACTATACACGTAAATAATATAAAGTGAACACAGACAAAATAAAAACATATGCGAAAAATCACTAAGCGAGAGAGGAGATATAGAAAAGGTGGGTGAAGGTGAAAGAAGGGAAGTTTGTATTGGTTAATTAAGTAGGAGAGACAGTGGTAATAGTGAGAGAAAATAGGGTGTCGGGGCTTGACCCAACGTGCGTGAGTTGAGTATTAGGCTGAATCAGTATGGCTTGCCAAGAAGGGGGCTGGGGCTGCCAGATGAAGGTGGGAGATGATGGTGATGATGGTGGTGGTGAAGAAGTCGATGGTGTTAATGTTGGTGTTTTATGAATTCTTCCATGTTGAAGGTCTTTCTCGATCTTTTTGGCTTTTTCTTGGAGCTCCTCCTGATCTTGTCCAGCTGTCTTTGGAAGGTCCTAAGACCTTCTACTTGCTGTGGTGATAAAGGTGATTCAGGGGGACGTCTTCCTGCTGCTGCATCCTCGTCTCCTTCTTCCTCGATCGTTTCCACGTCGACTATTTCTCCTATGGTGGACTCAGAGAATTCAGAAGACGCGGAGGAGGGGAGTGCCACCGGATGATCAATGGTGGCAGGTGTACAAAGGAGTACAAAGGAAATCAAGCAACAACAGGTCTAGTGACCCTTCTAGGCTGCTTGTCCTCCAAAACACTGAGGATCAAGTGTCCAAACAGTGGTTTAGAGTGGGTAAGGGAACATTGGAAAGGGAACTACTGCCCTGGAACTAATGTCCGTGGCAGGACTAGGAAGTTAGTAGGGGACATATGGGTTAGTAACTGAGGGGAGGATAAAATAAAGTTATTCATTTACAAACGCAGTCAGTCGCGGGTTTGATGCGAGATATTTGTCTAAGCGGAGTTTAAATGAATCAACGGTGCTGCAGTCTATAACGTCTCGGGGAAGCCCATTCCACAAGTTGACAACTCGATTGAAGAAGAAATTCTTAGATTCGTGTGAGTTAAAAGATTTACCAATAATTTTGCAACCGTTTCCCCGCGTGTAATTAGATTGGTCGATAGTGAAGTACTTACTACAGTTCATATTGTCGATGCCTTTGATGATTTTGAACAATTGAATTAAGTCACCTCTTAATCTGCGCTGGGTTAACCCGTACAGCCCCAGCGACGCGCCTGGCGCGTCGACGATGTATGTAGTAACGCACAGCCCCAGAGACGCGCCTCGCGCGTCACCCTAATTGCGCCGACCGTAACCTCAGGTGTAGCCACTCAAGAGGGCTCAGATTTGTATGGGAACTGTGTACGTATCCCACGCACCCGTGCCTATTGTTGAAAACTCTCAGAAGTCCACGTGCGTGCGCGTGAGCGCGCAATAACCTTGTTTTTTGGGGTAATTGCCTTCAATATTTTACTCTTGTAAAATACGTTTTCGGGGGCTCTGTAGGACCATTTGTTAAGCTTCTTGAGCGGTTTTTCGTGGTTTTTCCTTCATTCCTAACCCATTCGCTATTGTTTCTGGAATAAAACAATTTTTTGAAAACCGGCCGGGTTCTGGTGAACAAACATTACAAAACTAGCCGGGGCTGGACGGGTTAAAGGAAATAGATTTAATTCTCTAAGACGCTCTTTGTATGGTTTGTTCTTTAGGCTAGGTATCATTTTTGGTAACTCTACGTTGAACTCGTTCTAGCTTGTTTATGTCTTTTTGGTAATAAAGGCACCAGCATTGAATGCAGCATTCCAGAAGAGGGCGGACTAAGGAAGTGTAAAGGGTTAGGATAACGTCTTTGGATTTATGCTCAAATGACCTGCCTATAAAGCCAATTATTTTGTTTGCTGGGATCGAGGCTGCTACTGGTGTTGATGGTGGTGCCTTCTCCTTGACTGAAGTCAACGTAACACCGATAGCCAACGTAACACCGATAGCTAGCCAACGTAACACCGATATTCAAAAAAGGCAGCAAATCCCTACCCAGTAACTATCGTCCAATTAGCTTAACCTCAGTTGTATGTAAAATGCTAGAAACGGTCATACGAGACAGACTCGTAAATCACTTAGAGGAAAATAACATACTTAAAGATACTCAACACGGCTTTCGTAAAAAACGTTCCTGTTTAACAAACCTCTTAGACTTCTTCCACGATATCCTCAACCTCTACGATGAGAGTAAAGCTGTAGATATTATATACCTTGATTTTCAAAAGGCCTTTGACAAAGTTCCCCACAAACGTTTACTGCTAAAACTAAAAGCGCATGGAATACAAGACGGTGTGTTGAAATGGATAGAAAATTGGCTCAGCGACAGAAAGCAAAGAGTAGTCATAAACGGTAAGGCATCTAAATGGACCAATGTAAGTAGCGGGGTACCCCAGGGATCGGTACTAGGACCAATTCTCTTTCTAATTTACATCAACGACATAGATGAGGGTCTCACCTGTACAATCTCAAAATTTGCTGACGATACAAAAATTGCAAATAGCGTACTCTCAAAAGAACAAGTTGACGTAATGCAACACAATCTAGATAAATTGTCATGTTGGGCCCAAATTTGGCAAATGAGTTTCAATGCGGATAAATGTAAAGTACTACATATCGGATACCTAAATGAGAAAGCAAACTATTCGATGAATGGCACTCAGCTTAAGAATGTAAACAGAGAAACCGATCTGGGAGTAACAATATCGAGTAACCTAAAACCGAGTCAACAATGTTCAGAAGTTGTTAAGAAGGCAAACAAAATAATTGGCTTTATAGGCAGGTCATTTGAGCATAAATCCAAAGAAGTTATCCTAACCTTTTACAATTCCTTAGTCCGCCCTCTTCTGGAATACTGCGTTCAATCCTGGTGCCCTTATTACCAAAAAGATATAAACAAGCTAGAACGAGTTCAACGTAGAGTTACTAAAATGATACCTAGCCTAAAGAACAAACCATACGAAGAGCGTCTTAGAGAATTAAATCTATTTCCTTTAACCCAGCGCAGATTAAGAGGTGACTTAATTCAAGTGTTCAAAATCATCAAAGGCATCGACAATATGAACTGTAGTAAGTACTTCACTATCGACCAAGCTAATTACACGCGGGGAAACGGTTGCAAAATTATTGGTAAATCTTTTAACTCACACGAATCTAAGAATTTCTTCTTCAATCGAGTTGTCAACTTGTGGAATGGGCTTCCCCGAAACGTTATAGACTGCATCACCGTTGATTCATTTAACCTCCGCCTAGACAAATATCTCGCATCAAACCCGCGACTGATTGCGTTTGTAAATTAATAACTTTATTTTATCCCCCCCTCAGTTACTAACCCATCTGTCCCCTACTAACTTCCTAATCCTGCCACGGACATTAGTTCCAGGGCAGTAATTCGCTTTCCAATGTTCCCTTACCCACTCTAAACCACTGTTTGGACACTTGATCCTCAGTGTTTTGGAGGACAAGCAACCTAGAAGGGTCACTAGATCTGTTGTTGCTTGATTTCCTTTGTACTCCTTTGTACTGTTGTTGAAGTTGAAGCTGTAGATGTTGTGGAGGAGTGCCCCACTTTGCTCCTGCTTAGACTGAGAGGTCTTGGCAGAAGCAGCTGTTGTTTTGGAGCACTCCTCGGCTTCTGTGGTGGAGCTGAATCTTCTTGGATCTTGGAGGGCTTCTTTCTCTTTGGTGTCTTCCTCTTGGGTTGCAGAAAAGGCCTCCTGAGGAATGTTGATTGTAGGCAGGTTGTTGTGTTGCAGCAGATAGGGGATCAGCTGGCAGATTCGAAGTTCGTCTGAACCAGCGATGGCTATAGCTGATTGGATGCATACGAATATCTTGGCCCTTTGTACTGCTTCCCCTTCTGCTGTAGTTGTTGTTGTTGCCTTTGGTGGATTATTCCGGGGGGGAGAATGAGGAGCCCTTGACTGGGCTCCTTCAGGGCCTTTGATGTTAATGGCTTCAGGTCCCTGTCTCCCGGAATAGATGGTGAATTACACTGATTCGCCATTCTCCAACAAGGCCTTTTTGCTGCTTTTGTTGTTGTTGTTGATGTTAGAATGATGGCAGAAAACGTCCTCATTGTTGGTCATGGTAATGAAGCCGTAGCCTGTTTTATAGTTGTACCATTTAACCTTACCACAAGCTGTGGTACTGCTGGTGGCCATGGTAGCGGTGGTGCAAAGCGAGTGGAGACAGTTGGTAACAGGCTGGTGGCTGAAGGCTGAGATTGCCAGCCGAGACAGCTGAGTTTTCAAGGCTATCAGCCAATCAGGGGATGATATCCTAACTTGCTAACACTCTAGTGACTTACCCTGGTATTAGGAAGCCGCTGCATATGTTAAAAATGCAGAGGCTTGTGATTGGCTAAGGCAGGAGATTATGTAAGCCGAGACTCAGTCAGTCTACAAATCTCGCTTACTTGTTGGCTTTTCAATTTTTCTTTCGCTTTTGTTCACTTTATAATATCTGTTATTAATGTGTTATATGTGATATATTTTAGCTCTCTGGGTTCGTATATCACTTTAGATTACCACATTATCATTACAATTGCTTACAATTATAGAGTTTCAATAATATATATGGAATAATGAAGATATCTCAACTTTATCAACACAAATCAATCAACAACCAATCAGCATCTTCTGTATACAATATTATACTCTACAATGAAAAATAGAAATGTACTTAATAAAATATATATCCATTAGATGTATCTGTTAAACACCATAATGTAGGAAAATTTAACCTAAAATTATACTTGATGTTTTGAAATCACAACAAGAGATATAGTAAGCATTAGCAATGTTCAAATTTTATTTTATTCGTGATAAATTAAAGAATCTGGTGACATCTGGCAACCGTGTCCACAGATTGAATGCTCCTATTGGTAAGTGGACGTGAGTTAATGAGCTGGAATGCTTTTTGTTCTAATTTGTCTAGAAGTGCTGTGGGAGAAGAGCCTCCCCACACATGTAAACAATACTAAATACATGGATGCACTATGCCCCTGTACAGAGCAAGAAGCTGTGCAGGGTTAAAGAACCCCTGGAGGCGGTTGAACACCCCCAGCTTCTGGAAAGCTGTTTTAGCAAGATTGGTAAAATGATCTTTTCAAGAGAGACCAGAAGAAAAAGAGACACCGTGATTATTAAGAGAAGATGAAGGGTTAATTTGTATGTTGTAGAGTAGGTCATAGTTTTCTAGAAGGGGGCGACAAGTAGACAGATGGAGATATTGAGTTTTGGCAACAATGAAAGTAACAAGGTTTTCTCTGCCCCAATTACAGATAGTAGACAGATCAGAAAATAAGTGCTTTATGGCCTCCTTATGTGAGTTTTGGAGTTGTTGCTGTGAATGATGTGGAGGAAGGTTAGTTGAATAGTGTAATGTAGAGTCGTCAGCATATACGTGAATGGGGCTGGAGGTGCAGTTGAGAAGCTCGTTAATGATCTATATTTTATTAATTTCACCACAACACCAAACACCCCCAATGAAATTAATTAAAGTATATATGATCCGCCGGGATTCTAACCCGGGTTATCACACACAGATTTTTGCCACCTTAACCATTACACCACCAGGACGGTGGTGGAGATAGGACATAACCCTAAGGAACACCGGAGTTTGATAGGTTGAGGAAGAGAACGGTGGCCATCCCAACCGCAGCTATGGAACGGTTGGAAAGGAAATTACAGACAAACGTACAGATGGAGGATGTTACGTACCTATAGGCTCTGACTGTGCAGGTACAAACTCTGAACCCCCACATCTGCTTCAGACACCTCGAGTTGGCAACCCGCGGGATTGGAGCCGCGGATCACTCACATACATGTGTGCTTCATTGATTCGTTTCCGTTTGGTTGCTACGTTTCGGGGTGTCAAACTTTTATATAATTGTAATATTTTGTTAATTCTGCTTATGTTAACCAGGAGAGAGCAGTTTCCTTTCTTGGTGAATAGTCCCCTACTAGTCAATGACGTTCTTTAAAAATTCTATCAAATCTGCAGTGTTCACTTTGACTTCACTGGTGCCACATCGCTCTGGAATGTACCCTAAGTGCGGCGGTGTATTAACTTGCAGCTTACTCTCGTCTGACTACAGGGGATATTAGTGACTATAATTTGGTTTTATACTTTTATAACTTGTTTGATGTTATTTTTCACTTTAGTTATTAAACCTTAAATATTTGCCATCTTCAAAGTGTATTTGTTTTGTTCAGTATATTTTTGTTTTACGTCTCCTTCTCTTGGTATATATACTGTAGTTACCCTACTTGGACATTTAACTTTAAATTGTAGAAACATTCTACGAATTATATGTCATGTGTTTTAGCCTAATCTTGGGTTACCATACGTCCATATAACAGACTAGTATCTATTATCATTAAACAGTTTATATATATATATATATATATATATATATATATATATATATATATATATATATATATATTATATAATTATAATGGTAGAATAGTTTGTTAACTTCGCTTATATAAGCTGTTGCTCGGAGCATGTCGAGTCTGTAGAATAGAGTTTGTTCATGCAATGGTTTTGATTTAGTTGATATGCTAGATAACAACATTGGTATTATCCAAGGGAGTCAAAGTATCTGTATAATTTCCAAGTAACGGGTATCCAGTGATACAGAACAAAATGGCTAAATTTATCGCATCATAATAACATCTCCATAACATTAATTGATTTGTCCTTTAGAGTATAATAGTCTTAGCTAAAACACCTTTCTGATGGGATGATTCTTACTCTGGCTCATGGAATAATTGGTCATAACCTTGAGTTGAGGAGGACTAGAGGATGATCACACTATTCATGGGCGAGGATAATAGAGTGATTATGTTGAGAGCAGCTTGGGATGTGGAAAGTGGTTCCATGAATGGAAGCGGACAGTGAGCACAGGTAGTCACTGTCTTGGGGGAGTCTATTTCGTGAATAATCGCCCAACAATTCATATTTATATGATGTGTACCCTAGTATATCCTAGTCACAAAAATTAGATAAAAAAATTGTTAATATAGAGGAGACGCAACAATATAGGTAGCACATTTATAATGGTAGTTTTGGGTTCCTATCATCATATGCTTCATTTCAATATACTTTTTAAACCCGGGGAAAAAAAACAAATCTTGGGATTTTTTTTTTTTTTTTCTTGGGATTTTTTTTTTGGGTCATTAACCTAACCAAAAAACCTAACCTAACCTAATAGCCCCCAAATACATTTAGGTTAGGTTAGGTTAGGTTTTTTGGTTAGGTTAATATAAAAAAAAAAAAAATCCAATAAAAAAAAAAAAATAAAAAAAAAAAAATAAAAAATCCCGGGGATAAAAAGTATATAGAAATGAAGCTTATGAAGATAGGAACACAAAACTACCATTAGACATTTGCTACCTATATTGTTGTGTCTCCTGTTTATTGACCAAAAAAATAAATATATATATAATAAAATATAAGTACATAGTAAGGTAAATATATAAGAGACTCAACAATATAGGTAGCACATTTATAATGGTAGTTTTGGGTTCCTATCATCATACACTTCATTGCTATAATATGTTTATCCCGGAAAAAAAAAATATATCTTGATTTTTCATATATTTCTTGGGATTTTTTTTTTCATTAACCTAACCAAAAAAACCTAACCTAACTTAACCTAAATGTATTTGGGGGCTATTAGGTTAGGTTAGGTTAGGTTTTATGGTTAGGTTATTGACCCAAAAAAAAATATATCCCAAGAAAAAAAAAAAAAATCCTAAGAAGGTTTGGTTCAATGTTGTTTTAATAACACACATTTTGTTGATATATTTGAACATAAATATTGAATCTATATGCTCTAAATATCATAAAAAAAATTGTTTTAACCCTCGGCAAAACCTAATAAAAAAAAGTATGGTACTAAAATTTATTTTTCGTAACAAGGTTGTCAATACGGTACTTCCAGTTATTGATAGCTCTAAAGATAATATGAAAATATGATAAACCCTATGAAAAACCTATTATAGAAGTATGGTACTAAAATTTAATTTTCGTAACAAGGTTGTCAATACGGTACTTTCCCGTTATCAATGTACAATCAAAGCTGAAGATTACAGAGTAAACACCGTAGACTCCATTGACTTTTCTTTCTATCTAACTATCTATCTATTGCCCGACGCCGTGATCCCCGAAGGGGTGGCCACGAACGAACCACCTCCATGCACCTCTGTCCACAGTCAGTCGACGCCTCTCCCCCCAACCAGCACCGCCTTCGTTCATATACTTCCTCACTCCATCCTTCCAACTCTCCTTCGGTCTACCTCTCCCTCTCTGTCCCTCCACCTCGCTCTCGTACACCCTCTTAGTCATTCTCTTGCTTCCATACTTTCCATATAGCCGAACCATCGCAAGTTGTTCCTTTTCACACTTTCCAGCACATCTACCTCCACACCACACCTCCTTCTTACTTCTTCATTAGTCTGTCTATCCCTCCATGTAACTCAGCACGCACTTCTTAAGTAATTCATTTCCACTGCTCTCACTCTTGGTCTGAATCTCTCAACCAACGTCCATGCTTCACTTCCGTAAATCGGTGTCGGGCTTACCACACTGTCATGCAAGGACTTCTTCACTTCCATACTGACCACCCTATTTCTTGTTACTGCTTTCAGCGTTCCTACAACCCTCTTCCCCTGTTGTACCCTCTCCCGCACTTCTTCATCCATAGTCCCATCTCTACTAAACACACTGCCCAGATACTTAAAAGAGCTGACGATCTCCATAGCCTGACCGTTCAGCTTCACCTCACACTCTGTGACTTCATCGCTTTCGAAGACCATAACCTTGCTCTTCCCCGCATTTTCCTTCAAATTCCGTTTTTCGCAAACTGTTCCAAACTAATTTACCAGACCCTGCAACTCCCATTCATTATCACTCATCAGAACTGTATCATCCGCAAACAGCAGTATAGGTAGCCTCCACTCATTTCCCTCCCTTTTCAGCGAATCACCAACATCCACTTTTCTTTCACCTTCGTATAATCGACAGCTAATTTTGTTTTTATTTACAAAGGGATTAGTACTCAACCAGCGGGGGTGTGGGGGCGACAGCCCCCACCCATAATACTAGGTTAGGTTAGGTAAGGTTGTTAGGTTAGGCTAATGTCTATTCAAATCCCTATCGGGGGCGTGTCTCAACATCGATCGATAGGCCTAATGGGGAAAATAGATTTTCCCGAGATTTCTAATAAATTACAAACGCTATATATTGATGCAAATGAACAATTATTTGTTATACAAAACACTCGGAAAATTAGTGGTATTAAAATAAAAAAAATCCGATTTTTTTTTCCCCCCGAGGATAACAATAATATAGCAATGAAGCATATGATGATAGGAACCCAAAACTACCATTAGAAATTTGGGAATTTGTCTATAATTGCACCTATACGAGGTAAACAAAATATTATTGTATTTAACAGGAAGGTATGACGAGGTAAGTGATGTAGTATAGGTGGCAATATGCGGAAATAGATTATAAGGGCATTCCGCCCCCTCTGACCCCCTTACGAAAATCTACGGTTACTCACTCCACCCCAACTGGATTTATACCGTTTTACCCAACCAGCGGGGGTGTGGGGGCGGCAGCCCCCACCCATAATACTAGGATAGGTTCGGTAAGGTTAATGTCTCCTTGAAACATTATAATATCCGGGTCACATCTAGATTGATAGACTTTTGTCAGAGGGGGTGGAATGCCCTTATAATCCATCTCCGCATATTGCCACCTAGACCACATCACTTCCCTCGTCGTACCTTCCTGTAAACACAGTAATAATTTTTTTAGCTCTTATAGGTGCAATTATAGAAATTTACCGAAATTTGCTACCTATATTGTTGCGTCTCCTATACATTGACCCATAGTAATATATATATATATCTATCTATTGCCTGACACCGTGATCCCGAAGGGGTGGCCATGAACGAACCGCCCCCATGCACTTCTGTCCCCAGTCAGTTGACGCCCCTCCTCCCAACCAGCAACGACTTCATCCATATACTTCTTCACTCCATCCTTCCACCTCTCCCTCCCTGTCCTGCCATCTCGCTCTCGTACACCCTCTTAGTCATTCTCTCGCTTCCCATACGTTCCATATGGCCGAACCATATCAAGGTGTTCTTTTTCACACTTTCTAGCACATCTACCTCCACCCCCACACCTCCTTCTTACTTCCTCATTCGTCTGTCTATCCCACCATGTAACTCTGCACGCACTTCTTAAGTAACTAATTTCCATCCCTCTTACTCTTGGTCTGAGTCTCTCCATCAACGTCCATACTTCGCTTCCGTAAGTCAGTGTCGGGATTACCACACTGTCATTCAAGGATTTATTCACTTTCATACTGACCACCCTATTTCTTGCTAGTGCTTTCAGGGTTCCTACAACCCTGTTGCACCCTCTCGCACTTCTTCATCCATAGTCCCATTGTTACTCAACACACTGCCCAGATGCTTAAATGAGCTGACAATCTCCATAGCCTGACCGTTTAACTTCACCTCACACTCTGTGGCTTCACCCCTTTCAAAGACCATAACCTTGTTTTTCCCCGCATTTACCTTCAGATTCAGTTTTTCGCACACTGTTCCAAACATATCTACCAGACTCTTTAACTCCCATTCATTATCGCTCATCAGAACTGTATCCTCAGCAAACAGCAGTACATGTAACTTTCATTCATTTCCCTCCCTTATCAGAGATACACCAATATCCACTGCTCTTCCTTGTTTTTATTTCATGACTCTATCCATATATAGGGGCCTACAGTAAAAACCACAGGGACATCTCACACCCCTGTTTCAACCCAACATTCGGATCAAAGAACTTTCTCTGCTCATTCTCCACACATACTGCCGCCTTTGCACCCTCATACATGCTCTTCACTGCCTTCAGCAACTTGCCATCTACTCCGTATATTCTATGTACTTTCCACATACCTTCTCTATCCACTCTGTCATAGGCCTTCTTCAAGTCCATAAAGGCAACATACAACTTTTGTTGATTCTCCAGATATTTCTCCACAACACATTTGAGGGTAAAAATCTGATCTACACATCCTCTTTCCTTCCTAATATGAAGTAGCTTTTTATTGATTTTATGTTCCATATTATTAGAATATCTTGGTTAGATTAAGTTAAATTGCATTATATATTGATCAGTCTGTCGAATTTTGCAAACCAATTATAACGGTTATTGGTATCTCTGTTCTGCCTTCATATACTGTATACACCCTCCCTTATACACACACATAATAGGAAAGCTAGATGGGGTAATGGTTAGAGCGTGTAAGTTCTGTATGAGATGTCCTAGGTTCAAATCCTGATAGAATCAAATGCTTTCATTAATTTTATTTTATGGTTATTGGTGTTAAGAACAATGTTAATAATCATTCGATAACCACCAACCCTTCCTTCTCCCAGCCAGCCATTCATCACTTCACTTCAATAGCCCATTTGTGTATTTTTGGTAGCGTTAAGGGGAGATGGTTCGCTTTTTATGGTCCCCCTTTTTCCTCATGTTTTAGGACGTTGGGCCCATTAGTTTGACGATTATATGACCTTTCCTCCCACTTAAGTGTCAATATTAAGACTTTTCGTGTCATTTAGGTGTCTATTTTTTCCTGGCGAGTGATAGCGAGCCTGTAATTAAAGAGGAACCGACCTTCGGCCGGGACATTTTTCTATTGAAAATTGTACAAATGTATCCTGAAGGAGATTCTTGGGCGGATGATTTTTAAACTTGATGGAGGTCTACAGTAAGAAGAAAATTAACCCACTAGTAAAAAATATACACAAATCAACATATAAATACGCCCATCAAACAATAAATCAACATATAAATACGCCCATCAAACTATAAGTAACATTTGAGAAAAACATGCTACAGTGAAGGGTATAAGGCTATTTCGAAATCACACATTCATTAATCGAAATATTCGTGCCATATTTGGCAACCACTGAGTGATGTAGATAAAGTAAGGGGAGATGGGTCGTTTTTCTGGTCCCCCTTCGTCCTTATGCTTAGCCGAATTAGTTTTCAGATTTTAAGACTTTCATTCCATTAGTTTGGCGATTTTAATACCTTTCGTCCATGTCTTTGCCAATATTAAAACTTTTTGTGTCATTTAGGTGTCGACTGATAGTGACCGATAGCAAGCCTGTATTTAAGAGAAACTGACCATCGGTCAGGACATTTGTTCTATCGAAAAAATTTACAAATCTATGTTGAAGAAGGGTAAGGGGGGTGGGGGGGGGGGGGGGGCTTGATGGAGGTCTAAGGGGGGAACTAAAATACAGAAACAAAAATATACATATATGAACAAATACATCAGTGTTCCTCAGAGCTTTCCCAGTGTATACCACCTCCCCAACGTAGGGTACGTAGTACCCGCCTTGCAGCACAATCCCACCACTACTCTGTGCAACTTTCCAACCCAAAAGTGAAACGCTATTCTCAGACTTTCTTTTATTCAACTGCTGAGCTCTGGAACTCTCTTCCAGAATCAGTCTTACCCTTTTCAAATGACTTTAATTGCTTCAATCTCCGTATGTCCAGGTATTTTAGCTCGAACGTCCCTTGATTTTGGCCCTGTCACATTTTAACACTGGGGGGAGGCACTCGCTGTAGGCAGTTATGCCTTTTGTCTCTCTCATTCACATAGCAAAACAAAAGAAAACAAAAATACCACCTGAAGATAAATTATCTCCGTGTAAAGACGTAATGGACTCCTAGTAGCTTTTACAACACACCCAGTGTGCAACCCCCTAAGGTGCACTTTCATAACAATTATATTATGGTCCTCGATGGTCTTTTCGATCGATATCAGGAAACGAGGTAAGTGGCGTACTGGCTTGATGACAAATAAACTACAGGGGCTATTCAAGATAATGTCACGTACGAATAGTGTTCTGGCAGGCATTCTGGCTAAGGTATAATAACTAGGTATAAATATCAGCCCAACACGAAAAGAATGTATGTACTCGATATACTGACAACGTTGAAATGAGACAACCAGACGTCATACAGTTAGGCTGAGTCAAAAGTAATGTACAATTGTGGACAGATGAAACAGATACAGCCTTGGTCTGTCCGATACCTCAATAGAGGGCAGCACAATTAGTGCCCATAAATTATCTGGTAACAGTGATGGTGTGGGGGTAAGAGGTGAAGGTATGGGGTGGAAGGAGGGAGGCGAGGGAGGGGGAAGGAGGGTACAGGAGTGAGAGGGGGAACTAGCGGCGAGGTGGTAGCAGGTGGGGGTGGAGGGAAGTGGTTGGCTAATTACTTTACTATGAAAACATCATTTTGTGTTTTGAATATTCTGTGGTATTATGATTGCACAATATTGGATTGCTGGTATTAATGAAACATAATACTGCTAAAGTTGTAGCAAATTGAAACGAAAACATCCTCCAATATGAAACTGTGTGTTTTTTACCTCAAGAATCTTAGATGGGGGAGGGGAGAGAGTATTATTATTATTATTATTATTATTATTATTATTTGTATTACTATAAGGACTAGCACCAGGGTGCAGGGTGTCAAACGAGAGCCAATTCCATTATTGTTAGTGTTTATTATTGTATATGTAAATACAAAAGTATGGTTTATAGTTTATAATATGTCTTCGGAGGTGATAAAATGGCCAAAACAATGATCTTCCATGTTAATTTGCTTGTACTCCTTCTCATATACATTAAAATCTTCACACAAAATTTCTCCGGTTTAACACCCTGAGCCCATAAACACTATGTGGCACTAAAACTCATGATGACGGCAGAGGTAAGCCAGGCAAATTCCAAAAAGATACGAAGCTATGGGGAAAAAACGTTACATGAAAGGTAGAAGACGAGCACAAGACAGAACATGCATAAAGATATCAAGATACAAAGTGGGGGGTGACAAACTATAGAGGGCAACCTAGCAGTAGTGCAGGATAGGGGTAGGTGGTGGTGGATTACAAAGAAACCTGTGGCTGGAGTGTGAATTATTATATGAAGAACAATTAATTTAAACTTTGGTAATGTTGTTGAAGATGTGTTTATTTTATACTAGCCCTCTGGGCTAAACTTTGGTAATGGCATTATAACTAAGTTGTCTAACATCTCACTTACCCACCTTCGATTGTGATAGTAATATAACCAATTATTATGCATAATACCATAAGCCTTGATAAAATTAGGTAGTGGTGTGTGTAGCATGATAAACGCGCTATAGGCAACTTGCTCTCTCTCTCTCTCTCTCTCTCTCTCTCTCTCTCTCTCTCTCTCTCTCTCTCTCTCTCTCTCTCTCTCTCTCTCTCTCTCTCTCTCTCTCTCTCTCTCTCTCTCTTTCGCTAGTGGAACATAAGCACAAACCGTTTGTCGGTTGTATATCTAATTTACTTTGAAACGTTATATATATATACACACAGTATTACAGTAAATGAAGCAAGCTTTATCTTTGCTATATTAATTGTATGTTTTAGTCTGCAGTTTTATTGTTAAAGCAAACTGGGTCGACCGTGATTATATTTTCACACAACACTATTTGTATTTGCAGTGCAGTTCCTTGATTTTGTAAAATATATACTACCACATTGTTTTAGACACAATTGTATGCAACTGACAGCAGCCCTTTCTCTGTATCATCCTACTTTCTCTATCCTACTTACAAAGCCATAGGCGGATGCAGCAAACTCACTGGCTCTCATGTTCCCGATTTTGACTCTTCTGAATTCTCCACTTTATGGCTCAAATTATCCTGTCCTTCTCCTACTAAATACTTCTGTGTTGTCTATCTTTCCCTTAACTCTACTGACTTTCCCAAATTCTTTGAGTATCTAAACTCTTAACTGGAACACATCCTCGCCATCTCTCCTTTCTCAGAAATCACCATCTTAGAAGAATTTAACTCTCACCACCACCAATTGGTCTCCTCTCATTCTACTGACCAACCTGGTAAACAATCTATATCTTTTCTATCCTAAATTACCTACAGTAGAGCAGTTGGTTCAGCAACCCACCCGTATCCCAGATAGCTTCGGAGATCGGCCTAACATTCTTGACTTGTTTCTAACTTCTAACCCTTTCTCTTATACTGTCGGATGTGATAAGTGTCATTGTATTTTGCATGTTTACACAACGTTGACAAAGAACATCTGGATATTTCCGAGAAATGTGTTTGAAACTCACTTTCCTGCTTAACAACAATATAAAGAGCTTACCATTGACATTTTATCACCGTGCCCCTGACCTTTGCTAGCTTCTTCAACAATGGCTAAATATTTGCTCACGTAAAATGCAGATAGCCAAAAGTGCCACTGAATGAAATGTACAAAGAGGATACAGAGATGCATCTGTGTTTATACATACGATTATCTTTGAATAACAATATACATGTACTACTTACTCGACTGATGTTTCAAATGGAAATTGGGTGTACTTGACAAATTTGAAGAGACCAGTTTGGTAAGTTTAAGTGATGTGATATTTAAAGTTTAGCCCCTTGTTGTTATACATGACCTGTAAATTTGACTTTCAAATGCTTACATCGACAGATACCTAAGAGATAATCCAATGTACGGTACCTAAGCATGGAGTTCATATTTATGTTCCCAACTCTATCTGTTTGAATCGGTTGTTCATAATAGTTTAAGTATTTATATACCTAATGTTAATGTTTATATTCTTATTGTGTAACGCACCCCTTCGGATTCTTAGATATACGATACTGCTCTCCTCTCCTGTTTATAATTATTTCATATAGATAATTGTTATATTATTGTTTTGATCAATTATGGGTGATTATTACCTACCTTCATATAATTGGATTCTAGAAATCCCCACTGCTTCATCCGCCCACGTTATGTCTATACATTAGGCTACCATAAATCCCCACTGCTTCATCCGCCCACGTTATGTCTATACATTAGGCTACCATAAATCCCCACTGCTTCATCCGCCCACGTTATGTCTATACATTAGGCTACCATAAATCCCCACTGCTTCATCCGCCCACGTTATGTCTATACATTAGGCTACCATAAATCTCCACTGCTTCATCCGCCCACGTTATGTCTATACATTAGGCTACCATAAATCCCCACTGCTTCATCCGCCCACGTTATGTCTATACATTAGGCTACCATAAATCCCCACTGCTTCATCCGCCCACGTTATGTCTATACATTAGGCTACCATAAATCCCCACTGCTTCATCCGCCCACGTTATGTCTATACATTAGGCTACCATAAATCCCCACTGCTTCATCCGCCCACGTTATGTCTATACATTAGGCTACCATAGCACAGTTGGAATGCATATACATTGTCAGATTAATATGCAGAATTCGAAACTGCATACTAAATCGTTGGCTTGTGCATAACTCTTTAACTGTCTTGATAGCGTAATGCATAAATGCGCGGAGTTTCGGTGTGAGTATCCTAGGTTCGAGTCCTTGGAGTGCCACATGTATTTGTTGATTTCCTTAATTGAGTTTAGAAGTAAAGTTGGTTGGTGAAAAATTATAAATTCATTCTGGTTCAGGAGCAATTTATAGCGAAGCCTTCCCGAGGGTTAAGTACCCCATTAATTACTCCTTCCATTCGTCTATACATTAGGCAATCATAGCACAGTTGGAAAGTATGTACAGTTGATCAAAGTTCCAGCTGACCCACCCTCGCTCTGGGGCTCGCAGAATTAGCTGGCAATACTGGTGTATTTGCCAATCAGTGGATATAATAACTTTAATATTTAAGCAAATCTACGAACTTTGGGTGAATGTTTGGGATCATGCATAGCGATGTATGCATTTTTATTTGAGTTAGGCTTACTTTCCCTTGTTTAGTATATGTTCTAACAATGATATAGCCGAAATCAGATCTACCAATCCCAATTCTTGTAAGACACACCTCCTTCCTACACCAGTATTGTCAGATAATTTTGCGAGGGTGGGTCAGCTGGAACTTTGACCAACTGTACATGCTCAGATTAATATGAAGGATTCGAAACTGCTTAATAAATCTTAGGCTTGTGCATAATTCTTTAACTGTCTTGCCGTCCGGCTGGCTCAGTTGATAGCGTGCCCGATTCCCATCTTGATGGTCTCGCGTTCAATCCCCGCTCAGATTGAAAAGTTTTTCTGGGATACAGCCGGCGGTTACCATCTCCCCATGAGCAAGGAGGATGGGTTGTTGTTGTTGTTGTTCCCCAAGCTGCCTGGCCGAACAGCCCCAAGGCCCCGAGCAATTCCAAGGCCATAACCGAGTGCCCCCACAGAACCCTCCCCGCCGACCACAATAAAGCCTGGGTGACCGAAGCCACTCCATGGCGGGGAGCTAAGGAGGGTGCGGAAACGCCCGGGAAACCAAAGCCCCACCCAGGGCCCTGTGCCCCTCAGCAATTATGAAGAGAAAGTTGAGGGGCAAGGGAAAAATTTGACGCTTTGGCTTCCAATCTTGGTAGATTGGGAGGTCAATCCACGGAAGAGACGCAGTCACTTGAGATCTAGAAAATATATAAGTTAAAGGAACAGTCAGAGTAAGCCAAGCGCTTGTGAATCCTCGAAGGAGGAGATACGGGCGCTATATAAGTAACCAGAAGATTATTATTATTATTTTTATTATTGATAGCGCAATGCATAAATACGCGGAATTTCGGTGTGAGAGTATCCTGGTTCGAGTCCTTGGAGTACCACATGTAATTTTGTTGATTGTATTAATTGAGTTTAGAAGTAAAGTTGGTTGGTGAAAAATATGAATATATTCCTTTTTAACTCCTGGTTGGCATCAGTGGGTGACTGGCCCTACACCTTTTCGCTCTTGCAATACTCTTGACCAGATTCTTTCATCCGAACTTGATTGAATTATCGACTTAAGGGGAGATGGGTCATTGTCCTGGTCCCCCCTTTTTCCTATTGTTTAGCCCCATTAGTATTCATATGTTGTGACGTTCAGCCCATTAGTTTGGCAATGTTAAGACTTTTCGCTCCATTTAGTTGACAATATTAAGACTTTTCGTGTCATTTTGATGTCGATTTTTTTCCTGGCGAGCGATAGCAAGCCTTTAATTAAGAGGAACTATCGACAAATTTACAGATTTATCTTGAAGGAGGGCTTGGATTTTTTTTGTTTAAAGTTTGATGGAGGTCTAGGTAGGAAACTACATATATGATACAAAGATACATAAATGATGAAATGTATGCACCCATCCTCCCTTAACTTTCCCCAAATGTGATCACTTTATAATCTTTCCTTTCTACTTGTTTGTAGGATAGACCCCATTTTTGGCTTAGGGGTAAATATTCCATTATAAAAGCTGCCCTGAACGAGATAGACCGGGATTTTTCGATTTTTACCCCAATCTACTGAAGAAACTGACTTTAGTTCTTTGAAATATTAATACATTGATATGTACCCAATATTCCTGCAATACATGAATCCTGCGTACTTTTTTTTTTTGTTTTACTTCGGGACTGTAGGCTGTTCAGTAGACTAACTCTTACGAGGCCCCGATCTATCTATCTATCTATTGCCTGACGCCGTGATCCCCGAAGGGGTGGCCACGAACGAACCGCCCCCATGCACCTCTGTCCCCAGTCAGTCGACGCCCCTCCCCCCAACCAGCACCACCTTCGTTCATGTACTTCCTCACTCCATCCTTCCACCTCATATTCGGTCTACCTCTCCCCCTCTGTCCCTCCACCTCGCTCTCATACACCCTCTTAGTCATTCTCTCGCTTTCCATACGTTCCATATGGCCGAACCATCTCAAGTTGTTCCTTTTCACACTTTCCAGCACATCTACCTCCACACCACACCTCCTTCTTACTTCCTCATTAGTCTGTCTATCCCTCCATGTAACTCCGCACGCACTCCTTAAGTAATTCATTTCCACTGCTCTCACTCTTGGTCTGAGTCTCTCAACCAACGTCCATGCTTCGCTTCCGTAAGTCAGTGTCGGGATTACCACACTGTCATGCAAGGACTTCTTCACTTCCATACTGACCACCCTATTTCTTGTTACTTGTTACTGCTTTTAGCGTTCCTACAACCCTCTTCCCCTGTTGTACCCTCTCCCGCACCTCTTCATCCATAGTCCCATCTTTACTCAACACACTGCCCAGATACTTAAAAGAGTTGACGATCTCCATAGCCTGACCGTTCAGCTTCACCTCACACTCTGTGACTTCACCCCTTTCGAAGACCATAACCTTGCTCTTCCCCGTATTTACCTTCAAATTCCGTTTTTCGCACACTGTTCCAAACTCATTTACCAGACCCTGCAACTCCCATTCATTATCACTCATCAGAACTGTATCATCCGCAAATAGCAGTATAGGTAGCTTCCACTCAATTCCCTCCCTTTTCAGCGATACACCAACACCCCGATATTACCGATTAAAGCTTCGAGATGTTGGGTGGTTCATATCTCACTAGATGATCACAGTGGAACTTCAAGGTGTTGGTTGCTTCCTTTCTACCAGACTAGATGTCGACCCCTAATTTATACAAGTCACTTGATTTGGAGTACTGACATTTGTCCAGTAATGCTGTAATTCTTCGACATTTTAATGAAGTTTAGCCTTGCTATTCTTGACAAGGTTGTTAGAAGGATGACCAACGTGACGTTCTTTACAGGAAGAAAACACCATTTGTTGACAGAAACCATCTACATAAAGCAACTAAAGCCCGCAGGCGGTTCCAAACTCAATATTGAAGGCCTTTAAGGGAAAATCTCCACTTGAATGATTTTTGTGGATCCCTTTCTCCCTCATGTATAGCCCCCTTGATTTTGAGATTTTAAGATGTTCGCCCCTTTAGTTTGGCGATTTTAGGAACTTTCGCCCCATTTATGTCAATTTTAAGACCTTCCGTGCCACTTCGGTCTCATTTTTTTCTGGCGAGCGATAGCGAGCCTATAATTTAAGAGGAACCGGTCTTCGGCCAGGACATTTTTCTACTGAAAGATTTACAAATTTATCTTGCAAGGCGGAATCTTGGAGATGTTTTTTTAAAGTTTAATGGAACAACCTACCCTTAATTTCAGTGAAGGACAGACCAAGCCTCCTTAACCCCTTCAGCACTGTGACCTAAATTTCATCTTGAAAATAAACACCATGTGAGGAAGAGCGCTTTATTGACAACGTTTCGCTTGTAGCTTCATCAGGCCAATGACATACACCAAAAGAATTTTCCAGTCAACATTTTCTTTCGAGACGGAAAAGAAGGAGGAGGAAAGAGGGCATGTAAATTCATGCAGAGGTCAAGTGATTGGTGGAATCAAATTTAATGGGTGGAGCGCTCCGTCTACTCTGTGTGTGTGTGTGTGTGTGTGTGTATGTGTATGTGTGTGTGTGAATGTATGAATATTGTACATAGTGAAGTTTAAACTAAATATGTATACAAATTACATACAAAGTAATGTAATAATCATCATATTAAAGTTATAGAAAGCGTCACTCATCATTAACCCATTGGCTGCGGGTGACGTTCCAGAAAATATAGGCAATTTAGAGCAATTTCCAGGCTTTAAAAACCTGTAAAACCGGTAGAAATAGAGTGTCAGTGGGCGGAAGCGTGAGGGACCTCCGTCCGACCCTCAGAGCAGCCAGCCGCTCTCTAAGGTAGACTGTGGTCTCGCGCGGCTGTCTCGACAGTGTTGCCGAGCGAGCGAGCGCTAATAATTAGTGAGTTTTCCCGAATGTCTATGGCAATGCTGCGGGTGAACCCCGCCACCTACGAAGCTCGTTTTGGTGTCATTTTGAAGCTATGTTTGCCTAATTTTCGGCAGAATACAGTTAATTTAATGCAGATATTTGATTTATCATTCAGGAGTGCCTGAATATGCACTAAATGGCACAAATATGCCTGCAGCGTAAGGGTTAATATTAATACAAAGACAAATATGATACAAACAATGGGGGTCTGCAGAGCGCGGATTGGCCTGATGAAGCTATATGCGAAACGTTGTCGATAAAGTGCTCTTCTTCACATGGTGTTTATTTTAATTTTGTCTACTTTTCAAAGCATATTTTTATCAACTTTCATCCTATTTGGGTTGACATTAGGGGATTTTCTTAAGAATATAATCTACCTCTAGGACTCAAATGGGTCAATGCAATCTCGATAAACCTTCTGAATAACATAGGTCCTTCTTATACTGCGTAAAATTATCCATCTTTAGCCAGAATCAAAGTTATAAAGGTATCACGGTGCTTGAAGGGTTAAGTTGTAATTAGTGTTTGTTTAGAGAAGCTATAGATGATAGTAGATAGTATATTATGCACACTCTGTAATCAGCGGACAGCAATCCACAACTCTCTCTTTACAAATAGAATATCTCCCAAGAGTAGACCGCAAGATCTTTGAAATACTAACTATTCCTTCCAGCTCCTCTTTGTAACTGACACACACACAGAGACACACTCGTACAGCCGCGCAGCTGGCTCAGTGGTACCGTCTCTGCCTCCAACCCAGCAGATCGGGATTCAAATCTCGCTCAGGTTGATAAAGGTTTTCTGAGCAATAGCCAGTGGTTACCATCTCCATTGAGCAAAGTGATGGGTATTGGTAATTGATAATAATGTCTAGGAAGCGGGACAAAAGGAGCCAAGCTCTCAATTCCTATCAAACTACAATTATAAATAAAACTATGAATACACATACACTGACACACACACACACACACTCTCTCTCTCTCTCTCTCTCTCTGGTGAATGGGGAGAGAGTTTTCTGCATTGCTATCCTTACCTTCCACCGTGTAACAAATTCTATGTTAGCATTAAGTCCAGACTGCCTAGTAGGGACCGCAAGGTATGTGCAGTCAGTGTATCTATGTAACTCTATGAAACTCTCTCTCGCCTCCCACTACACCCCATTAAGGTATGTCCTGCAGCAACACCTACCTCTCTCTCACACACACTCACACACACACACACACACAATCTCTCTCTCTCTCTCTTTCTAGCATTGGACCTCTAAAGGATCCAACAGGCCAACTTCAAACTTCTGACACTGATATAGCTAAATCCCAAAACGACTATTTTGCCTCGGTATTCACAAGGGAAAAACCAGTGACATGTCAAGTGGAGGATTAGAGCATGAGGGTGAAGTTCTTAGCAAAATCAGATGTACCCCAGAGGATGTAGCAAAAAGAATAGATAAGTTAAATAGGTTCAAGGCATCCGACCAAGATGGCTTTCTTCCTAGAGTTGTAAGTGAAGTGCGAGATTCGCACCTTTCTTAGCAGATATCTTCAATAAATGACTAGAAAATGAAGAAGTCCCTGAAGACTGGAAACTAGCCAATGTGACTCCAATCTTTAAGAAAGGGGATCATGAGTGTCCCAAGAATTATCAGCCAATTAGCTTGACTTCTATCATAGTAAAACTCTTAGAAGGGATACTAGAAGACAATATACTTGACTACCTAGAAACCCACAATTTAATTACAGATTCCCAACATGGATTCAGGCGACACCAAGCATGTCTTACCAATTTGCTGAGTATGACAAAAGTAGAGCAATAGACATCCTTTACTTAGATTTTCAAAATGCTTTTGACAAAATGTCTCATTGCAGGCCAATATCAAAAGTGAGTGCGCTAGGTATCAATACAGAGGTCACAAATTGGATAGAAAGTTGGCTAACAGGTAGACAACAGCGAGTGGGAATCAATAGTGTTTCTTCTGAGTGGACTTCAGTCACTTCTGGAGTTCCACAGGGATCTGTCCTTGGCCCACTTCTGTTTATCATATATGTCAATGACATCGATATTGGTATGTTGAGTGTGATCTCCAAGTTTGCAGATGACATAAAGCTTGGAATTAATTGAAAGACTCCAATCCTGGTCAGCTCAGGATGGACCTCAATAGACTGGGTGAATGGTTGGAGACATGGCAGATGCCTCTAAACTTGGAACAGTGCAAGGTAATGCATATCGGCCAAGCAAACTCCAATTCAGGCTATTCACTATTGGGAATGCCTCTGGAAGTGACTGACTTGGAAAAGGATTTGGGTGTTCTGTTTAGCAGTGACCTAAAGTTTTCCAAGCAGTGCATTGAAGTAGAGAAGAAAGCTCAGAAATTATTGGGCTATATTAAGAGGCAATTTAAGTATAGAAATATGGAAATAGTCCTCTCACTTTGCAACGTTCTAATACGGTCTCTCCTGGAGTATGCTGTTCAATTGTGGTCTCCAGCACTCAGGAAAGATATAGAGCGACTGAAAAGAGTACAAGGTAGGGCTACAAAACTTATTCCATCGCTCAGAAGAATGAGCTACGAGGACCGGTTGAGAACTCTTGATCTCTTCCTGTTGGAGACCAGCGGGCTACGAGGTCAGCTCATTGAAGTTTTTAAAATACTTAATGGGGTCAACTATGGGGGAGGCACTCGCTATAGGCAGTTATGCCTTTTGCCTCCCTCAATCACATAGAAAACAAAATATAATTTATATATATAGATAGATTGATAGATAATATATACAGTATATACAGTATACCGTACACCAGTGAATACATTTGACGAGGGTGTATCCACTATATAAGCTGCATCGTTAGAAGAAAAAAAAATACAAAACATTGAAGGTTCGCTTATAATTGTACGCTCTAATGCCCTGTAACAAATGGAGCGGATGGACATTTATAACTGGAGTTTACCGTTGTGAGAATTTATATTTTATTAGAATAATGATAGTTAATCAACTTGGATTACCCCTCATTTGTTTTCATTTAAATCATAGCTTAGAATCAGTTAAAACAAATCAATTATAATAAGCACACAATGTTAGCACATTCGGTAACATTCAATAAAAATATAATACTATCAACAATTATTATACGAAAACGCTGTGTTAATATTATGTCTACATTTGTTTGCCGTTTTTAACATCATTTTATTAATATTGTTGATACTAGTATTATTATTATTAGTAGTAGTAGTATTATAATCATTAGTAGCATTAACATTATTGTTATAATAATAATATTAATAATTATTATTATTATTATAATAATAATAATAATAATAATAATAATTATTTAATGTATATTTACTTTTACTATACTAAATGAGTTCATAAATATATAATTAAGTTAATATTCAGAGCATCATATAACATAAAAGCAACAATTCCAGAAATACACACTATGTTTAATTAAGGAAGTAACATTCATAACAAAACTGTAATACTGTACTAGTTGCCTGAGGAGGAATGAAATGTACGAAGAGCTGCCGAGAATAGTGATTGAATAAACGTAGAGATTAAACCTAAAGACGCTAAGGTAAACCGAGACTGGACAACCCTAAACACAAGCAGCTAGGAAATTCTGCACATAACACTATTTGGCCCGCCGTCTTGTGGGCTATTATGATATATATAATATATATATATATATATATATATATATATATATATATATATATATATATAAACTGTATATATACTGTATATAAATACAGTATATTATACTGAATATACTGTTACGACTGAGGTTTAAATATATCAGGGTTCTTATTCATTGGACTAGTAATGGCATAAATGCTACAACGGAAAGCGCTAGATCCAACCTCTGATGTATATTCCCAGTGAACAAAGAACACAAATACTCTCCAGAGTTCTATATGCAATAATAGGTAATTAAAGTCTCAATAAATGTGCGTCTACTATAGGCTTAATGTTATGTGAAAACAGCCTATTACTACCTATAACCGAAGGTGCTTGGTTATGGTATACAAAGTAAGGTGGTAAGAGAAGTTACAGCTTACGTTACTTTAATCAATAAATGTCAGGCACTCCTGCATGAAAGAAAGTGCACTAAAGTACTTCAATACCAACAAGGAATCTTCTTTAAATGTTAGATGCTATCAAGATGCTCGAATCGGAAATGGAA
The DNA here is from genome assembly GCA_032716605.1 of Paralithodes platypus. Classification (NCBI taxonomy): domain Eukaryota; kingdom Metazoa; phylum Arthropoda; class Malacostraca; order Decapoda; family Lithodidae; genus Paralithodes; species Paralithodes platypus. Next base: position 8,455,665 of record CM064507.1, on the reverse strand, counting down.
CCCAAAAAGGCAGGCAGCGGAACAATGCTCGTGCAGGCTATGCACACAAAAAGGCAGGATATATAATTCAGTCGGAGCCAAGAATATCCTAAACGCCACAACAATAATAATAATCGCCACGACAATGCAGTATTCCTATCAACAAAAAGAGCCTAAGTCGTTTGTGTCTCAATACATCAAACTAGGCTGCGAAATGCTTGTCTAATCATAAACGGGTATGCATAAAAAGAGTAATAGGTTTAATATACTTAATGTCTACTATGACTGACAAAGGCTAGCTAGAGTCAATGATACGAGAAACTGGTGCGCATGGCATGCCGGATAGCCTAGTGCAAATCTCAAGTCTGTGCGTCAAATATTACGTTATAGGGAAGGATAGCTCTCTTGAGAAACCTTAATACCGAAGTATTAAGCGTTCTCCTGGCGTACCTCAAAGACAAACAACGAGCTTAGAACAGTGCAGAATCGTATAGGCAAAAAGCCCTCATTCGTGCATGCTCTATTCTCAATGGCACACAGACTAGAATTTACCCAATCGACTCCAGTTCTCAGGTATGTCGTGCATCTTTTAACTAAAGCCAGCACCCATCAGAAACAATACCTTATAGTATCAGACTCCTAGTCTAGCATTATATAATCCAGAAGAACACTAATAATTATAGGAAGCGGTACTGAACAATATGAATGCCAACCAATGCTTCGTGATCAAACTTATCTTAACAACTAACATACATGGGTTATATAAGACCTTAACGCACAATACAACTGGCCAGCATGAAGCTGATATTGCGGAGTTAACCAGAGGGGGTATAATATTAATAAAAGGTGGTGAAAGATAGGGAAAATGAGAGGGATAGGCAGAGGAAAAGGTTCTCAGGTGCGGAAGGCGGACAGATATCTAAGGGATAAGAGGGATGCGTTCTAGAAACCAGATCTGAGGGAGAGAGTAGCGAGGGAGCTGTATATATACTAGCACTAGCTCGAACCGCATAGAAAAGCGGTAACAAGTCCTCTAGCCAATGCTAATGAAGCTAGCTAAACATGACGTCACCAAGCATGGTAAAAAACTCCAACGAATCTCCACGAGGCCAGCCAGCTATGACGTCATAGAGTATAGCAAAACACTGCGCGCCTCCCCACACTCTGTTCTACTCTCTCTCTCTCTCTCTCTCTCTCAAATCCTATCATTACTACTTAACCCTTAATTAGCGGCTCACCACATAAGTCGAGTTAAATAAAGCTGGACTATGTGGCGGTGCTCGACATAGGTCGAGTGGCAATTTCAGCACGTAATGTTGCTAAGAGAGAGAGACAAGTGGTGGCAGGAGACTAGCGAGCGTATGACTGCTCCAGACCACCGTGGCGAACCTACTGACACGAATCTCAGCTCCCTCCTCCCTCTCTCACTCGCTACATACTGAATTATATGGGGAAAGTACCGAATTACATGCTTTTTGCACTCGCGTTGCACGGTTATTGCAAGAAAACTAGCCATCATAAATGGATCGTTATGGTGTCATTCGAAAGCTCTGTTTATGCCCTTTCAGGGATAGGTACTTGTTTTACGTTCTGGGTCTTATTTAGGCATGAAAATTATCACGTAAACAGCCCTATTTTGGCTAAAAACACCCCGCTGGGCGGTACATATAAATAAACCGCATAGGCCGCTCGTAAGGTGTTAATGATAAAACATATACTTTGCAATTAAATATATAAAGCCTTGACATGGGTGAAAACAAAGAGCCTTTCTGGACTGCCCATGACATGAGCTTTCACATGAAATAAAGCACACAATGATACATCAACTGTAGCCACATCCACTGCCCTGGCGATCCTAGCGAGTCGCTGTAGGACAAGCCATGCGGTTCTAACGGAGAGGTTAACGTCACCCCCCCCCCCCCAAGATTTTTCTCAGAGGCCCAAGGCTCACAAAAAATCTGATTGTTAGAACCCATGCTATATCTCTACTTCCCATCACCCAGCGGCAGTAAAATATCTGGCACAGTTTTCAACAAAACTTTTTACAAAATTATAACCCTCCCCAACACAATAGGTTAAATCATATGTAGTTATGCTCCTCAAGAGCGAGCTTCTCTAGCCCAGCATTCTGAGAGGAGTTCAACTCAGAATTACTGCTATAACATACTGAAAACATTCAACTATCGAAGAAAGTGTTTTTAATTGATTTTTTTATGTTTTTAATTTGTTTATTTCGGCTGCACTATAGGGGCAAGCCTAGTTTTTTCTTCTATAACAAACGCTCAACTCCTGTTTTACGACCCAATACGCTGGGCTACAACCGCGGGCCAACAAGCACCAAGCGCAAAATACTATTCAAACTAAAGCAGGAGGCTACCCGTGTGTCAATCTACCCAGGATCATATACCCTTGAAAGACAATCTGCAACCACGTCGTCATAACCGGCAATATGGCGTATGTCCAGGTTATATACCAATAACCTTCATGACCACCTGGTCAGCCTCATATTCCGATTGTGAAACTGGTCCAAGAACTTAAGAGGGTGATGATCTGTGTAAACTACAACGACCGGACCATAGGCTGGAACATAGACCTCGAAATGCCCAAGCACAACAGCCAGTAGCTCCTTCTCGACAACAGAGCAGCTCCCCTGGGCTGAATTGAACTTCTCCGAGCAGAAACTAACAGGATGTTCCAGCCCATCATCGTCCATTTTCATAAGGACGGCACCAGCCCCCACACCACTAGCATCCGTTGCTAGTTGGAAAGGTAGGCTAAAGTCAGGGGCCCTGAGGATCGGGTGAGTGCACAACAGGTGTTTTACTACTCTAAACGCCTTCTCACACTCAGGCGCCCATTTGACTTTCTTATCCTTCCAGTTATCCTCCACCTGAGCTTGACTGTCCCGATCTCCTTCTCCACCTTGACTGCTAAACGTCATCACAGGCACAGTGAGAGGCTCAGGGGGGTGCCTCACATACTCCCTCATGAGATTACCGTGACATAACTGATTGCGCTTACGTCTGTCTGGAGCGGCCACCAAGCAATCCAGGTCCGATAGCCTCTCAGTGCCAGCCAACTCCAGACTGCGCAACATCCGTTCTCGACTGTCGAGGACATACTTGAGCATAGAACAAGGTTTTTCTGCACCCTCCCATATTTCTTCAACCATATGGAGACACGGTGTCCAAAGACGAGCTCATTAGAGCTGAATCCCAAACTTTCCCCAGGTACCTCCCGTGCAGCAAATAAAACATATGGCAGGCCAAGATCCCAACCTTTCCCCCTCTCAAAGCAACAACAACGAAGCACAGATGTTAAGGCTGAGTGCCATCGCTCTAACACACCCTGGCTCTCCGGATCATACGCAGATGACACAACCGTAACAATCCCATGCTGCTGCACTGCTTGAACAAAGAGGTTAGAAGTGAAGTTGGATCCTTGGTCTGACTGAATCCCCTGCGGGTAACCATACAGGGAAAAATACACTAGCAATCCTCGGACCACCGTCTTCGCTGACCCACCTCTCACAGGGCACGCGTCATGATACCTTGTTGCTACATCTCCTGACTGTGCATCACTGTCCTCCTCCAACTCGACAGCACCGGTACCACATTCAAGAACCTCCGGGTCATCCAATTGCAATTCACGAATTTCCGAAGGAGCAAGCTTATCTAAGTGTTTGTGAAACAACTCGTGCCCCCCTCCCACATTGAATTTAGCCTCCCATTGCTCTCTCTGTGTATCTTTGCTGTCTCTTCGTCTTTTTAAGCCCATCCTCTGCCTTCTTAGTAACAGTTAATGGGTCTTCTCCAGACTCTAAAATCGGTCCTAATAATGAGTCCCCGAGAATGTCCGTTGATACTAAACTCTCAACCGCATCAACTTTCAACCCCTTCTCGGTACCTTTCCTCCGCTTGTCTAAAGACTGTTGACCAGAATGCGAATCCCTGGATGCAAGATATCTGGTGACAACACACGCCACAGGTTGCACCTGACACTTCTCAACCCACTCCTGCTCCTCCCTACTCACGTCGGCCGGCTTCTCGGCAACGACCAAGGGTGGAGCCTCAGAAGTAGGCCCCGCAAAGTCGTTGCCGAGAAGGAGGTCGACGCCCCCAACAGGCAACTTCTCCACAAATCCTACATCCAGGTCACGAGTCACACCATCAAATTCCATCTTCATTCTTACAAGCGGGTATGACCTTGTTGCATTAACTCCCTGAACCACAACCACCCGCGCCGTATTTACAGGTTTACCAGTGAAATTTCTCAACAGTGTTTGCGATGCCCCAGTGTCACGCAAAATTCTCACCTCATGTCTTCTACCCCCCCCACTCCACACAACCGAGTCCCCTGTGGTCACTAAAGGCATCACGGACAGGGAATAGGCCTTCCGGATCCTTCTGCACTGGCAGTGTATTTACCTCGGAAGAAATGCCTCTAACAAACTCCGATGTCCTCTTGAACACTCCAATGCCGTGAGCAAAAGACACGGCTGCCGGAGGAGGTCGACTAGGGCACTCATTTGCCTTATGACCCTCCTGGTGGCACTTAACCTGGCAAGCGCGATAGGCCTCACGGAAGGCTTCCTATAGGGAACGCGATAGGCCTCACGGAAGCAAGACCATAAAAAAAGCCTTCCAAAAAAAAAAGGGCCTATCAAAACAAAGGAATTTGTCTCTAGGTGAGAAATTCCCCTCTAGTACTCATCCATGTGTTTCTCACCCCCCCCACCTCCCCTCCTTCCCCACCTTATTCCCCCCTCCCCTCCTCAATTATCACCTATTTTTCCTCTTATGTTCATCTTTTATCGGTTATTTTTCTCTCCCGCGATAATGTAGCACAAGTGGGTTGCACAAAAGATCGTTATGTAAACCCAGACACCGGCACACACCGCCCTGCTCGCCTCCGTTGACTCACAGACAGCGAGAGGGGAGGGTTGCCTGTGCCTCTCTCTCGCCTGAGATTATGACCGGGTGGCCAATATCTTCGTTTTTCACCGCCCAAATGCTTTTCCAACTTATTTTAGCACTCTTGAAGGTTCATATATACATCATATATGTAAAATAAAAGCACACCGAAAACAAATAATGCTCTATATTGTAAATATAACTAATTCTGTCAGAATCCAAGGCTAAAAATGCACAAATAACTACCCTAGGTCTATATCGCACTTGTCAGGTTAAGACACATAAATTTCGGTTTCGGATTATACTGTGATGTAAAAAAAAAAATGAGTTTTCTCATACGGCGTGGTGTTAGGTTTGGATTCAGTTTTAGTTTCATTGCTCTTTTGTTTAAATGCGTCATTGCTACGGGGAGGGGGAGTATAACGGTCCCTAGCACTTGCATCGTACCTCTGAGAGGACCCGCAACCCCGAATCAACGACAGCCGTCGATCAGCCATTTCTGCTGCTTCGACTAGAGTTCTTGGGTTTTTCTCCTTTAAGTTCAAAGTTAGATCACCGCCCGTGCTCTTAAAGAACTGCTCTAACATCATTAACTGCTTAACTCCATCAAATGTTGTTACCTTCTCAGATCGGAGCCAGTTCCCCATAGCATCTGACAAGTCCCGGGCGTGTTCCAAAAAGGTGCTATCTCTTCCCTTAGTTACACCCCGGAACTTCAAACGGTACGTTTCTGGTTGCAGTTCGTAAGCCCTCAGGACAGCCTCCTTGAGAACCTCATACACAATACATGACTCCAAAGGTAACGCATCGTAGGCTTTAAGACCCTTGCCTATTAATCTAGAGGATACAAGTGCTGCCCATTTATTCTCTGGCCACTGGTGTTCCTGGCACTTCTTCTCAAAGCGTGCGAAAAATTCCGTTACACCACTCTCATCAAACACCGGAACAAGTTTCAATAAGTGCGAGAGAGATTGATCATGAGCACGGTTACCAGCCCCAAGTCGCTGTCCCGTTGTCTCTACTCGCGACTTCTCTACGTCCATGTCGGCACAGTACCTAGTCGACTCTAAATCAGCTTGGATTTTTGCTAGCTCTATGTGCTGCTGACTGATAATTTTTCTCTCTTCTATCTTGGCTCTCTCTTCTATTTTGGCTAATTCTAATTGCTGCTGAAGCTCACATGCCCTTTGTTGCTGCTGAAGCTTAGCTAATTCGAGCTGAAGCAATAATTCTGGAGTTAACCCTTGAGGAGGTGAAGGTGCTACAATGTTTGAAATTACTGGTGGTCCCCCAAGGGGCAACCCACCCTGCCAGTCACCACCCAACTGTGGAAGCGTACTCGGGGTCGGCAAACTACTGGGATGGCTGGGAGTCGAGTGTAGGGGAAGCATGGCCGAAGGGCTCTGAGCACTCAACCCATCTCGCTCACCAGTCACCCTGCCCAGTACACAGTTATCAAGTTATCCCTGGTCATGCTGCTAGTACCCGCATGACCGATAGCTGTGGCCAGGCATTGAAGACCGTACCGATCCATACCCTCCAACGGCTCGGCAGTAACAGGCCACTGCAAAAATATCCTAGCATCCTCTTCACAGTTCACCTGATTAACAATTTCATCATGCTGCTGTTCCTCAGTTTCGACATTATGTACTGTGTCTCCATTATCCTCTGATCCGGTATAAGACATGATGCTCACAAAAATGCCTCTCCTCAATATTCAGAAAAGAAGCACCCCAAACTCTTATACCTCAATATACACACAAACATTCTCGGAAATACTCAAGGGCTATACTATGTTGCAAAAAAAAAATTATTCTTGCTGATCCCCGCAAAATATTCCCCAAAACAACAAATGTTCCCTGCTAATAAATGTAGGTTCACTAAATCCTAGGTAAGGTCGCCATTTGTTACGACTGAGGTTTACATATATCCGGGTTCTTATTCATTGGACTAGTAATGGCATAAATGCTACAACGGAAAGCGCTAGATCCAACCTCTGATGTATATTCCCAGTGAACAAAGAACACAAATACTCTCCAGAGTTCTATATGCAATAATAGGTTATTAAACTCTCAATAAATGTGCGTCTACTCTAGGCTTAATGTTATGTGAAAACAGCCTATTACTACCTATAACCGAAGGTACTTGGTTATGGTATACAAAGTAAGGTGGTAAGAGAAGTTACAGCTTACGTTACTTTAATCAATAAATGTCAGGCACTCCTGCATGAAAGAAAGTGCACTAAAGTCCTTCAACACCAACAAGGAATCTTCTTTAAATTTTAGATGCTATCAAGATGCTCGAATCGGAAATGGAACTCAAAGAGGCAGGCAGCGGAACAATGCTCGTGCAGGCTATGCACACAAAAAGGCAGGATATATAATGCAGTCGGAGCCAAGAATATCCTAAACGCCACAACAATAATAATAATCGCCACGACAATGCAGTATTCCTATCAACAAAAAGAGCATAAGTCGTTTGTGTCTCAATACATCAAACTAGGCTGCGAAATGCTTGTCTAATCATAAACGGGTATGCATAGAAAGAGTAATTTGTTTAATATACTTAATGTCTACTGTGACTGACAAAGTCTAGCTAGAGTCAATGATACGAGATACTGGTGCGCATGGCATGCCGCATAGCCTAGTGCAAATCTCAAGTCTGTGCGTCAAATATTACGTTATAGGGAAGGCTAGCTCTCTTGAGAAACCTTAATACCGAAGTATTAAGCGTTCTCCTGGCGTACCTCAAAGACAAACCACGAGCTTAGAACAGTGCAGAATGGTATAGGCAAAAAGCCCTCATTCGTGCATGCTCTATTCTCAATGGCACACAGACTAGAATTTACCCAATCCACTCCAGTTCTCAGATATGTCGTGCAGCTTTTAACTAAAGCCAGCACCCATCGGAAACAATACCTTATAGTATCAGACTCCTAGTCTAGCATTATCTAATCCAGCAGAACACTAATAATAATTATAGGAAGCGGTACTGAACAATATGAATGCCAACCAATGCTTCGTGATCAACTTATCTTAACAACTAACATACATGGGTTATATAAGACCTTAACGCCCAATACAACTGGCCAGCATGAAGCTGATTTTGCAGAGTTAACCAGAGGGGGTAAAATATTAACACCTAAAGAGCGGCCTAGGCAGTATAAAATATGTAGCCACCAGCGGGGTGTTTTTAGCCAAAATAGGGCTGTTTACGTGATCATTTTCATGCCTACATAAGACCCAGAGAGTAAAACCAGTATCTATCCCTGAAAGGGCATAAACAGAGCTTTCCAATGACACCATAACGATCCTTTTATGACGGCTAGTTTTCTTGCAACAACCGCGCAACACGAGTGCAAAAAGCATGTAATTCGGTACTTTCCCCATACAATTCAGTATGTAGCGAGTGAGAGAGGGAGGGAGGAGGTGGGATTCGTGTCAGTAGGTTCGCCGCGGTGGTCTGGAGCAGTCATACGCTCTCTACTCTCCTGCCACCACTTGTCTCTCTCTCTCCGCAACATTACGTGCTGAAATTGCCACACGACCTATGTCGCGCGTCGCCAGATAGTCCAGATTTATTATACTCGACTTATGTTGCGCGCCGACAGTTAGGGGTTAATAAAAGGTGGTGAAAGATAGGGAAAATGAGAGGGATAGGCAGAGGTAAAGGTTCTCAGGTGCGGAGAAGGGGACAGATATCAAAGGGATAAGAGGGATTCGTCTAGAAACCAGATCTGAGGGAGAGAGTAGCAAGGGAGCTGTATATATACTAGCACTAGCTCGAACCGCGTAGAAAAGCGGTAACAAGTCCTCTAGCCAATGCTAAAGAAGCTAGCTAAACATGACGTCACCAAGCATGGTAAAAAACTCCAACGAACCCCCACGAGGCCAGCCAGCTATGACGTCATCGAGTATAGCCAAACACTGCGCGCCTCCCCACACTCTGTTCTACTCTCTCTCTCAAATCCTATCATTACTACTTAACCCTTAATTAGCGGCGAGCAACATAAGTCGAGTTAAATAAAGCTGGACTATGTGGCGGCGCTCGACATAACTCGAGTGGCAATTTCAGCACGTAATGTGGCTGAGAGAGAGAGACAAGTGGTGGCAGGAGACTAGCGAGCGTATGACTGCTCCAGACCACCGCGGCGAACCTACTGACACAAATCTCAGCTCCCTCCTCCCTCTCTCACTCGCTACATACTCAATTATGTACTGAAAGTACCGAATTACCTGCTTTTTGCACTCGCGTTGCACGGTTATTGCAAGAAAACTATCCATCATACAAGGATCGTTATGGTGTCATTCGAAAGCTCTGTTTATGCCCTTTCAGGGATAGGTACTTGTTTTACGTTCTGGGTCTTATTTAGGCATGAAAATGATCACGTAAACAGCCCTATTTTGGCTAAAAACACCCCGCTGTGCGGTACACATAAATAAACCGCATAGGCCGCTCGTAAGGTGTTAATGATAAAACATATACCTTGCAATTAAATATATAAAGCCTTGACATGGGTGAAAACAAAGAGCCTTTCTGGACTGCTCATGACACGAGCTTTCACATGAAATAAAGCACACAATGATACATCAACTGTAGCCACATCCACTGCCCTGGCAATCCTAGCGAGTCACTGTAGGACAAGCCATGCAGTTCTAACGGAGTGGTTAACGTCACACTGTATATATGTATATATATTTTTTTTAAAGAGTTGCTTGTTTTTGCCAGTTTCGAGCAATGCATATTAGCTTGTCCCCTAGGCCAACAAGAATGCCTTTCCAGACTTCCTCCAAACTAAATAGAAGTCCACCCAGACATCCTAACTAAATATGTTCATGTTTTCGATAGAAATGCTTCCCCTGTCTAAGGCCAATTTCTTGTAAGTTACAGGCTCGCCATATGCAAGGCTAGAAGAATATTGACACCTGAATGGGGTTAACCGTCGTAATATCACTAAACGTCCAAACTAATGGCGTAAAACGTCTTAAAACTTCCATGCTAATGAAGCATACGTTCGCCCATTAGTTTGATTTTAAGAATGTTCGCGGGGATTTCTGTCAATTTTAAAACTGTTCGTGCCATTTAGGAGGTGTCGATGCTTTCCTGGCAAGCAATAGCAAGCCTGTAATAAAAGAGGAACCGGCACAGAATAATGTTAGCCGCGGCGGTTGAATGGTGAGCACGCTCACGTGTGAATCTGCAAGACCCGGGATCGAATCCCTGCCACGGCGGACATTTATGGGTGTGGTAGTATACGTCCTAGCATGTTTCACATGTTCGCACCCAGTCAGGGGACATCCTGACGACGTATACAGACTAAACATACATAACAAAGCCACTCCAACAGCTTCCTCTCTCTCCAACACCCCTTCTCCCCTCTCTTCAGAAAAATAGTGGAAGTAGAATGTAGATACGAAGTGCCGTTGTAAAGGCTTATTCCTCAATACCTTCATCTGATCTGATATGATCTGGGGTCAAGGGAGTGTAATTTTAAACTTGATAAGGCTTAGGGAACAATCTAAAAACTTTCCGTTAAGGACCCACTTCCCTAAAGAAAGTGGTCAATTTAACAAATCTGTAATAACTGCCTTCGTGGTGTAATGTATAAGGTGTTGATATTCGGTGTGAGCGTCCTGGGTTCGAATCCACGGACTGCCACATGTGTTTGTAATATTTCATTAATCGATTTTAGGAGTAGAGTTGGTTGTTGGATAGAACATAATAATATACAAGCTTTGTGCATATGCGTTATGGATGCGTTTTATAGTTGTACTTTTACAGAATAAAATCAACTGTAGTATACATTTTATATTCATATGCAACTCAAACAGTCGAGGATAAATGGCTATGCACCCATTTGAATCAGTATCGAACGCAAGCAAGACAATTCAATGCATTATTTTTTCCCAGATGCTTCAGAACTTGGTTATAAAGGTTCAAAGACTCGAACTGGTGTAACCATATGCATATTCGACAACTATCACATGGGACCGAAGTTCTCGAAAAGAGGCTCCTGTTAGGACAATATTCTTGACTTACAGTGTGCTGGCTTAATAATCCAATAGGGTTGATAGCCTCTGAAGTCTTATTTTAATTCACTAATTATCTGTATCTTTACTATTGAAATAACCAAAGTAGATAAACATGACTGAGTTGTGACTGTACAGTTGCCCACACAAGTTCTGTTCCTCTCCGTGATCTTATGCATGAAAAAATGATGCCCATAATTGAAATAAGAGTATAGTTTCTTATGTAGTTGTTAACTCATCTGATTAGTCAACTGCACATTAAAAGACACCGCACTCGCAGTTCATGCATCCTAATTTAACTGTAATACATAATATCACGACAAGGAACAAAACTTATGTGGGCAGCTGTACAGAGTACGACAGAACTTGTTGTCTGGCCTGAGGCAATGTGTTAGTTCACTTATCTTTTAATAGATGGCCCTTTAATCGCTTCTAATAAAAGGGGGCGGGGTTAGTATAGAGGTTGGAAGGAGGAGGAGTCAAACGTGTTTGTGTGTGTTCTAGAACAGCACGCAGAATAACTTTATTTTAACATAACACACAGGCTATATTATTAGACTAGCCCATGCCGGATCACAAATAAGTAACACACATCAGGTGTTGCGTTATTTATGGAATTTAATATACAGACAATCAAGTTTCTATCCTTCGAACTTCCCATTCCCCCCTCCTCCCCTTTTCTCTGCTGCCTTCCCATATCTCCCCCCTTCTCTCTTTTTCTCTCTCCCTTCTCTCTCCTAACCGAATATATAATTTTCCTCATCGTCGTGTTCAAAGCTGTCCATAAAAAAATCTTTGGTGTTTTAATAATACTGTTCTTTTTACCTCTACTGATTCTCAATTATTAACTCTTATTCTATTATTTACCTTATACAATGTGTTATAGAAAATAAATATATACAGTATGCTCCGTTGCAAAACACTCAAAGTTGCCAACCTTGGCGTCCTGGTTAGTGTAAACAATCGTATAAATATATAAGTAATTGAAACGATGTTACAATCCACGCATCAAGACAAGTTGGATCACATTGTAATCTAGCTTTGACCAAATTATAACCAAATATATATATCATAAAGACAAGATAATATCCGCCCAGTTAGAGAAAACACTTTAGATGAGCCGAAACGTGTTTTTTTTTGTAATAAAAACAAATTTTCATAATTGAGTAAAAAATGTTTTCTTCCATACCACTATTCATAGCACTGTGGTTGACCAATTCATAATCTACCTTAACATGTTGTTGTTGTTGTTCCCCAAGCTGCCTGGCCGAACAGCCCCAAGGCCAAGGCCATAACCGAGCGCCCCCACAGAACCCTCCCTGCCGACCACAATAAAGCCTGGGTGACCGAAGCCACTCCATGGCGGGGAGCTAAGGAGGGTGCGGAAACGCCCGGGAAACCAAAGACCCACCCAGGGCCCTGTGCCCCTCAGCAGTTATGAAGAGAAAGTTGAGGGGCAAAGGAAAAATGTGACGCTTTGGCTTCCAATCTTGGTAGATTGGGAGTTCAATCCACGGAAGAGGCCCCGTCACTTGAGATCTAGAAAATATATAAGTAAAAGGAACCGTCAGAGTAAGCTATGGGTATGGCAGAGATCGCTCAGTTCTCACTCTGATAGACCAGCCCATCACCACTTGACTAGAACCCAATCCTCTCGGCATCAGCTAGGAAAGGCCCTAGAGAGCCGCCTTTGGCGGGGAGGGGGGGGGATAGCTCCCCTATTTCAACCCCTTTCGGGGTTGGGCATCCGCCTACCTTAACATGTCATATTACATATTACCTTAACATGTAATATGACACGCTATGATTATTGCATTATACTTTTCTCAGTGGATTCTTAATTACTAGCTTAATTACTGTGGCTTCCCATTATCAGTAAACAGTTCGGCGTTACCCATTGTAATGATTTGTGCCCATTACATTGTATGTGATCATGTGTGTGATGTGCGTTTTATGTTATTGGGTGTGAGTGTGTGGTGTCTGTTTTGTATCCTGTGTTAGTGTTGGTGTGGGTGGGTTGGTGCTTGAATGTGATGGACAGAGGAGAGAGGTTGAAGCCCCATCTCTTCAAACATTACAAATTGTGGAGGTCACAAGTATGTGTATTATCCAACTTATTCCTTAAGCCAACACAAATATAGTAAATCCTAAGTGTTATTGTTACACTTAATATATATACAAACAAATATAGACGTGTTCTTCGGGAATCGTAGCTTAATTAGGAATAGGATATCTAGCGAGGCAGGGAGTAACAGGTGTTGTTCGCTGCCTCGTTAGTTATCCTATTCCTAATCAATATATGTGTGTTACTTTTGTCATCCCTAACATTTATTATTTATTTCATAAGTCGTAGGCGTGTGCATAAACCTTTAACCGTCTTGGTGGTGTAATGGTTAAGGTGTCTACAAATCTGTGTGTGATAACCCAGGTTCGAATCCCGGTGGATTACATACATGCTTTCCTTAATTTCATTGGAGGCGTTTGGTGGTGTGGTGAAATTAATACAAAATAGATTATGTATATGTAAATTCAAAACAATCCCATAGTATTATTCTGCGTATTTTAGAAGGTATATTTTATGTCAGAGAGAGAGAGAGAGAGAGAGAGAGAGAGAGAGAGAGAGAGAGAGAGAGAGAGAGAGAGAGAGAGTGTGCGAGAGTGTGCGAGAGTGTGCGAGTGCGAAGGATAGAAACTTGATTGTCTGTGTATTAAATTCCATAAATAACGCAACACCTAATGTGTGTTACTTATTTGTGATCCAGCATGGGATAATTTTATAATATAGCCTGTGTCTTATGTTAAAATAAACTTATTCTGCGTGCCGTTCTCGAACACACACACGGTGTGTGTGTGTGTAGACGGTACCTCTATAGTGAAAATGGTACCATACAGATCCACCCTAAGCCTTCGTTTCCGATGTTGCCAATTGGCTAAATACAGACTACACACACATCCACAGCCATTCCAACAGTACATAAAACACTTAACATGCATTTCACGCAATACATTCCCAGTTAAGGAGGCGCGATAATAATGAGCTTAGCTCGCATTGCGTGGATTCCCCTTGACGAACAAGTAACTGAGTAACACACGTTTGACTCCTCCTCCTTCGAACCTCTATATTAACCCCGTCCCGTTTTATTAGAAGCGATTAAAGTGCCATCTATTAAAAGGTGAGTGAACTAACACATTGCCTCAGGCCAAGACAGCAGTTCTGTCGTAGACTGTACCTATCCCTGTTTCCTGACCTGTGACCTTTGACCATGAAGCAACACCGCTCTTGGGAAACTCGATATAGATTACTCTCATGTTCATCCTCTTCCTCGTGTTAACACTATCTGATAATATGATGCCTTGGGGGTTATTTAGATACTTTGTTTAACTGTTATTGAGGATTTTGCTTGCTACTGCCATTTTCGAACAAAGTATTTTAGTTTGTTCCCTAGGCTAACAAAAACGATTTCCCAGACTTCCTTCAAACTAAAATGTGTACATTTTTCGATAAGAAAACTTGTCCAGGCTGAAGGCCGATTTCTGTTATAATTCTACTGATATTCACTTTTTCAAGGATATCTTCAAGTATTGTATTTGTGCCGTTGCATAGTCAGTTCAGTGTCGGCTGATCAGTGGGTCGGTAAATCGAGCCCGCACTGTCAAATGTTATTGGTTGATGTCAAGGCCCGGGTAACTTGACCTAGCGATTAGTGACAAACGCCTAATCTTCATGGCCACCCCTCTTCGGGAATTACGGCATCTGGCAAAATAAAAAATAAAACAAAATGTGTACAGCATTATACATACTTATACTCTACTATCTGTACTATCGGCGTGAGAATCCTAGGTTCGAGTCCTTGGAGTACCACATGTATTCACTACTTTCAATAATTTCATTAATTAAGTTTATTTGTAATTTAATTGGTGGGTTGGTGAACACAATTATGAATTACAATTACGTGTTTAGATATATTCAATGCACACTTGCCGTAATTCACCGTACCCTTACACCCCTCCAGTAATTGTCTAAGTGAGGGCAATCGGTACTAAATAGGACAAAAATTGCTCACAAGGTGATACAAGCATAAAACTTTCCACAATAGTTCACAAAGACCTATTTTACAATTTCATGGCAGGAGCCACCGAAATATCAGTGTTGCATAGCAACGGTTGCTAGGCAAATCATTTTCCTTAGCAACCGGCAGCAACAATGCAGTTTCTGGAAAACTGTGAGGTGCTATGGTTTTTTCTCAACTCCTTGTTCTAAAAAGCATGTAGCATTGCATTTGGAGATCATATACAAGAATTATGTGGCATAAAATCCAATTTAGGGCAAGTCAGGCTATAAAAATGCCACTCCTAAAGCTTCAGACACCTTTGTCACAGTCACTTTTGCATTTGCAGTAGGCTGTGCATTTTAGATGCGCATCAACACATTTGCAGTCTGTGCATCCTCCTCGGCAAGAACACTTCAGTAGTTCTGGGCAGGTTGCACTGGCTTCGGGCAAGTTAGACCACAGAGGCCTCCACTTTTCTGGGCAAGTCCATCCCCACTCACTTGGAGAGGGCAACTGTCGTTCTGGCACCGTGGTGCAGCCCCAGTGGTGCCCACCTTGTAGTACTGCCCTCTTCATGTGTTGCTGTAGAGCAGCCTTGGTTGGAGGTAGACATGATATCTGACGTCCTTTGTGGATGAACAGATTCTTTCTGACTTCATTGATGGAACGAGAAGTTGCTGTCCTGTCATAGAGTCGAATGGTGAAGTACTCCAGAGAAGCCTCAGTCGCTTCACCAATTTGTTCAGGTGCATTGTGCAGCTCATAGAATGTCGCAGTAAATTCATCATGTGCCTCCCACACTTTCCATGCAGTCTTCTTTCCCACCTGGACCAGATGGGACACGGTATCACAACCTGTATAAGCATGGAACACAGGCAGTGCCAAGGATCTTTCTGTGCCAAGTGAAGCACATATTTCATGAGCTGGGATGTACCTAAAGTCCTTTCCACAACCAAAGGCAATCCAGAGTTCTATCTGCTGTCTCTGAGCCAGCTGCTGTACGACTGCATCTGCCAATACTACCACGTCAGTGTCCACAGTTCGAACAAGGATCTTGTGGAAGCCCTGCATAACAGCATCACTGACATGCACCATGAGCCTCGAGTCTGCCTCGTCATGGTTGCAGGGAGCAATGTTGCTGGTGTCTCGTGTAGGTAAGCATAGCACATTGGCACCATCAGTAACAATGAGAGTTTGGTCTCCTGATGCATTTTCCAGCAGTTCCTTGTTCAGGAATGTAAACAGGTCTGTCTTGTTGTTGGCCAAGCGAAGGAACTGCTGCCAGTTCTTTGGTGTTGGGCTAGACGCCCCAACTCGTCTGCGCTGAATAGGACCAGTGACACGTTGTTCTCTTGTCTGTGACTTGAGGCTGTTATCGAAGTACTGGTCCCAGACAACATCCACTCTCAGAGCCTGACTTTGAGCATTGTTTATGTATGGAAGAAAGACCTTGGCAGCATAGTCTCCAAATGTCTTGCAGCCCTCAGGTCTAAGAAAGTGAACAAGTGCCGCACCATCCATGATTCGCACTTCAGTCTCTGGTGTCACATCATTTGATGACCCTACTTTCTTTTCAAGACATTCTATGAGATCAGACTTCTTCCCTGGACGTAGCTGCCCATAGGCAGACAGAGATGGAGGAAATGGGAGGTTTTCATGATTGAAGAAATTGTTCAAGTCACCTTTCCTTGTCTGACATGCAACATACAGACTTGCAAACAGCGAAGATTCACTTTTGAGGAGACTGACTTTGTCCCCTGATTTGTTTGATCGTTTGCCTTGGACATTGAGCAGTACCACCTTGTTCCTGGTAATTGTTGCTGTGATTGGCTTAGTATTTGTTCTGAGCCGCTCTTCCACAAATGTTGCATACTGCTCCTGACCCTTTGATGCGAGTGTGGTTAGACACTCGACTGACTGCTCATCCATGATGTCCTTTGTATGGAGTCTGAGAAGGTCCTGCCCTTCCTCCTCAAATGGGCTCCCCATGTCCTCCATTACACTAACTACCGCCTGAACCTGTCCAGCAAACAACTTCTGGGTTGACCGGGTTTGTTCATGATGGTTTCTTTGCCCAGAACTTTGTTGTTTCCCTACCATGGTCGCTTCAAACTCAGAAATTACTCTGACAAGTTCTGGTCCTGCCATTGCCCATCTCAAGAGGGAGTTTGCATCCTGGGTAAGCCCGATGATTCCGCCTTCATCCTTCATTACTCCATTGTTTTGTTCATGGCAGTGATCGACAGCAATGAGGGAGAATTTTCTCTGGGATTTTGCCACAACAAACTTGCCTTGCTGAAATTCTTTGGCAACATCTGGATGAGTGTGAGATAGACTGCTCATGTCACGCACATGTACGGACATCCAACGTGCGTAGTGGGTGTGGTTGAGACTGAAGAATCAAGGTGTCAATTTCTTCAATGTATCCACATACAAATCAAAGTCACCAGTACGTAGTGATCGCACAAATGTGAACAAGAGAAGTTCCAGCTCTAGACTCGTATGCCAGTACATGAACTGAGGACTTTCAGCTTTTCGCCGTTCACACCATGTGCTGAAAGTGTCTGTGGATTCTTCGGAATTGTTTGCAACATATCCATCATAAGCCTTCTTGAGAAGGATGTACAATGCACATGCAGTGACTTGGTGAGCATGACGGGTTCGAGTCACATGTGATGCCTTCAGGAAGGACTCAGCAATGCCTGGTGTGACAACATCAGCTTCCTGGAGAACTTCCACCCAACCACTTCCATCAAGCCAATGACCCAAAGCTTTCAAGCCTGTCATTTCAGTGTGTAGACCCCCCATAAGCATTACAAACTTGTCCTCACCATACAGTTCGGACATATTCCATTGCAGCTTCTTCAGTGTAGCATACAGAGGTTGGTCCCCACAAATCACTGGAGTCTGGCCAGGGTTGAGGTGATGAACTGATGACTTCACCACTTCCATGCAATGCCGAAGCATAGATGGTGAGCTGGCTTCCTCAACAAAGAGAGGCATCATGGCATTCACAGATGGCAGAATGTCTGGGTCTGGCACTCTGCTGGCATGGTATGCTGCCCAAGACAAAGTCGCCTCTGCTGATATGTCATCTGCATGATGTTTCTCAACATGACTCAGCCAGTCATATTCCTTGTCCATGTCCTTGGTCAAAGGGGTGTTGGAAGAAGCCAGGTCTGCAGGGATGGGTGGGACAAAGACGTCATTTTTTGGCAACCGTGTTGGTTTCAGTTCAGTGTACGAAAGGGGCAAGTCGCTCATTTTCCTCAACCCCCTCTCTTGAGTTATTGAATTAGTGAATCCTTGGCCATTGTATTCATCTGAGGCACTGGCCATTTCTGTGAATATTCAGTACGTCTTGACTATCACTGTGCGCAGATCAAATATATCAAACTTGCTGAAACTGGAAACAAAATATGATTAAGGCCGAGGGTTTATCCTTTTACCACCTTTATCAAATACATCTGTTGCACATATTCCTTTATGGGATACAACTAGGTTCAGTTTCCCTACACCTAGCCCGATCGTTCATCCAGTGCCATTTAAGTCCCGTGCGATCTGTACACCTTCCGGGTAATTCTTAAGCCCCGTTACCCTTGGCTCGGCTCTCCCGCGCTGGCACATCCTGTCAATTCAGGCGTGGCTATCTAACTACATCTACCAACTACAAACTACAGTTTAGTAGCTAGTGGATTTGGGGCTGTTAGATAGCATTTGGGACACTGATCTAGATATACTAGTACTTATTAAAGTACTAGTATATCTAGATCAGCTGGCACTGAACCCCATGCTGAGTTACACAGCAGTGATGTCACCAGTGTGCCCTGGTTGTGTGCTGACATTCACTCTATTATATAGATATATATGCTTTTATACACCTTTTGAACCATTTTAGGAGTGAATATAGGAAAATAAAAAAAAGTACAAAGTCATAACACTTCATAGTAGTTCAGAAACTGCATCGTTGCTGCCAGTTGCTAAGGAAAATGCTTTGCCTAGCAACCGTTGCTATGCAATACAGAAATCTCGGTGGCTCCTGCTCTGAAATTGTAAAGTAGGTCCTTGTGAACATTTCCGGGAAGTTTCATGCTTGTATCACCTTGTGAGCAATTCTTGCACCCATTTCCTTGACTTCTTCACACCCTCAAGCCCATCTGTTCACTCACCTCACTTCCTCCACTAACTTCCTATTTACAAATTCACTAACTGCACATCACGCCACTTACCTTTACTGTTCCACTCATCCCCACACCCTATGACTTGCTTTCATCCGTTCACGCTCTTCCACTCACCTTCACACATTACAACATTCAATATACTGCCGTTCCTAATCTCCCCCCCCCCTTCTCTCTCTCTCTCTCTCTCCCTTGGTACTAGGACCAATTCTCTTTCTAATTTACATCAACGACATAGATGAGGGTCTCACCTGCACAATCTCAAAATTTGCTGACGATACAAAAATTGCAAATAGCGTACTCTCAAAAGAACAAGTTGACGATATGCAACACAATCTAGATAAATTGTCATGTTGGGCCCAAATTTGGCAAATTAGTTTCAATGCGGATAAATGTAAAGTACTACATGTCGGATACCTAAATGAGAAAGCAAACTATTCGATGAATGGCACTCAGCTTAAGAATGTAAACAGAGAAACTGATCTGGGAGTAACAATATCGAGTAACCTAAAACCGAGTCAACAATGTTCAGAAGTTGTTAAGAAGGCAAACAAAATAATTGGCTTTATAGGCAGGTCATTTGAGCATAAATCCAAAGAAGTTATCCTAACCCTTTACAATTCCTTAGTCCGCCCTCTTCTGGAATACTGCGTTCAATCCTGGTGCCCTTATTACCAAAAAGATATAAACAAGCTAGAACGAGTTCAACGTAGAGTTACCAAAATGATACCTAGCCAAAAGAACAAACCATACGAAGAGCGTCTTAGAGAATTAAATCTATTTCCTTTAACCCAGCGCAGATTAAGAGGCGACTTAATTCAAGTGTTCAAAATCATCAAAGGCATCGACAATATGAACTGTAGTAAGTACTTCACTATCGACCAATCTAATTACACGCGGGGAAACGGTTGCAAAATTATTGGTAAATCTTTTAACTCGCACGAATCTAAGAATTTCTTCTTCAATCGAGTTGTCAACTTGTGGAATGGGCTTCCCCGAGACGTTATAGACTGCAGCACCGTTGATTCATTTAAATTCCGCCTAGACAAATATCTCGCATCAAACCCGCGACTGACTGCGTTTGTAAATGAATAACTTTATCCTCCCCTCAGTTAC
The DNA here is from genome assembly GCA_032716605.1 of Paralithodes platypus. NCBI lineage: Eukaryota > Metazoa > Arthropoda > Malacostraca > Decapoda > Lithodidae > Paralithodes > Paralithodes platypus. Next base: position 8,435,398 of record CM064507.1, on the reverse strand, counting down.
TAACCCATATGTCCCCTACTAACTTCCTAGTCCTGCCACGTTAGTGGCAGGGCAGTAGTTCCCTTTCCAATGTTCCCTTACCCCCTCTAATCCACTGTTTGGACACTTGATCCTCAGTGTTTTGGAGGACAAGCAGCCTAGAAGGGTCACTAGAACTGTTGTTGCTTGATTTCCTTCCTTTGTACTCTCTCTCTCTCTCTCTCTCTCTCTCTCTCTCTCTCTCTCTCTCTCTCTCTCTCTCTCTCTCTCTCTCTCTCTCTCTCTCTCTCTCTCTCTCTCTCTCTCTCTCTCTCCCACCAATTGACCTTTACAGCAGCAGCATCAGAGGTCTTGCAGCACCACATCAGGGGCCAGAATCTCTATCAAGCAGGGAAGGACATATTGGGACACTGTAAACATTGGAACGCTTAATTTTGTTTTGTTCTTTCTAGCCCCCTTCTCTCTCAATTTCACCCCCATTCCTTTTGATATTTGAAGAAGTTCGCCTCATTCGTTTAGCGATGTTTAGGTCTTTTGCCACATTTCTTAGTACATTTTAAAACCTTTCGTGCCATTTAGATGTGGATTTTCTTCTTGATGAGAGGCAGCTTAGAAGGTACAAGTCTACGACAGAACTTGTTGTCATGGCCTGAGGCAATGCGTTAGTTCACTTATCTTTTAATAGATGGCCCTTTAATCGCTTCTCATAAAAGGGGGCGGGGTTAATATAGAGGTTGGAAGGAGGAGGAGTCAAACGTGTGTGTGTGTGTGTGTGTGTGTGTGTGTTCTAGAACAGCAAGCAGAATAAGTTTATGTTCACATAACACACAGGCTATATTATGAGATTAGCTCATGCCGGATCACACATAAGTAACACACATCAGGTGTTGCGTTATTTATGGAATTTAATATACAGACAATCAAGTTTCTATCCTTCGAACTTCCCATTCCCCCCTCCTCCCCTTCTCTCTGCTGCCTTCCCCTATCTCCCCCTTCTCTCTGTTTCTCTCTCCCTTCTCTCTCCTAACCGAATATATCATTTTCCTCATCATCGTGTTCAAAGCTGTCCATAAAAATTACTTTGGTGTTTTAATAATACTGTTCTTTTTACCTTTACTGATTCTCAATTATTAACTCTTATTCTATTTTTTACCTTATACAATGTGTTATAGAAAATAAATAGATATGCTCCGTTGCAAAACACTCAAAGTTGCCAACCTTGGCGTCCTGGTTAGTGTGAACAATCGTATATATATATAAGTAATTGAAACTGGATGTTACAATCCACGCATCAAGACAAGTTGGATCACATTGTAATGTAGCTTGGGCCAAATTATAACCAATTATATATATCATAAAGACAAGATAAAATCGGCTCAGTTAGAGAAAACACTTTAGATGAGCCGAAACGTGTTTCTTTGTAATAAAAACCAATGTTAATATTAGAGTTAATCTTGTGTTCTTCCATACCACTATTCACAGCACTCTGGTTGACCAATTCATAATCTACCTTAACATGTAATATGACACGCTATGATTATTGCATTATACTTTTCTCAGTGGATTCTTAATCACTAGCTTAATTACTGTGGCTTCCCATTATCAGTAAACAGTTCGGCGCTACCCATTGTAATTATTAACTATAAAGTAAGTCATCGAACTGAACAATTAACGATAATCCAAGCAATCTGGTTATGTTGTTTTAAAGTTGATATAAATTGTTTAGGCTTTTATATTTTTACTTCGAATTGTTTAAATTATCGTCCAAACATAATTAAAAGTATACTATAGCTCTGTGTATGTTACCTTGAATTTAATTTAATATGTATTATTTCACCATCATTATGTTACGGTGAACATTGGAAACACATACACATTATATAATACATATAAAGCGTTCTTAAATGTAAACATTTACAATTTATATGTATTCAATCAATATGATCTCCACCCACAAGCTGCATCAACTACCTCCTGTATTCTCGTTGGAGCTGATTTAAACATTATCCAACTTATATTAGGGCGGCGACGGATCCCCCCCCCCCCCCACCCACCCACCCCACTCCTCCCGCCCTTTCCAATTCTAACCTGGACCACATTCCACTCCATGATATGATGGCCCACAAAATCTCTATTGGGTTCATGTCACACACCCTTGTGGACCAGCTAAACTCCGGATGGGGTCAGGTCAGGTGAAGCTATTGAAGGATAAGCCTTTACAACGGCACCTCGTAGCTACTTTCTACTTTTCCTATTTTCTGAAGAGTGTAGAGTACAAAGGATTACAAAGGAAATCAAGGAACAACAAGTCTAGTGAAATTTCTAGGCTGCTTGTCCTCCAAAACACTGAGGATCAAGTGTCCAAACAGTGGTTTAGAGTGCGTAAGGGAACATTGGAAAGGGAACTACTGCCCTGGAACTAATGTCCGTGGCAGGATAAGGAAGTTAGTAGGGGACAGATGGGTTAGTAACTGAGGGAGGGATAAAATAAAGTTATTCATTTACAAACGCAGTCAGTCGCGGGTTTGATGCGAGATATTTGTCTAAGCGGAGTTTAAATTAATCAACGGTGCTGCAGTCTATAACCTCTCGGGGAAGCCCATTCCACAAGTTGACAACTCGATTGAAGAAGAAATTCTTAGATTCGTGTGAGTTAAAAGATTTACCAATAATTTTGCAACCGTTTCCCCGCTTGTAATTAGATTGGTCGATAGTGAAGTACTTACTACAGTTCATATGTTCGATGCCTTTGATGATTTTGAACACTTGAATTAAGTCACCTCTTAATCTGCGCTGGGTTAAAGGAAATAGATTTAATTCTCTAAGACGCTTTTCGTATGGTTTGTTCTTTAGGCTAGGTATCATTTAGAGAGGGGAGAAGGGATGTTGGAGAGAAAATAAGTTATTGTGTTGTGTGTGTGTTTTGTATCCTGTGTTAGTGTTGGTGAGTTGGTGCTTGCATGTGATGGAGAGAGGTTGAAGGGCCGTCTCCCCAAACATTACAAATTGTGGAGGTCATAATTATATGTATTATTCAACTTATTCCTTAAGCCAACACAAATAACTTTAATCCTAAGTGTTATTGTTACTCTTAATATATATACAATTAAATATAGACGTGTTCTTCGGGAATCGTAGCTTAAGTAGGAATAGGATAACTAGCGAAGCAGCGAGCAATAGATGTTGTTCGCTGCCTCGCTAGTTATCCAATTCCTAATCAATATATGTTTGTTATTTTAGTCATCCCTAACATTTATTATGTATATGTAAATTCAAAACAATTGCATAGTATTAATCTGCGTATTTTAGAGGGCATGATTTACGGCCGAGAGAGAGAGAGAGAGAGAGAGAGAGAGACTGGCAGTCACAGCAAAGTTACCTCTAAGATTTTTCTGGATTTATAACACTTCTAGATATCACATTCTTACACCACTTTCACAGCTGATTCATATGCATACTGTGAAGATCATATGATAAACACACAACCTTTTATGAAGAATTACCAAAGTTGTGTGCATATTGGTGAATTATGCAGTGTGTTCTGTGTTGTGGTATTGGAGGTGGCGGGAAAAACCACACCACCACTCCCCCACCTCACACCAACCGCCAGTTTGCAGTACCTCTCTACCTTGTTTATAATATGTTAAACCTTTGTATATATAATATTGATATGCCCCTGGTCACATCTGCCATCTAGTGTCCCCACGTGTAGTACAAAGCTGAACCCTGAGGCTATATGCATGAGGGGGGCCCCTTAGCAGGGGTGGTGTAAGGAGGCACGTGGGGTGGCAAAAACAATCTCTGGTAGGAAATAGGTTCCCTTTAATAGGGCTCCAAAGGCTGTGAATTCGACCACCCTTTGACCTGACCAAGTGGGTCCACGCCGTTTAGACGGTGGGGGGTTTGCAATCGTTTTCACAATTTAAGCCAAAGGAATAGGTAGGCGACCAGTAGGCTGGTAGGTATTAGGATTTATTATTATGTTTGTATGTACTGTGTAGTAGGATTTGTTTAACTAAAGATAGACTGTTTGCTACCTCACCCCTTCTGTACAGTCTCACAAATAAATTCAAGTACCATTTATCCTCGGTTGTACACAAGTAATCCAAAGGAAAACAATGACAAACAACAGTCGCCACTTACTCATTGGGCGTCCCGAGGGTTTATCGGGGTATGAACCAGAGAAGTGGTGTGCTGTGTATGGTAAGACTGCTGTAAAGAAGCCCACAAGTAGTTGTACCACCAAAGATTGTCCTAACGTATGTCACAGCAGATGCCTTGGAGGAAATGACACTTTCGACTGTAGTGAAGTCGGCATTCTTCGAGCTGCCCAGGGCATCAGTGATGCTGTAGAATACTTAGAAAGTGCCAATACGGACACTTCACAAAATGTTCTTATACCTCCTTCCTCAGCTGAGTCGGAAGAGGATGAAGAACTACTTAAACTTGAGCCCAGAGAACTTGTGAACATCATAAGAAACTTAAAAACAGAACTTACAAGAAAGAAGAGCATTCTCAACTACTTCGGTACTACATCACAAAGTATTGCAGAGAAGAGAGATGCTGTAGTAACAATATTAGACTTTATTGACAACCTAACAGCCGCAAAATCTAGCCTTGAAGAACTTGACGTTAGGTCAATTGCTGCTAGTGCTAGACCAGAAAGAATTGACGAGGAGTGGCAAAGGCACATCAACAACCACAGCGAGTCAGAAACCTGGTGGACATCTAAAAATCCACGAAAACTGCAGAGCTTAACCATCCACCACCAAAGTAGCCAATCAGCTCCGCTTCAGAGTACAACTACCATCGAACCGACTCGCTTGCCACAGCCACATCCACCACCACCTCATCAAGAAAATCAAATACCTTGTGAGAATACATCCTCAATCTTACAGAATAAAAATCGTCTTGACACAAACAGAAGCAGGACATTTTCCACATCAGCTCATCAAAGAAAATCAACCAATCAAAATACCAAACAGCACCTGAACAACGGACGAACAAACCTATATAATCAAAGAGGTAGCACACAAGCAACCCGGCAGTTCTTTGCTGTACAGCCTGAGCAGCACCGCCAGCCTGACAGAGAGTACTGTAGATTGTGTGGGAGAAGCGGACACACAGAAGAAAACTGCTACAAGAAACAGAAGTGTGAATTTTGTCACCGTCCAGGTCACTCGGTTCAGGAGTGCAGGACACGTCTAAGTGAAGAGAGGCAGGAAAGATTTTTCCAAAAACTTGTAGCTGACCAAGCACACAACAACTCTTTGCTTGCTCAGTCAATAAACAGGTTCTCTGTTCCAGCGCACTCGCATCATAATTTTGGATCCTTGGCACCTGGAGGTTGGCCTACAGCCCAAGTCCAACCATCCTACTTACTGCACTATAACAATAAACATCAGCATCATCAGCAGCAACCCCATCGGCAGGCTCCACTTCATCCTAATAATCCTCAGCAATTCATTCAAAGCTCTTGGAATAATGCAGCTCAATAAAAATAAAAACAAGATAGCAAATCTAACAATACTCTCATCCAATGTCAGAGGATTTCAAACGAACATTGGAGATCTGACCCACAGTCACGTAATGCCACACAACCCTGACATCATAGCTACTACTGAAACTTTCTTAAATGAAACAGTCCCTGACAATTATGGTCAGATGAGTGGCTACACGAGGTGGTACCGGCGAGACAGACTTCGAGGCACTTTTGGTGGAATTGCAGTCTGTTTTCGCAAGAATCTCCATTTCCAACCTCTTCATGTAAATCTACCTGACCATTTAGAAATGATTTTCTTCAGAGTTTGGATGAACAGCACTAACTCTATTCTTTTCTGTGTCTGTTATCGGCCACAATGGCAAGGGAATCAGCCCATCATTTACCTCCATAACAACATCGACAGTTTATTGCATGAGCACTCATGTCAGCATCTCATCATAGTCGGCGACATGAATCAACACCTGGTGCCGAGCTCTTTTGATGAACTGTTGACTGTGTACGGGCTGACAAATCACGTCAATTTTCCAACACACATCTCTGGATCATCCCTTGACCCTGTCATCAGTGACCTTTCAGATAATGTGGTCACCTGCCGACCTTTGGCAACAGCTGGATCTTCGGACCACTATGTTATTCTCAGCACCATTAATATTGCAGCTGATCGTGATGAGGCTGTGGCACGTACCAACTGGTTATGGCACAGGGCAAATTGGGATGGTCTTCAAAATGCACTCAATAACATCTCATGGCCAGATTATCTTATCGGAGATGTTCATCATCAAGTTGAAGCTTTTACCAACATTTTGTGTTCCTTACAGAATAAATTCAGACCTATAAAGCAAAGTCGGGAGACCAGCCATGGTTTGGATTCAACTGCAGAGTTGCGGCTGATAAGAAAAGTAAAGCATGGCTACAATGCAAAAGACTCCCAACTCAAAGGACCAAGCATTTGCATAAACTTGCCTGCAAAAATATGGAACAGGTGCAGATACAAGCCATCAGAAAGTGGAAAGAGGATCTGAAATCAAAGCTTACAGGCAAGAACGTCGGGAGCAAAATATGGTGGACTAGCATTAAACAACAACAAGGTTTTGCTCCTGATGATTGCATCCCACCTTTAAGCAAATGTGATGGATCCATGGCTATCTGCAGTAAGGACAAGGCTGAGATTCTGGCATCTTACTTCTCAAGTAAAATTAATGTACCAGACCCAGACCGCTCACCTCCGGCTGTACCAGCACAGACCAATGCTCAGTTACGAGATTTCACAATTACCATAGATGATGTGAAACGGCAACTAGAGGAAGCTGACCCCAAGAAGGCCACTGGACCAGATAACATCAGTCCAAATATATTGAAGCGTTGCGCACATCAGCTATGCCAGCCACTCGCCATCATTTTTCAGAATTGCCTCAACTCGCAACAGTGGCCCAAAATATGGAAAGAAGCAAGAGTTGTGGCGATTCACAAGAAAAGCAGCAGAACAGACCCAAAAAATTACAGACCAATCTCCCTTCTTTCTGTTCTTGGGAAAATTCTGGAGTCAATCTTGGCAACAAATATTGTAACTTTTCTGGATAAACATCACCTACTCAACTCTAAGCAGTTTGGCTTCAGGAAAGGTAGATCTGCGGCAGACTTGCTACTCCACTTATCTACCACGTGGAACCAGGCCCTTGACATGGGAAAAGACACCTACGTAATTGCACTTGACATCGCGGGTGCCTTTGACAGGGTGTGGCATGCGGGCATCACCACCAAACTGAGGAGTCTAGGGTTGTGTGATAATTCTACTTCACCTAATTAATGATTAACTGCAAGACAGAACACTTCACACAGTTGTCAATGGACATAACTCTGCTAACTATGCCATCAAAGCCAGTGTCCCACAGGGCAGCGTTCTAGGACCTTTGTTGTGGAATGTTTATTTCAATGACATTCTGCAGCTCATCCCCGAGGCATTTGCTTATGCTGACGACTGTACTCTAACATTCACTTGTAACAAAGATGAGAGGCAAGCCACCGTCACTCATATCAACAATGCCTTACATAGTATCACCTCTTGGGCAAAACGCTGGCAAGTGAACCTTGCTCCGAAGAAAACTCAAGTAATGCTAATCTCTCGGAGACGAGATATTCCAACATATACACCACCAGATATTCAGCTTGATGGGAGGAAGGTTCAGATGCAGAGTCAAGTGACAATTCTAGGAGTAAAATTTAATGATAATCTGTCTTTCACCAGCCATGTAAAGGACATCACAAAGAATGCTGCATGGAAACTTGGTTGCATTTGACGTGTATCACATCTCCTGGACTCTAAAGGTGTTGCTACTCTGTATAAGTCTCAAGTTCGTCCATTGATGGAATACTCTCCACTTGCATGGTCATCATGACCCCCCTCATACTTGAAACTTTTGGACCAAATACAGAACAGAGCTGAACACTTGATCCAACTCAAAGAACAAGAACAACATGCCCCCAGGTTTCAGCCTCTACAACAGCGTCGGGATGTGGCAGGTTTGTGTGTAACATACAAAACCCCAAAAATGCCCACTCCACACCTGGCAGCCTTACATCTACAACCTGCCCAACCAACATCATATGCAACAAGAACCGCATCCACAAGGTATCATCAGGTCAGTGTTCCATTTGCTAGGACAGAACACTACCTTCGTTCCTACTTACCAAAGTACGCAAGACTGTGGAATCACCTGGTTCAGCACACTGACCTGCATCACTTAACCTGACTACAACAGTTCAAGTCGGAGGTTAATAACTGGCTCAGGAATATCACAGTTCCGTACTAAATCTTTGTAATATAATTATTAATTATCATACTTCATAAAGAGGGATCTTTGATAAAATATATACTGGTATCTATTATATATAAGTATATCAATGCTATATATTTTTTTGCATTTTAAATGTGTTTCGCTATAGATAATTCCACGTTTCATCACTGGAATTTTAGCTGAAAGAACACCATATAATGTTGTGAAGTTTAGAGAGAAAAAAAAAAAAAAAAAAAAAAAGAGAGAGAGAGAGAGAGAGATGATGTGTGTTACTTATTTGTGATCCGGCATGGGTTAATCTCATAATATAGCCTGTGTGTTATGTGAACATAAACTTATTCTGCTTGCTGTTCTAGAACACACACACACACACACACACACACACACACACACACACACACACACACACACACGTTTGACTCCTCCTTCCAACCTCTATATTAACCCCGCCCCCTTTTATTAGAAGCGATCAAAGGTCCATCTATTAAAAGATAAGTGAACTAATACATTGCCTCAGACCATGACAGCAGTTCTGTCGTAGACTGTACTAGCCTACAGCCGGACCATTATTTTACCTCACCGAAAATGGCACAAATTGATCTCTAAGAAGGATTTTGGGGATATTGGGATGATCATAATATTATACAAATAAATACTCTAAACCCTCCCCTTCCTTGTAATAGAACTTGTACGCGCCAGCAGTGTTATAATCGTTTATGAGTACTAATATTAATAGATAAAAGAAAGATTACTGTTTACTTGTGCATTTTTTTTATTTTATTTATATATATATATATATATATATTTTTTTTTTGCAATTATGAGTTCAAATGTTTACAGTCAAGGTGTTCTACCGAAATAACCGAGCGTTGTTGGTAAAGGCATGGAAACAGTGTGATTGATGCCTGTAGCAAGAGGGCTAAACAATGTAAACTCAACTGCCCAATATAGATGACCCATGAATTATTTAAGGGAGCCCACTTCGTTTTTTTCTCTCCCCTTCTGGGTTGTATCCATTCGGCCTTATTCATCCTACTGTTTTAAGACTTTTATCCCCGTCCATGTGTCGATTTATTGCTGGCGAGCGATAGCGAGCCAGCATCGTATGGAGGAATCCGGCTTCGCCTGAGAAATTTTTCTATCGAAAAATGTACAAATATAGCCTGTTTACAAAAACATTAAAACAAGATATGCTGGCTTGCTACCGCTTGCCAGGAAAAATTGATACCTGGATGGGGATAAGTCTTAAAACAATGGGCTGAATGGATACAAACTAGAGAAAGAGAGAAAAGGAGATAAACAAAGCAGGTGACCTCCCTTAAGCCAAAGTTACACGCACACTTTAGCGGCGGATGTACTGTATAGGAGTCACGGTATCCGATGTACTGTATAGGAGTCACGGTATCCGATGTACTGTATAGGAGTCACGGTATCCGATGTACTGTATAGGAGTCACGGTATCCGATGTACTGTATAGGAGTCACGGTATCCGATGTACTGTATAGGAGTCACGGTATCCGATGTACTGTATAGGAGTCACGGTATCCGATGTACTGTATAGGAGTCACGGTATCCGATGTACTGTATAGGAGTCACGGTATCCGATGTACTGTATAGGAGTCACGGTATCCGATGTACTGTATAGGAGTCACGGTTTCCGATGTACTGTATAGGAGTCACGGTATCCGATGTACTGTATAGGAGTCACGGTATCCGATGTACTGTATAGGAGTCACGGTATCCGATGTACTGTATAGGAGTCACGGTATCCGATGTACTGTATAGGAGTCACGGTATCCGATGTACTGTATAGGAGTCACGGTATCCGATGTACTGTATAGGAGTCACGGTATCCGATGTACTGTATAGGAGTCACGGTATCCGATGTACTGTATAGGAGTCACGGTATCCGATGTACTGTATAGGAGTCACGGTATCCGATGTACTGTATAGGAGTCACGGTATCCGATGTACTGTATAGGAGTCACGGTATCCGATGTACTGTATAGGAGTCACGGTATCCGATGTACTGTATAGGAGTCACGGTATCCGATGTACTGTATAGGAGTCACGGTATCCGATGTACTGTATAGGAGTCACGGTTTCCGATGTACTGTATAGGAGTCACGGTATCCGATGTACTGTATAGGAGTCACGGTATCCGATGTACTGTATAGGAGTCACGGTATCCGATGTACTGTATAGGAGTCACGGTATCCGATGTACTGTATAGGAGTCACGGTATCCGATGTACTGTATAGGAGTCACGGTATCCGATGTACTGTATAGGAGTCACGGTATCCGATGTACTGTATAGGAGTCACGGTATCCGATGTACTGTATAGGAGTCACGGTATCCGATGTACTGTATAGGAGTCACGGTATCCGATGTACTGTATAGGAGTCACGGTATCCGATGTACTGTATAGGAGTCACGGTATCCGATGTACTGTATAGGAGTCACGGTATCCGATGTACTGTATAGGAGTCACGGTATCCGATGTACTGTATAGGAGTCACGGTATCCGATGTACTGTATAGGAGTCACGGTATCCGATGTACTGTATAGGAGTCACGGTATCCGATGTACTGTAGGTAGGAGTCACGGTATCCGATGTACTGTATAGGAGTCACGGTATCCGATGTACTGTATAGGAGTCACGGTATCCGATGTACTGTATAGGAGTCACGGTATCCGATGTACTGTATAGGAGTCACGGTATCCGATGTACTGTATAGGAGTCACGGTATCCGATGTACTGTAGGAGTCACGGTATCCGATGTACTGTATAGGAGTCACGGTATCCGATGTACTGTATAGGAGTCACGGTATCCGATGTACTGTATAGGAGTCACGGTATCCGATGTACTGTATAGGAGTCACGGTATCCGATGTACTGTATAGGAGTCACGGTATCCGATTCCAAATGTAGCTAAAACTGAGTCTACTAACTGACACACATGGCTTTCATGATCATTGTATTTTGCAACTTGCCTTCATAATCGTGCACTTTACAATTTACTATACGAATTAAGGGGAAGCAGTTTGTTTTTCGAGTCCTCCTCCTCCCTCATCTTTAGCCCTATTAGTCATGAGATTTCCAGACATTCTCCCCATTAGTTTGGCGATTTTCCGACCTTTTGCCCCATTTCTTTGCCAATATTAAGACCTTTCGTGCCATATAGTTGTCTATTTTTTCCCGGCGAGCGAAATCGAGCCTGTATTTGAAAAGTAATCGGCCTTTGGCCGGGACATATTCTACCGAAAAATTTACAAATTTATATCGAAGGGAGTCTTGTGGGTGTTTTTTAAGTTTGATAGAGGGTTAAAGAACAAACTAAACCCCCTCCTTAAACCATTGAACCGAACCAGTAAATTATGCTTCACAATACCGTCTGGGACCCCTTAACAACAAATTCAATCCAAATCAGATAACTTGTATCGGTTTCATGGGTCAGTTACAGTAGCCGATAAACTTCCTCATGTGACGTAGGTTTATCATTATGCTCGTTATTGGGCGTAGTTTCCTTGAATTCAAAATTATCTTACATTTTAGTTAGCAATCTCTGGTCCGATGACTTGGGGGTTATTATCCTATTTCGTTTAAAGGGCATAGCTCATACAAAATGCCATTCACTGTCCAAAGCATACTAAAGCATGATTGACACTGTAAGGTTGTCTTGGTTTGCCTTCAATGTTGATCTAGAATAGTAAACAAAGCTGTGAAAGATATTTCAAGCTTTAGGAGCTTGATAGCAAACCCTTTCGCTTCTCTCTTTTGTTTGTGAGAGAGAAACTTGACCGCGGGAATTGAATCTGCTTTGATATTGCCTATATTTAACTTACCCTGATGTATTTCGTACATAATGAAGTAATTTGAAGGCTGTATTTGATATATATATATATACATATATCCATAGACCACAGTAGATCTGGACTGGACACGAAAATGGAACTTTGCAGTAAGGGACCAAACATCGGAAAACGAACCACCAATTTCGTCCCTCGGAACCGCGAAAATGTGATATTTTCAACGTTTTGAGGTTCGAACTTGGGGGTTCGTTCTCCGATTTTAGGTCTCTTACTGCAAAGTTCCATGTCCGTGTCCAGCCCAGATCTAATATTGTCTATGATATATCACATGAGTGAAAGTATTGTCTATCCTAAAGTATCTATCAACACAATTATTCATATTTTGGTATCGTTAATCATAATTAAATACGTATTGGCAGCTCTATCCATATGGCAACACTAATGTTTATTCTAACGGTAGACAGGTATATTTGTACAACAGCGTATGGCCTACATGTCAAAATATTCCATCTTTATTTTAACTTCCACAGTGCATTATACGATAGCTTGCCATTATTTCTAAATTTCATTATTAAACTTATGCTGCTTGTACAATTTCTCTACAACTCTTTTAGATATTTGTCCTTCTTTGTAACTGATTTCACAGCTTGGAGTACTTAACAGAGATACTGTGAATCAAATGGTGGCCAGTGACCTGATTCCTGAAACTCTTTGACCGATTGTGTTATTCTATGGGTACCCCAATGCCTTTATAATCATTACGAGGGGCTCGGAAATGCCTCTCCCCACCACCGTCCAAAACACTAATTTATATATATTTACATTTATAAGAAATTCGGACAACTATTATTGCACATAAGATGTATACTGTACACTAACATTTATGATAATGAGGATAGCTGACCATATGCGCTATGCCCTTTAACCCGAGAACAGCGAGAAGACTCTTAAGTCGTAAAGTGCGCAGCCCCTGTAGTATACACCATACCCCTGTGCGTAGGTATTCTGATTAATTTCTCACTAAAATTGTTAATTTACCATATATATAAAGTAGGTGTGTAGTTTTCGCATTACCAAAAAAAAAAAAAAAAATGCATACTCAACTCTGCAACCTATAATTCTGCAAGTAGTATTGAATCTCTTAGGTAAAATAGGTTTATATACAGTATATACGGTATATATATAAATATATATATATATATATATATATATATATATATATACATATATATATATCACTATAAAATATATATAAGAAAGAAATAGTGACCATAATCTGTGACCTTTACCATTCACCTTGACCTTTGAATAACAAACCCACACAATTTGGACAATCGTGCATTGACCAACCAAATTTGCCAGCAAAATTTGGTGGCGATACGTACCCGTTCAGTACAGTTCTGTCGGTTTCATTTTATACTTGATACGAAGACCCTTTTTTACTACCACAGATCCTTCATAAGCTTCACAAAATCATCTAATTATAGCTAGAATACAATAAAAGAGACGTCACCGGTACACAAATGGTTAAACAGTCTAGGAAGAATTTAAGGACAATTATCAACACTCTTCTTTTGTTCTTTGACCTTGACCTTTAACCTTAAGTATTATAATATATATGTATATATATACAGTATATATATATATGATTGAAATATATGTTATTTAAGTAAAATGCAACTAACAGTCGTCAGCTTATCGAAAATTGATTTTTTTTATGATGGTTTTACTTATGACCTAGGCCTGTGACCTTGACCTTTATGTAGGATCATATTGTTGTTTGCTTTGATGTAACCCTAGAAAATCAAATAAATTTGTCAAATTTCATTAAAGATCATAAGTTAGTTTCAGAGGTATTAAAGGAATAGTTGACCTTGACCTTTGACATTAATCTTGACCTTCATGACATCTGAAAATTCAACATTTTAATTTTCCCATAATGCACAACTGTCTCAACGAATTTTGTGAAGTTTTCATGAATAGTAAAGAAATTAGCACATTGACCTTATAGTTGACGTTGACCTGTGAACTTGGCCTATCAAATCGAATTATGTTTATTCTTGTATGACCTTGCTCTAGCCAATTCGAATATGCATGATATGCCTAATGAGAATCTTACATTAAATAAGAAATACTAGTAAATATCATATATCGACCTTTAACCTTGACCTTAACCTTAACCTTCGACCTTAGAATTTCTTATCAAGGATTTAGTTAGCTTAACAGCAATGTTTGTATTAACTAGCATTATGAAAATGGTGTAGCCTAATTTGTATAAAAAACTTATTGATTACAAATAGTGATCATATACTGTGACCTTGACCTTTGACCTTTGATTAAAGTTAAATACATATATTTGGATTATCGTTGCATTGACCAACTGAATTGTCTTGTATAATTTTATGACAATACATTAAACAGTCAAGGAAGAGTTTAGGGAAAATGACAAAATTTAATACTCTTATTTTGACCTTGACCTCTGACCTTAACTATTACAATATTTATGTGAAATTTGATATATATTAGGCTATATTTAAGTAATAAGCCATAACACAGCCAGGTTTCTAAAATGGGAGTAATCTTTTAATAAATAATAAAAGTTGACCTTTGACCTTGACCTGTGACCTATATGTAAATTTCATTTTTGTTTGCATTGACATTGCCCATGTAAATCAAATAAGCATGCCTATTTTCATTAAAACACATCAGTTAGTTTCATATATAATAGTAGAATAGGTGACCTTTGACCTTAATCATGACCTTTATGTCTCAACATTTATGATTTTCCTTTTCACTTAACACTCAACGAGCGGCCTAGGCGGTATATTTGACCGTGCCGCCCAGCGTTTTTTTTGTTTACCATAAATGGTGTTGTTTCCGTGCTCTTTTTCATGCATAAACAACAGCCAGAGCGTAATACAAGTATGTATCCGTGAAAGGGCGATAATTGAGCTTTCCAATGACACCAGAAACCTCCTTCTACGATCACTGGTTGTCTTGCAACGATCGTGCAACCGAAGGGCAAAATCGCTAAAATACTGTAATTTAGTTATATAATTATGTGTGTAGCGAGGGAGTGAGGGTGGATGTATGTGGAGTACATCTCAGTCGGTCCACGGCTGCCGTGGCGAGCGGTCATGAGGTAACCCATGCTCCTCCCGTCGCTCGTCTCTCTCTCAGAGCCAATATTGCGGCAAAATTGCACACGGAATAAAGTCCGCCCCGCCAAATAGTCCAAGTTTTTCTATACGGACTTAAGTCCGCCCCCGATGGTTAGGGGTTAAAGTGCAGCTATCTCACCAAATTTTGTGAAGTTTGCATGAAAAGTAAAGAGAATAGCATATTGACCTTTTATTTGACCTTGACCTGTGACCTTGACCTTTCATATGGAATAGAATAGTTTATTGTATGAACCTTGGCCTAGGTATTCCCAATATACATGGTAAGCCTAGTGAGAATCTAACAGTTAGTATAAGAAATACTACTCAAAATACTATTTTGACCTTTGACCTTGAAAGATGGAGGGAGTACTTCAGTGAGTTGCTAAATGAAAGGAATGAAGAGCCAGCAAACATAGCTGGATATGGTATGGGAGGGAGAAGAAGAGAAGTAGTGGAGGAGGAGGTGGGGATCAGGAGGTCAGAAGTGTGGGAAGCCATGAAAAGAGTGAAGTTGGGGAAAGCACCAGGAACAGATGGAGTGTGTAGGGCAATGTTGAGGTATGGTGGTGAGATAGTGATAGAATGGGTATGGAAAATGTGCAAACTAGCATGGGAGAAGGGGAGTGCACCCGATGACTGGAAGACTGGCATAATAGTCCCCCTATATAAGGGCAAAGGGGAAAGAGGAGTGTGTGGTAACCACCGAGGAATATGTCTTCTAAGCGTAGTAGGGAAGGTATACAGTAGGGTAGTGATTGAGAGAGTGAGAGTGAGAACGGAGAAATGGATAGGCGACGAGCAGGGAGGTTTTAGGAAGGGAAGAGGATGTGTAGATCAGATTTTTAACCTGAATTGTGTTGTGGAGAAGTATCTGGAGAAGAAACAAAAGGTGTATGTTGCCTTTATGGACTTGGAGAAGGCCTATGACAGAGTGGATAGAGAAGGTTTGTGGAAAGTACTTAGAATATACGGAGTAGAGGGCAAGTTGCTGAAAGCAGTGAAGAGCATGTATGAGGGTGCAAAGGCGGCAGTACGTGTGGAGAGTGAGCAGAGCGAGTTCTTTGACCTGAATGTTGGTTTGAAACAGGGGTGTGTGATGTCCCCGTGGTTGTTTACTGTATATATGGATGGAGTTATGAAAGAAATACTATCAAGAGCAGTGGATGTTGGTGTATCGCTGAAAAGGGAGGGAATTGAGTGGAAGCTACCTATACTGCTGTTTGCGGATGATACAGTTCTGATGAGTGATAATGAATGGGAGTTGCAGGGTCTGGTAAATGAGTTTTGAACAGTGTGCGAAAAACGGAATTTGAAGGTAAATACGGGGAAGAGCAAGGTTATGGTCTTCGAAAGGGGTGAAGTCACAGAGTGTGAGGTGAAGCTGAACGGTCAGGCTATGGAGATCGTCAACTCTTTTAAGTATCTGGGCAGTGTGTTGAGTAAAGATGGGACTATGGATGAAGAGGTGCGGGAGAGGGTACAACAGGGGAAGAGGGTTGTAGGAACGCTAAAAGCAGTAACAAGAAATAGGGTGGTCAGTATGGAAGTGAAGAAGTCCTTGCATGACAGTGTGGTAATCCCGACACTGACTTACGGAAGCGAAGCATGGACGTTGGTTGAGAGACTCAGACCAAGAGTGAGAGCAGTGGAAATGAATTACTTAAGGAGTGCGTGCGGAGTTACATGGAGGGATAGACAGACTAATGAGGAAGTAAGAAGGAGGTGTGGTGTGGAGGTAGATGTGCTGGAAAGTGTGAAAAGGAACAACTTGAGATGGTTCGGCCATATGGAACGTATGGAAAGCGAGAGAATGACTAAGAGGGTGTACGAGAGCGAGGTGGAGGGACAGAGGGGGAGAGGTAGACCGAATATGAGGTGGAAGGATGGAGTGAGGAAGTACATGAACGAAGGCGGTGCTGGTTGGGGGGAGGGGCGTCGACTGACTGGGGCAGAGGTGCATGGGGGCGGTTCGTTCGTGGCCACCCCTTCGGGGATCACGGCGTCAGGCAATAGATAGATAGATAGAGACCTTGAACTTTGACCTTACCCTTTAGAATATTTTTCTAAAATTTGTGCAGTACGATATCAATGTTACCAGTAACTTGTAAAGTGAAAATGAAGACATTTGAATACAAACTAAAAATAAATAGTATAAGTTGACCTTTCACCATGACCTGTGACTTTGACCTTTATGTAAGAGTAAAAAAAAAAAAAAAATCATTGACATTACCCAGGAAAATTAAAGAAGCATGACTATTTTCATTAAAACTCATCAGTTTCATATATATTTATAGAATAGTTGACCTTGACCTTTGACATTGAACTTCATGACATGTCTCAAAATTTATTATTTTCCTTTTCATTTAAATTGCAACTATATCGCCAACTTTTGTGAAGTTTGCATGAAAAGTAATAAAATTAGCATATTGACCTTTTATTTGACCTTGACCTGTGAACTTGACCTTTCATATGGAATTGTATAGTTTCTTGTAGGACTTTTTCCTAAGTATTCCGAATATACATGGTAGGTTTAGTGAGAATCTAACAGTTAATATAAGATATACTAGTAAAACCGATATTTTAACCTTTGACCTTTGACCTTACCCTTCAGTATATTTATCTAAGATTTGGTCAATAAAATATCGAGGTTACCAGTAACTTGTATAGTGAAAATGAAGAAATTTAAGTTAAAACTAAGACACATGGAATATTGACCTTATTTTTAACCTTGACCTTTGACCTTAACCTTTAAGTTAAATTGAAAATTTCTTTATGACTGACCTTTGCATTGACCAAACGAATATACATGTGAAATTTGGTGAAAATCCATCGAGCGGTCTAGGAGAAGTTTCCGGAAGGACGACGGATGACGACGGACAAGCTGAATTGTGGTGCACAGTATACGGGCGGGACATGTGTGTGCGATAGCACTCTGCTTCGCAGAGTTGATTATTAATACTTATCCATATGCGCCTATTTTACGTTTAATATGAAGATAGTAACATGTAACAACAATAAAACAAGTGGGAATAGTGTTTGGATGGTCAAAATCGCGAATTATTACCGAGCGGTTCATTCATCAAATGTGATCCAGCCGGCCGTACACCCACTCCTCTCGAGGGCTGAAGCCTTACTGACTTACTCCCTCACACTCTCCCAGTCTCTCCCTTACGCAACACACTCGCTAGTCACATGACAACACCATGGAAATGGTGACACGAAAATATACCAATGAATAAGGGAATAACAGGGAAAATAGGTGATAATTGAAGGGGGGGGGGGGGGGGGGGAGGAGGAGGGGACTTTGACACATGTGATTGGAGGTATAGAGGGGAATTATCTCACTTAAACCATTTTTTTTGTTTAAAGTGCCACTGGGGTGTTTTTAATGTGTTTTTTTAGGCCTAGGATTGTCTTCCTGCAGTCGCCCAGTAAAACCTCTCAAGAGTCTCCCTGTAGCTGCCGGGTTAAGAGGTTTTGATGGTGAAAGACGACGAACTTCTTAACCCCTCTTTGGCGGGGCCCGATTTAACCCTTAAAGATCGGGGACCGACTTAAGTCCGAATAATAAAAATTGGACTATGTGGCGGGGCCCGCCTTAAGTCCGAGTGCAATTTTGGCGCAATATTGGCTCTGAGAGAGAGAGACGAGTGACTGGAGGAGCATGGGTTACCTCATGACCGCTCGCCACGGCCGCCGTGGACCTACTGAGATTTAGTCCACTTACATCCACCCTCACTCCCTCGCTGCATACGTAATTATATAAAGAAATTATCGTATTTTAGCGATTTTACCCTTCGGTTGCATGATCGTTGCAAGCAACCAGTGATCGTAGAAGGATGTGTGACGCATGTCCACGTGTGAGCATGCTGTACAGAACGCCTAGTCATGCCCCACTCTCGCTAGGATCGTCAGGGCAGGAACTTTGGCTGTAGTCTATGTAGAGTTTCCTAACTTAGTTCATGTGAGCCGTTGTACTATAAGTAATATGAATATGTATTTTGTTTTCATCTGAGTCAACGAGTTCTATTTTATATCATTAGTTATAAGTATTGTGTGTAAAACTTATTTGTAATGATGGGAGAAGCAGCAGCCACAGTTGGGGGTCAGTGGGTGCGCCATGCGGGAGGTGGGCCTAACTCACTAGCACTCCCCCCTCCCCCCTCCCCTCAGTGCTAGGGGAGCCTTTGTCTATCCCAGAGGAGAGAGAGAAATTACGTAATGGTTGTCAGTGGGCGGTCCTTAGTAGTTCACGTTGGGCTCACTAGAGGGCCGGGTATAAAAAGGGAAGTCTAGCCATTTTTTCATCAGAACTCATTAGGCAGAGCGACTTCTCATTTCCCTTGCTAACTATATATATTCTTCTGACTGATGTGAACTTTCTCTACTACCTTACATTCTTATCTCCTCTTTTCCCTACCCTTTTTAACTTCCATGGGCCCGTTGGTGCAGAGCTAGTCAGCCAACGTATTATCGCTTGAGTTCTCACTAGATACTTGCCTATTAGATAGCCTATTTTGGAAGGGTTAACTTAGAATAGGATTGATTTATGTTTGTTGCACTTGTATATGCATTTCCCTGTGTGTTATTATTATTATTCCTGTTTTCTGCTAGTCTAGGTAATGCTAGACTGGGGTAAGGCTTCTGTGTTACGAGTTGTTGTTTGATGCAGTGGTTAAGCGATAAACCCGCATACTCGTTTCGGTTCAGTGAAGCCTAGGTTGTCTTCGCGGCTGACTGTGTTGAGTTAATAATTTACAGTGCGTGAGGGCAAGAGCCTAACCACCCTGTATTTTATTAACAGTTTGTTTTTACTTTGTCAAGGAGCCGGGAGAAAACCAGATACAAGGGATCTGGATTTCTCAAAGTGCACTTGTTAGTGTTAACGTAATACTTTAAACAGTTGTGAGGACTTCGCTAGGCTACGAGCCGTTTTTGCTCAGTCACTGCTACCTTTTGCCCACAGTACCCCAGCTAGACTTTACTCGATTAATAGATACAGAATAGTATTGAAGCTTTCCTTATGTATGATATTGTTTATGCACTATTGATTTCATGTGTTGCAAGCTTGGCTACTTTAGTGATTAGTGGCCCATGAGCACAATCCGTGTAGGCTATTGCCGTTGCATTTGCGGAGTACTTCTTTTTAATGTTTGCCCTTTACTATTGCATATTCTTTTAATTATTCTTATGCCAATTTAAACCTTTAATAGTATTTAATTGCCAGTGTTTTGCTTATTGAATTACTGTTCAAAATCCGATACGTACTTCTTACGAGCATCCGAGAAGCATCTAACCTTTTTCAGAAGATTCCTTGCTCGATGCTTAAGGACTATTAATTAACGTAACGTAATAGTGCCGATCCGAAGTAGAGGGTGGAGGACTTCTTAAGTTCTTAGTCAAGGGTGGATTACTTCGGCTTCGGCCAACACTATTCTTTGGTGTTGTTGTTTAACTTCTTTGTTTGATTGTTGACCAGACTAGAGAATTCCTGTCTCTTTATTAGTCTGTTGTTGAACACTAGTACCGAGTTCTTGTATACCCCGTTATAGCAGATTGAACTCTGGAGGGTATTGGTGTTTTTTGTTCGGCTGGCAGTACTCAGGGGTTGGGATCGTGTGTTTCCGTTGAGGCAGCGAGCCGTATTCGAGTCCTGATTGAGAGCCCATGTGTACCCGAGTGCCAGGTCGTAACAAATGGCGACCTTGCTTAGGATTTTGTGAACAGTATAAATTTTTGCAGAGTTGTACAACATTTGTTTGTTTGTATTTTAGCGTGCATATTGAAGAATATTTTTTTTGTATGGCAATTAGTAAAGCATTTAAGAGACTCCAGTTAATTTAGTAATTAGTGCTTGCATAGGAAGTTTAACACTTTTGTCACAAGATTTTGTTTGTGGACTTCAGTATGTCGTGCATTAGCACTGACGATGAGCGAGAGATGTCATTTGAAGGTGTGCCGTTAGTAACCAGTGAGGAGGATGCTAGAGTTTTGTGAGTAAGCGGTACCACGTGACGGAGGAGAGGCTGACTGGGGTGGATGTTTGTGGCTTGCACCTGATAGCCAAGGTTTTGGGCATTTCCAATGTAGTAGGGATGTCCAAGGGGGAGCTGATTTCCTGGGTGTTGCGTGGACGACATGGGGTTTCGGAGGAGAGGGCGTTTGGGGGGGCTCCTCCCAAGATCCCCTCTCACTCGACTCCCACAGTGCCGTCCACTCAGTTACCGGAGGTTAGCACTCTCCCACAGAGGGATGAGAATTGGCAGATTGGAGTGCCCTCGGGTGGTGCACATGGTGGTTCCCCAGTTTTTGCCCCCCCTCCTTCAGTAGTGGCAGCTCCCTCTTCCTGCCTGTCTCCAGATATGGTATTTAGACTTGAGCTTGCTAAGATTGAGACCAGGAGGCAGGAGGATGAGACGAGGAGGCATGAGATTGAGGTTAGGAGGCATGAGGCTGAGCTTAGGTACGACTCGGAGAAATATTGTGCTAAATTAGATTTAGATAAGACTCGTGTCACGGCCCAAGTAAGAGAACAGTCCTTGGCCCAATTAGTCAAATTGGTGCCGGTATTTAGTGAAACTGAAGTCACAGAATTTTGTAATCGTTTTGAGAAGAAGTGTAGGGAGCATAATTGGCCTGAAGAGAAGTGGGCAGCTCTAGTCTCCTCAAGACTTACGGGTAAGGGTCTGAAGGCTTATGATGCACTGCCTTTAGAGTCTTGCATTGACTACCCAGAATTGAAGAGAGCTGTCCTACGGGCATACGAGTTGCAACCGGAAACATATCGATTGAAGGTTCGGGGTGTTACAAAGACTAGGGAGGTGACCTTTCTTGAACATGCCCGGGACTTAAAAGATGCACTTAAAAAATGGACACGCTCTGAGAAAGCTGAGACGGCCGAACAGTTGACTGAGCTGTTTCTGCTCGAGCAGTTTTATGAGTGTACTGGTGCAGAAATGACTTTAACTATTAAAGAAAAGAACCCAAAAACTCTACAGGAGGCAGCTGAGATGGCTGACCTCCGGCTATCACTAATTCGTGGGTGCGGGTCGGCCCAGCGTAGTGAGGCAGGTAACAAGGGGCGTGACGCCCCCCCCCCCCCCCCCCCCCCCCGAGTTAGTGATATACCTTATGCAAACAAGTACAAGAGCCATGATACCAAGACTGACCACAAGACTAGCACCGTCCCATTTAAGAAGGGGCCGGCCCTTCCCAGTACCAAGGGAAGCCCAAAGGGGAGTTGGAGTGTTATCAATGTCATAAAAAGGGGCACTTTGCAAGAGTCTGTCCTAGCAAACCACCTACAGCAGCTGTGTCTTTGGCCTGCAACATTGGTGTGTCTCCGAAGTCATCTGAGTTTGCCCGGGGCAGTTCGTCAGAGGCTGAGGCACAGCCAATGCAGAAGCACCTGGGAGGCTCGAACCCTGCTCAGGATGTTTTTTGCGACCATAGAGGGCGGGGTTGCCTGATGTGGGCGGGGCGCAAGAATGGAGTAGAGGTCTTGCGTGATACAGGTGCTTCCCAGACTCTGATGAAAAACTTGACTGGCTACCCTATAAACGCGGCTCGGGTGGTAGTGGTGCAGGGTATTAATGCAACTCGGTCATACCCGCTGGTGTGGTTGGAGTTGGAGGTGGATGGTGTGGCACGTGAATAGGATGTCGGGATTGTGGAGAAACTGCCAGTGGAGGGCGTCGACCTTCTTCTCGGCAACGACTTTGCAACGGCCGCTTCTGAGGTTCTACCCTTAGTCGTTGCCGAGAGGCCGGCCGACGTGAGTAGGGAAGAGCAAGAGTGGGTCGAGCGGTGGCAGACACAACCCATGGCGTGTGTTGTCACCCGAGCTCGGGCAGCTCAAGTGTCACAGCCTAGTCCTCCGTCTTCAGACCAGCGGAGGAACGATCAACAGGAGGAGGCTAAAGCTGGAGTTGGTTTTAAGAGTTTTGACTCGGCGGCTCTCTTGGGTGATTCAGTATTAGCACCATTACTTAATTCTGGAGTAGCCCCTGGGCCTGTCGTCGAGAGTGACGAGGCTGGGCATGACGAGTCTCCACGACAGCAACGTTATGTACATCCAGAGAGACAGAGGGAGCAGCCCAGTATCGGGGAAGGTCATGCATTGCTCCGGGAGCAGTTAGATCGCTTGGCACCCTCAGATATACGTCGGTTGCAACTAGAGGACCCTGAGCTCCAAACGTGTGCTAATGGAGCTGTAGAGCTCGACGAGGACGGCGATGCACAGCCAGGAGATTTTTTGTATTTAGAAGGCATCCTCTATAGGCGTTTTCAAGACCCTAAACGTATTTGGCAAAAGGGGTCCGGAGTAGTGGACCAGTTGGTGGTGCCACGGGAGTGCAGGGATAGCCTACTGAGGTTGGCGCATGACACACCACTGGCAGGACATCTAGAGGTGAGAAAAACGGTGGCGGCTTTGGGGAAATTGTTTTGGTGGCTGGGGATGAAGTCTCATGTGCAGTCATGGATAAACTCATGTGATATTTGTCAACGTGTCGGGAAACCGAACCAAGTTATTCCTAAGGCTCCGTTACACCCTATTCCTGTGATTGGGCCACCCTTTAGTAAAATTATTGTTGACATGGTTGGTCCACTCCCTCCCACTAAGGCTGGAAATAAATTTGTGTTAACCATAATGGATGTTGCCACTAGATACCCCGATGCATACCCTATGAAAAATGGAATGGCTATGACGGTAGTCAGTAACTTGTTGTGGTACTTCTCAAGGTACGGGTACCCGGAGGAGATTCAGTCTGATCAGGGATCTAATTTCACCTCCAACATGTTCAAGCAAACAATGCAACAGCATGGGATACGAGCAGTAGTATCGTCAGCGTATCACCCTGAGAGTCAAGGGGTGCTTGAGCGGTGGCATGCTACACTTAAAAGCATGCTCAGGTGTTATTGTGCTGACAACGGTATGGATTGGGATCTTGGATTGCCTTATGTGCTGTTTGCTGCTCGGGAGGTACCTGGTGAGAGCCTGGGATTTAGTCCATACGAGCTGATTTTTGGACACCGTGTCAGGGGCCCCCTTAACATGCTGAAAGAAATTTGGGAGGGGACTGTGCAGCCTTGTCCATTATTAAAGTATGTGCTTGAAAGCCGTGAGCGCATGCTTAAGAGTCTGGAGATGGCAGGTAGAAATTTGACAGAATCACAAGCTTTGATGAAGGACAGGTATGATCGCAAAGTGAGGCTCCGGAAGTTCACTGTAGGACAAGAGGTATTAATTTTGTTGCCTTTGGTTGGTAACCCCCTCTCTGCGAAGTACACTGGACCTTATAAAATTGTAGAAAAAATGTCCGACTTAGATTACCTTGTTGCCACTCCAGACAGGAGGAAAAAGAACCAGTTATGTCACGTGAACCTTATTAAAGAGTATGTGAGGCGCCCCTCTGAGCCTCTCACTGTCCCTGTGTTGGCTTGTTGCGGCCGTGGTGGAGAAGGAGAGGGGGACAGTCAAGCTTCAGAGGAGGATAGCTGGGATCAACATGTTTCAGCGGATCAGTGGGCGGGGAACTCGAGCCTAAGGGCTGACGAGGCTATAGCTCATTTGCCTGAGCCGCAGTTTGATGCTATCCGTCAGTTGTTCGGTTCATACCCCACTGTATTTGCTGAACACCCAGGCCTCACTACTCAGGCTATGCATGATGTTGACGTGGGGGACCATCTACCCTTTAACACCTTACGAGCGGCCTATGCGGTTTATTTATGTGTACCGCCCAGCGGGGTGTTTTTAGCCAAAATAGGGCTGTTTACGTGATCATTTTCATGCCTAAATAAGACCCAGAACGTAAAACAAGTATCTATCCCTGAAAGGGCATAAACAGAGCTTTCGAATGACACCATAACGATCCTTGTATGATGGATAGTTTTCTTGCAATAACCGTGCAACGCGAGTGCAAAAAGCAGGTAATTCGGTACTTTCGGTACATAATTGAGTATGTAGCGAGTGAGAGAGGGAGGAGGGAGCTGAGATTTGTGTCAGTAGGTTCGCCGCGGTGGTCTGGAGCAGTCATACGCTCGCTAGTCTCCTGCCACCACTTGTCTCTCTCTCTCAGCCACATTACGTGCTGAAATTGCCACTCGAGTTATGTCGAGCGCCGCCACATAGTCCAGCTTTATTTAACTCGACTTAAGTGGTGAGCCGCTTTTTAAGGGTTAAGTCAATCCCGTACCGTGTGCCCCCCATAAAACTACCAGCTCTGAGGGATGAGTTGGAGTATATGCTCGGTAGAGGGTTGATAGAGAAAGGCACAGTTAAGTGGACTTCCCCCGTAACACTGCAGCCTAAGCCAGATGGCAAGGTACGCTTTTGTATTGATTTCCGTAGGTTAAACGGTTTGACTCCAACTAACCCATATCCTCTTCCTCGGGTTGATGATAGTGTTGACAAAATTGGTAATGCTCGTTTTTTGTCTAAAGTAGATTTAGTAAAAGGTTACTGGCAAGTACCTTTGTCCGAGCGTGCTAAAGAGGTATGTGGTTTTGTTGTGGATGGGAGTACCTACCGGTGCAATGTTATGCCTTACGGACTTAAGAATGCACCAGCAACGTTTCAGAACCTGATGAATGAAATTGTAAAGGACATTCCGAATTGCACCGTATATTTGGACGATGTAATCATTTATGATGACGACTTTGAGAGCCATTGTGAGCACCTTGAGACCTTGTTCCGGAAACTTAGTGAAGCAGGTCTGGTAGTAAATTTGGCAAAGTGTGACTTCGTAAAAGCCACTGTGCAGTACCTTGGGTTTGTAGTGGGAAGGGGACAGGTGTGCCCTCCTCAGAACAAGGTACAGGCTATCAATACATTTCCGCACCCAACAACCAAGAAGCAGACCATGAGATTCTTGCGTATGATAGGCTACTACAGACGCTTCATAAAAGGTTACTCAACGGTGTTGGCACCTCTCACAGATTTGTTATCTAAAGACAAAAAGTTTTTGTGGGCACCTGAGTGTGAAAAGGCTTTCACTTTGGTGAAACATTTGCTATGTACTCACCCGATACTCAGGGCCCCAGACTTTAACAGGCCTTTTCAGCTGGCAACAGATGCTAGTGGTGTAGGGGCTGGTGCCGTCTTGCTACAGACAGACAATGAAGGTGTGGAACACCCAGTAAGTTTCTTTTCTAAGAAGTTCAATGCTGCACAAAAGAACTATTCTACAATAGAAAAGGAATTACTGGCGATTGTGCTGTCGCTCAGGCACTTCGAGGTGTATGTTCCAGCCTATGGCCCAGTCGTGGTAATCTACACTGATCATCACCCTTTGAGATTCCTGAATCAATTTCACAATCGCAATATGAGACTGACCAGGTGGTCTTTGATGTTGCAGGAGTATAACCTGGACATCCGTCATATTGCTGGATGTGACAATGTGATCACGGATTGTTTATCAAGGGTGGATGATCAGTCGTAGGCTATCACAGGTGTGTGGGTTTGAGTGGAGGAAAATAGGCTGCCCTTATAGTGCAGCCGGGAAAAACATATTAAAATATAAAAATCATATAAAAACTCTTTCTTTTGATATAGATAATTGTATAAGTTTGTCATAGCCTATAGAGTTTGAGTAGTCCACGAACTATCAAACGGCTGAGCTGCTGTAAGCTCGCTCTGGGAGCATGATATTGTGTCTTTTTGCTATTGTTGGGAGGAGTTATAAAATGTGATTTTTTTTTTTTTTTTTAATAATAAGATGTGTTTTGGTGATAAACTCAGCTTTGTTTTAGTGCAATGCGGTCGCTGGGTGTGAGGGGCTTGATGGGGTTCTGTGTTTGTCAGATTTTAGCTCAGGGTTGAGCAAGTAAAATCTTGGGGGGAGGTGACGCATGTCCACGTGTGAGCATGCTGTACAGAACGCCTAGTCATGCCCCACTCTCGCTAGGATCGTCAGGGCAGGAACTTTGGCTGTAGTCTATGTAGAGTTTCCTAACTTAGTTCATGTGAGCCGTTGTACTATAAGTAATATGAATATGTATTTTGTTTTCATCTGAGTCAACGAGTTCTATTTTATATCATTAGTTATAAGTATTGTGTGTAAAACTTATTTGTAATGATGGGAGAAGCAGCAGCCACAGTTGGGGGTCAGTGGGTGCGCCATGCGGGAGGTGGGCCTAACTCACTAGCACTCCCCCCTCCCCCCTCCCCTCAGTGCTAGGGGAGCCTTTGTCTATCCCAGAGGAGAGAGAGAAATTACGTAATGATTGTCAGTGGGCGGTCCTTAGTAGTTCACGTTGGGCTCACTATAGGGCCGGGTATAAAAAGGGAAGTCTAGCCATTTTTTCATCAGAACTCATTAGGCAGAGCGACTTCTCATTTCCCTTGCTAACTATATATATTCTTCTGACTGATGTGAACTTTCTCTACTACCTTACATTCTTAGCTCCTCTTTTCCCTACCCTTTTTAACTTCCATGGTCCCGTT
This sequence comes from Paralithodes platypus, assembly GCA_032716605.1. Classification (NCBI taxonomy): domain Eukaryota; kingdom Metazoa; phylum Arthropoda; class Malacostraca; order Decapoda; family Lithodidae; genus Paralithodes; species Paralithodes platypus. The sequence continues at coordinate 8,407,701 of CM064507.1, read as the reverse complement.
GGTGCAGAGCTAGTCAGCCAACGTATTATCGCTTGAGTTCTCACTAGATACTTGCCTATTAGATAGCCTATTTTGGAGGGGTTAACTTAGAATAGGATTGATTTATGTTTGTTGCACTTGTATATGCATTTCCCTGTGTGTTATTATTATTATTCCTGTTTTCTGCTAGTCTAGGTAATGCTAGACTGGGGTAAGGCTTCTGTGTTACGAGTTGTTGTTTGATGCAGTGGTTAAGCGATAAACCTGCATACTCGTTTCGGTTCAGTGAAGCCTAGGTTGTCTTCGCGGCTGACTGTGTTGAGTTAATAATTTACAGTGTGTGAGGGCAAGAGCCTAACCACCCTGTATTTTATTAACAGTTTGTTTTTACATTGTCAAGGAGCCGGGAGAAAACCAGATACAAGGGATCTGGATTTCTCAAAGTGCACTTGTAAGTGTAAACGTAATACTTTAAACAGTTGTGAGGACTTCGCTAGGCTACGAGCCGTTTTTGCTCAGTCACTGCTACCTTTTGCCCACAGTACCCCAGCTAGACTTTACTCGATTAATAGATACAGAATAGTATTGAAGCTTTCCTTATGTATGATATTGTTTATGCACTATTGATTTCATGTGTTGCAAGCTTGGCTACTTTAGTGAGTAGTGGCCCATGAGCACAATCCGTGTAGGCTATTGCCGTTGCATTTGCGGAGTACTTCTTTTTAATGTTTGCCCTTTGCTATTGCATATTCTTTTAATTATTCTTATGCCAATTTAAACCTTTAATAGTATTTAATTGCCAGTGTTTTGCTTATTGAATTACTGTTCAAAATCCGATACGTACTTCTTACAAGCATCCGAGAAGCATCTAACCTTTTTCAGAAGATTCCTTGCTCGATGCTTAAGGACTATTAATTAGCGTAACGTAATAGTGCCGATCCGAAGTAGAGGGTGGAGGACTTCTTAAGTTCTTAGTCAAGGGTGGATTACTTCGGCTTCGGCCAACACTATTCTTTGGTGTTGTTGTTTCTTACTTCTTTGTTTGATTGTTGACCAGACTAGAGAATTCCTGTCTCTTTATTAGTCTGTTGTTGAACACTAGTACCGAGTTCTTGTATACCCCGTTATAGCAGATTGAACTCTGGAGGGTATTGGTGTTTTTTGTTCGGCTGGCAGTACTCAGGGGATGGGATCGTGTGTTTCCGTTGTGGCAGCGAGCCTCTATTAGAGTCCTGATTGAGAGCCCTTGTGTACCCGAGTGCCAGGTCGTAACAGATGGTTCGGGTGTCATTGGAAAGCTCAATTGATGCCTTTTCAGGGATACATACTTGTATTACGCTCTGGGTCTTGTTTATGCATGAAAAAGAGCACGGAAACAACCCCATTTATGGTAAAAACCCACCGCTGTGCACAACGGCACTGTCAAATATACCGCCTAGCCCGCTAAATAAGGGTTAAGGCGGTCTAGAGAACCAAGGACTATGTGGTGGGGCCCGCCTTAAGTCGGTAGCAATTTTGAGCACATAATTAGCTCTGAGAGAGAGACGAGTAATGGGAGGAGCGTAGGTTGACTCTGACCGCTCGGCACGGCTCCCGCGCCGCGACTGCCCTCCCCTTCACGCACATCCACACCCACTACCATGCTACACAGGGAATTATGTAAGGAAATTACCGTATTTTAGCAATTTTTCCTTAGTGTTGCACGATCGTTGCAAGAGAACGCGTGGTCGTAGAAGGATGGTTCTGGTGTCATTGGAAAGCTCAATTATCGCCCATTCACGGATACATAATTGTATTACGCTCTGGCTCTTGTTTATGCATGAAAAAGAGTACGGATATAAGCTCGTTTAGGGTAAAACTACCCGCTTGGCAGATAGTAGTAGTTACCGACCTAGCCGGACTTGAGTGTTAAGATTCAAGGCCTAAAAAAAAAATAAAAATAAAAATAAAATAAATGCCTTTTAAAAGGCCCCAGTAGCACTTAAAACAAAGGAATATGTGAATATGTGAGATAATTCCCCTCCATGTTATCTATCACTCGTCCACATATGTCAAAACCCACTCCTCCCCCCCCCCCCCCCCCTTCAATTATAGCCCATTTTTCCTCTTATTCCCTTGTTTATTGGTTTATTTACCGCACCAATATCTCCAACACGGTTCTAAGGTATTCTCGTGAGTGTGTCGAGTTTGTGGGGAAGAAAGAAAGTGAGAGAGAGACCTCAGTCTCGCTTCAGGCTTCGAGAGAGGAGGGTGAAGGGCTCGCGCGTCTCTCACCTCATGACTGGGCGGTTGGCATTAATTCATCTTTTTCACCCCCCAATACTATTCCCACTTGTTTTATTGCTGTTACATGTTAGTATCTTCATATTAAACATAAAATAGGTGCATATGAATCAGTAATAACAATAGTTATCGTAAAAGTGCGATTTTAGGCGGGAAAGAAGCCTAATATCCTCGCTTGGTGTTAGGGTATCCACCACTAATAGCTCGCGCTTGTCGGGTTAATAATTGCTGAGGATTTTTTTCCCGAACAATGTAATTTAGCTTGTCCTAGCCTAACTAAAATGTTTTTCCAAATTTCCTTCAAATCACAAAATATCAACCAAGATACTATTAACTCCCTCAGACATATTATGTTCCAGTAAGTCCGAGGAGGCGGGAGCCCCAGGATCATTGCCACTGCCTCGCACTACACTCACAACAACACTGCGGCCGTTAGAATTATCGCCGGAGGCTGAGGTCGCCACCAACGGTTTTATCGTATGGTAACTTATCGGACTTACTGAGCTCATATGACGCAAAATCGCATCATAAACTTATTGGAGAGGTATAGAGATAAGTCCATATGACGCGATCGCGTCATATGAGTTTTTGGTGGACTTATTCATATGACGCGATCTCGTCATATATGTCGCAAGGAGTTAAATCTAAATTTGTACATTATTCAATAGAAAAATATCCCGGCCGAAGGTAGAATTTTTTGAAGTTGCAGGTTGCTATCGTTCGCCAAAAAGAAAATCGAGACCTGAATGGTGTAAAGCGATTAATTGTCGTCAAGCTAATGGGTTGACACGCCTGAAAATCTCCAAACTATTATAGCGAAAAAGGGAACAATAAAAAAGACCTCCTCGAACCAAATCACATTAACATATGCCTAAAGCTGATTAATGTTGCAAACATTTTGAACCCACGTAATGCAATTATAATTCAACAGCCAATAGTTGCAAAATATGCAACCTCTCTCTCTCTCTCTCCGGTTTTGGGAGAGTTTTTAATGCATGTCATTAAATGATAATTCACCATGTTACCAGCTGCAGGATACGTTATCCCAGGATTGCATCGATGATGGGCCAGGCAAAATGAAACTGAGTCAAAATAAGGCAATTTCATAAGGAGGTAAAACAGAGAGTGTGTGAAGGAAGGAAGGTTTTCGGAGCAATGGGATGTATGTGGAAGATGAGAAATTTCGGAATGAAAGTGTAATGTATCAAGGAAATGTTGTGCCAACAGTGATGTATGTGATGAGACATGGGCAGAAGGGTGCTGAACTGGAATGGTCATGTTGAACGAATGGAAGATGGAAGGCTTATAAAGAGAATATGTGACTCAGATACAAGGGGAGATAGAAGAGCAGGAAGACCCCATTGAGATGGAGAGACTGTGTAAGACAAGCTATGGATGATATAGGAATGATTATAGATCAGGCAAGGGGAGTGGTAATAAACAGGAATGAATGGAGTATGCTTGTGAATAGATGAGTGAACACGTGGTCATTTAGGGGAAGGGATCCGGCACAAGTTGGACTAGATAATAGTCCATCAGGCGCCTGGCCCGGGGAGACAGTTTATATGAAGGGTGCGCCTGGAAGTGTGGTGGGCGTGCTTGTGGCTCCGCTGCATGTCTGCCTGCCGAGATCGGAACCTCTCCGGATTTGGCAAGAGTATATAGATTGATAGATAGATAAAAAAGGTATGATGTGGCTGTCCATCCAAAGAAGTGTATGAAACATATAAATTATTTGCATTATCCACACACTGTTTATTGTATATGTGTAAGAAGGAGACAAAAAGCAAAGCTGCCTGTAACAAGTGTTCTCCCTAAAATCTAAAGTGACAGAGAGCCAATTCAAGGTACAATCGAAGATAAAAGTTGTGTTGCTGTTCTGTCCGATGATTTAAGGGGACATTTTATGTTTGTTCTCTTGACCTCCATCAAACATAAAGTTACACCCTCTTGACCCCCTTTCAAAATGTATTTGTACATTTTTCGGTAGCCTGTAATATAACACATGAAACATCATGATACACGGCAGACACCACCGAAAGGTTTGCCCATTCACCAAAATTCACAACACAACTTTTGTCTTTGATTGTACGTTCATGTTAAAATGTCTGGACACAAGGAGCTCTAAGCAGTTTAAGTCATAGGACAAGGAGAAGATAGATTGTGGGTGGAAGTTCCAGTGTTACTTGATGAGTGGAAGACAAACTGGGAAGTTCGGATCATTCTTATAAAGTGGAACACATTCTATTCATCTCTCCTTTCGCAGAAATCTCCATCTTAGGAGATTTCAATGTTCACCACCACCAATGGCACTCCTCTGTTTCACTGACCAACCTGGTGAACAAGCCTACATCTTTTCTATCTTAAACGACCTAGAACACTTAGTCCAGCAACCCACCCGTATCACGGATCGCTTCGGAGATTGGCCCATTATTCTTGACTTATTTATAACCTCTAACCATTCTGCTTATACTGTAAATCTTTACTTTTCTTTGGGCTCCTCCGACCATACACTAATATCTGACACTTGTCCTCTCTCTCCGGTACGGCCACCTGATTCTCTCAACCGGCGGCGCTTGTGGCACTTTGGCGCTGCTGACTTGGAGGCTCTTCGGCAGTACTTCTTTGATTTCCCATGGAATGACTTTTGCTTCTGTGGCCGGGGATCCTCTGAGAGTGCTGAATGCATTAGCATGGTAATCCTCTCGGGCATGGAAGCATACAATCCATTTACTTTTTCTCAGTCTAATGTAAATTTGCTTTGGTTTACTCACGCTTGTTCAACTGCTGCCCGCAACATTCAAACGGTACCGAAGCCTTAAGACTCAAGAATCTCGATCTTCCTATGTTTCTGCTCGGAATCAAGCCAAATCTGTTCTTAGACTTGCCAAACACTCTTTTATCAAAAATAAATACACTGAACTATCCAACTCTAGTTTTTCCCAAGCTTAATGGCATCTTGCCCAAAACCTCTCCAAAAAAAAAATCTTCCTCGTTTTTCCCTCCCCTTTTTCACTCTGATTGCACAACCATCAATTCTTCCTCTGTCAAAGCTGATTACTTCACTCAAATATTTACTAGAAACTCAACCTTAGATGATTCCGGTGCTGTTCCTCCCTCTTCTACTTATGCTTAATATCCTACTCTCTTCTAAAGATGTACTTTGTATCCTCTCTGAGCTTAATTCTAAGAAGGTGTACGGTCCGGACGGTGCTTCCTTGCTGACTCTCTGCCAAGGCAAACTCTTTCATCTCTGTCTCTCCTCTAACGTCTTCCCTTCTTGCTGGAAGATTGCTCTCATTCAACCTGTGCACAGAAGGGTGACATCTCTCATCTCTCCAACTATCGTTCAATTGCTCTCATCTCTTGTATCTCTAAAGTTTTTAAAACTATTCTTGCTTCCAAATTAATTAAGCAATTCTCTTCTTACAATATACTCTCAGATTGCCATTATGGCTTCCTTAAGGGTCGCTCTAATGGTGATCTTCTTTTATATTTTACTAAGTCTTGGCCATCCTCCTTTCGGGACTTTGGTAAGACCTATTCTATTGCGCTAGACATATAAAAAGGCCTTCGATAGAGTCTGGCACAAATCTTTAATTTATAAACTACTGTCCTTCGGTTTCTATCCCTCCATCTGTGCCTTTGTCTCTTATTTCCTTTCTGGCTGTCCTTAGCTGCGGTTGGACGGTCATCGCTCACTTCCTCATCCTATCAACACCGGTGTTCCTCAGGGCTCTGTCTTATCTCCTATCTCCTATTCTCTTTCTAATTTTCATAAATTATCTTCTCAACTGTACCTCCAGTCCTATCCATTCATACGCAGACGACTCTACCTTACACTACTCAATTAGTTTTCCTAAATGCCCCAACCAGCAATCCCTTAAAAACAAACATAATGAAGCCATGCAACACTTATCTTCTGATCTAATCACTATTTCCAATTGGGGCAGAGAAAACCTTGTTGTCTTTAAAAACCCAATATCTTCATCTTACTACCGGTTCGGAGCTCCCAGAGGACTATCCCATACACTTCAACAATACAAAAATCAATCCTTCATCTTCTCTCAATATTATTGGAGTCTCTTTTTTTCTGCTCTCACTTTGAAGGACCATATTACCAGTCTTGCTAAGGCAGCCTCCCAGAAGCTGGTAGTGTTCAACCGCTGCAAGGGGTTCTTTACCCTTGCACAGATTCTTGCTCTGTACAGGGGCACAGTGCGTTCTTGTATTGAGTATTGTTCACATGTGTGGGGAGGATCCTCTCACACCATAATCCTAGACAAACTAGAAAGGAATACCTTTCGTATCATTAACTCTCGTCCACTGTCCAACTCTCTGCAATCCCTCTTTTCGCCGCAATTTTTCATCTCTCTCGCTATTCTATCGCTACTTCAACAATCAATGTTCCTCAGACGCTCGCGCGTCTCTCACCTCATGACTGGGCGGTTGGCATTTATTCATCTTTTTCACCCCCCAATACTATTTCCACTTGTTTTATTGCTGTTACATGTTAGTATCTTCATATTAAACATAAAATAGGTGCATATGAATCAGTAATAACAATAGTTATCGTAAAAGTGCGATTTTAGGCGGGAAAGAAGCCTAATATCCTCGCTTGGTGTTAGAGTGTCCACCACTAATATCTCGCGCTTGTCGGGTTAATAATTGCTGAGGATTTTTTTCCCGAACAATGTAATTTAGCTTGTCCTAGCCTAACTAAAATGTTTTTCCAAATTTCCTTCAAATCACAAAATATCAACCAAGATACTATTAAATCTAAATTTGTACATTATTCAATAGAAAAATATCCCGGCCGAAGGTAGAATTTTTTGAAGTTGCAGGTTGCTATCGTTCGCCAAAAAGAAAATCGAGACCTGAATGGTGTAAAGCGATTAATTGTCGTCAAGCTAATGGGTTGACACGCCTGAAAATCTCCAAACTATTATAGCGAAAAAGGGAACAATAAAAAAGACCTCCTCGAACCAAATCACATTAACATATGCCTAAAGCTGATTAATGTTGTAAACATTTTGAACCCACGTAATGCAATTATAATTCAACAGCCAATAGTTGCAAAATATGCAACCTCTCTCTCTCTCTCTCTCCGGTTTTGGGAGAGTTTTTAATGCATGTCATTAAATGATAATTCACCATGTTACCAGCTGCAGGATACGTTATCCCAGGATTGCATCGATGATGGGCCAGGCAAAATGAAACCGAGTCAAAATAAGGCAATTTCATAAGGAGGTAAAACAGAGAGTGTGTGAAGGAAGGAAGGTTTTCGGAGCAATGGGATGTATGTGGAAGATGAGAAATTTCGGAATGAAAGTGTAATGTATCAAGGAAATGTTGTGCCAACAGTGATGTATGTGATGAAACATGGGCAGAAGGGTGCTGAACTGGAATGGTCATGTTGAACGAATGGAAGATGGAAGGCTTATAAAGAAAATATGTGACTCAGATACAAGGAGAGATAGAAGAGCAGGAAGACCCCATTGAGATGGAGAGACTGTGTAAGACAAGCTATGGATGATATAGGAATGATTATAGATCAGGCAAGGGGAGTGGTAATAAACAGGAATGAATGGAGTATGCTTGTGAATAGATGAGTGAACACGTGGTCATTTAGGGGAAGGGATCCGGCACAAGTTGGACTAGATAATAGTCCATCAGGCGCCTGGCCCGGGGAGACAGTTTATATGAAGGGTGCGCCTGGAAGTGTGGTGGGCGTGCATGTGGCTCCGCTGCATGTCTGCCTGCCGAGATCGGAACCTCTCTGGATTTGGCATGAGTATATAGATTGATAGATAGATAAAAAAGGTATGATGTGGCTGTCCATCCAAAGAAGTGTATGAAACATATAAACATAATCCTAGACAAACTAGAAAGGAATACCTTTCGTATCATTAACTCTCGTCCACTGTCCAACTCTCTGCAATCCCTCTTTTCACCGCAATTTTTCATCTCTCTCGCTATTCTATCGCTACTTCAACAATCAATGTTCCTCAGAGCTTTCCCAGTGTACACCACATCCTCAACGTTAGGCATATAGTATACGTTAGGTATATAGTACCCGTCTTGCAACACAATCCCACCCATACTCTGTACAACTCTCCAACCCAAGAGTGAAACGTTATTCTCAGTCTTTCTTCTATTAAACTGCTGAGCTCTGGAGCTCTCTCCCAGAATTAGTTTTTCCTTCTTCCTATGACTTAAATTGCTTCAAACTTCGTGTGTCCTGGTATTTTGGCTTGAACGTCCCTTGATTTTGGCCCTGCCACTCTTTGAACTCGGGGGGGCGGGGGGAGGGGGGGGGGGAGAGGCTCGCGCTGCTGGCAGTTCTACCTTTTTTCTCCCTTATTAACATAGAACAAAATAAATAAATAAATAAATTATTCTTGGGTTAGAGATGTGTACATAAAAAGGGAAAGGATGTGGGTGCCATCTACTCTCCATAAGGGAGGAGCTATAAACTGAGAAAGCTCTTAACCCAAGAACGGCGAGCATCCTCATATGAGTCTGTAGTGAGCGAAGGTGAGCGTCCTCACATGAGCCAAGTCCTAAAAAAAGCCTTTCAAAACATCCCACTGGCACTCAAAACAAAGCATTATGTGACTAGATGAGATCAATCCACTTTATGCCTCCTATCACTTCTCCAAATGTGTCCTAAACCCCCCCCCGCTCCCCTCCCCCTCAATTATCATCTATTTTTCCTCTTATTCCTCCTTTTATCGGGTAATTTTCGGCACAAATTTCTCGCCCGCTATATAGGGTCACAGGGGAGACAGTTAGAGATCCTAGCAACAGAGAGACTTCACTTGCAAGATGGCAGTATCGATCGGAAAGTGAGAGAGAGAGCATATACGGCGCGCCGGCTCTCCCCTCCTGATACGATAAATAATACGTCTTTTTCACCCCCCAAATACTATTCCCACATTTTTTATTGCTGTTATATGTTAATATAAAATAGGCTCGTATGAATAAGTAATAACGATATTCATGGTAAAATTACTATTTTAGTCGGGAATGAACCAAATTACCTTCGCTTGGCGGGACGTGCTTCCCAGGTTAAGAGGGGATGGGATGCTTTATTATTTTTATTATTATTATTATTATTATTTCAGTACAAACTATACATATCTCCTCAAACAGCTTTGTTCTAAAGTTGCATAAACTGAACACTCTTACTGTAATGAATACGTTCTCCATGATTAAAAGCCAATTCCTAGGGCGTGAAATATTACGTAAGTGTTTCTTACCGGCACCCATTGTTAACCCATTAAGCACGAAAATGCCCTAGGGGCAAGGGTACTTATTTGTGAATTTCTAGCCTTGGATTCTAACAGAATTCGTTATATATAAGATATAAAGCATTTTTTGTTTTCAATGCACTTTTATTTTACATATACAGTATGTTGAATATATGAACCTTGAGGAGTGATAAAATAAGTGGGAAAAACATTTGAGTGGTGAAAATCGTAAATATTCGCCACCCGGTCGTATTCTCAGGCGTGAGGGAACGAGACACACACCCTACTCTCTCGCTCTCTCTGACTCAACTGCAGCAAGCGGGAGGTGTCTCAGTTTTATATAACGACTCTTATGCAACCCACTTGTGCTACATTACTGCAGGAGAGAAAATGAACTGAAAAATGATGAAAATAAGAGGAAAGTTAGGTAATAATTTAGGAGAGGGGGAGGGGGGAATAAGTTGGGGAAGGGGGGACTTGAGAAACATATGGATGAGTGGTAGGAAGTACTAGAGGGGAATTATCTCACCTATTGCCATATTCCTTTGTTTTGAGAGCCCTGGGGTGTTTTGGAAGTTTTTTTTATGGTCTTGCTTCCGTGAGACTTATCGCGTTCGCTATGGTGACCCTTCCGTGAGGCCTATCGCGCTTGCTAGGTTAATATATCCCTGTTTTATCTACAGTATGTGTATGTCACTATATATTTAATAGTGGCCCCTCCATCATTGATGATGTTGCCTATTAGTATAATAGTCTCCATTCAACACCCACATCAGCCGTTTGAACCAACCGCCCGCGGGGATGAAAAAGAGTCATCTTCATAAGTGCAACGCTACTTCTCTTATCGTGTCGTCATAGATCGGGTACCCACTACGAAAAAACTTTCGTAAAATAGGAGAAGAAAAAAGGAAACATTAATACTTAAATACTGTTATAAAGAAGCTTCCCATATTCGGTGGATTTCTTGTGTTGTGGCTCATTGCCGCTTCTCGCCAAGCGCATCATTCTTCCTTCTCTTCCCCGCGGGCAAACGGTCAACACGTGTGCCCCGCACTCGGCTTCATTCGACGTTCACTCTATTCTAGTGAGTCTTTACACATTTGTATTTATCTGAGTGGTAGTAAAGAAGGTTTAGATTAGCTAGCACGGGTTGTGTTATTGTTTGCCCGCAGGAAGTGTTAAATTAGGGTACTATTCAGGCGCTAACGTGTTGTGTTCAGGATTGACGCCACTGCTGGGTGTCCTCGTGTCTCTATGCGCCTTAGTTTTTGCTTGTCCTTAGTGAGGAGGCTTTATCTACACAAGCTGTTTCTACAGTCCAGTGTTTGGGCCTAGGGGCCTTGTCTTTTTCTTTTTAGCAGACGCGCCAGTTCAAGGATTGTCACACGTGGTGTGGGATCTTCTGGCATTCGAGCCTGCTTAGAGGCCCCTTGCGTGGGGCTTCACCTGCTTCGTGCTGCTCGAGGTTTTCTTCAAGTGTAAGTTTCATCCTGCAGGAAGATTCTTTTCCTTGTGCTAAGCCTTTAGGGGGACTGTTTATTTAGGGGTATATAATTTGTCTCTGTATGTGATATTTTATGTGCCTCCCTTTTCTTGTGCTCCCCTGGTGTTAGTGTTGCCCACTTTCCTGGAGCTCAAAGAGACGTCCTTGTTTCAGGGGTTTTGTTTTGGAGTAGTGGTTTTCTCTCAGGCTGGTGCCCGTAGCCGGGTGTTTTCCTTAGTTTGTGTTTTGACCGGTCCTTAGTTTTGGTACCTGAGGTCTAGGGCCGCCGTGCCGGCATGTGGTCGAGTTCCTCTTGTTTTCCCCTGTTCTTGTTTTGTGTATGGTAGTGTGCCACTACCCCTCCTTGTGGCGGTCCTGCATGGCCGGAGGAAGGAGACTTATCTCTTCGATACAGTTACGGCGAGCCTGTTGGCCTACCAGTTTACCCCGTCATGTGGCGGCTCAGTGCGTAGACTTACCGGCGGCTACTAGCGATTGTATGTAATGGCACGCAGATACCCGCTGAGTTTTGGGCTTATGAACCTATGACCCATGTCACAGGTGTCCAACCCGATGTGAAGCCCCTCCTCATGATTGAAAAGGGTGTGAGGAAGGAAACTTTCACAACCTCTTAGGGGTCAGAACAAAGGTTGAGGCTGTCGCCTACCATTGTTCTAGCTCCGGGAGGATAGGATGTTAAAACCTCTCCGGTTATCCTTATGAGCATTGATTCCTGGAAATTCTTTATTTCCATATCCCTTCTACAGTCTGGACAGCTACGGACAAGTGGTTTCCGCCGGGGAGGGGAGACTCTGTAACCATGCTTCTGTTTTCAATTTGTTCTACACCAACATGCCTCCTAGTACCTGTCGCAGCACACAGACTGTGTATTCGGTGTATCAAGTGTTTAGACAAATCGTCTTTATTTATGGTCATCTCGCCAATGCCCAGTATGTTCTGACTTATTTGAGGAATGGCTAGTGAGCCAAGATATGTCTTGCCTGTTAACTCTCACTGAGATAAGGAACAAATTTGCAGCTTACGCTTCTAGAGTAGCAGACGTAGAGTTCTTATGCGATAACACTGACTTATTGAGGACGGTTAAACTTAATTCTTTTGACGACGCCTCAGTCTCTCGGACACAGACCCTCCCAGTACCATGCATGAGCCTGGCCTCTCCCCAATCATCTATGACCTCCGCACAGAGCTCCCCTCCCCATTACAAGAGGAGTCGCTCAGTGTCGCCGGAATGCCTATCTCCATCCCAACCGGATGCACCTGAAGGCCTTGGTCGGGGACCTGGAGTTCCCGCCGGACAAGATACGCAAACTATCTAGCCCCGGCGTGTGGAGAGGGTAGCACTAGATAGCCTTAAACCTAGCTCCCAGGTGTGTCAAACCGAGGCGCAGTCAGTAGCATCGACATCCGCCTCGGAGACACCGGGGGTTTCCCCTGGTCTCCTCGAGATGGATGCCGGGCAATCACAGTCTGCGATGAAGGTTAGGCAGACAGTTAAAGTTAGGCTCCAAGGTTCTAAGCTTGTTTTGACTAAAAATAACTTTCCGGTTAACAGACTGGGCCAAGAGTTGTCTCCGACGCCGGAGGCCCAGAGCTCTACTAGCAATGAAAGTTTTAATCCTAAGGCAGGGGTTATGGAGGCTGGTGTGTCTCACTCTTTTACCACACTAGAGGCGGTCACGACGAAAGGGTCTGACGCCGAGATAGGTCAAGTTCCAAAGGATCAGCCCATACGGCCGACTAATATGAATACAGTCCCAAGAGACACAGTTCTTCAACCTTCACAGGTTTCGGATAACCCGCCGGGGTTACAAGCCCTGGAACCTCCGGCGCATAGTCGGAGCTTAGCATCTCAACCTAGTGGTAGTCAGAGCCTAGACACTAGTTCCAAGGTACAAGTAGAGGACCAACAGTTGGGGGAGACACGGCTGAAGCCTCTGAAACGGCCAAAACCTCCATGTTTTACGTCAAAACAATTGGACGATTTATTGCATAGGGTTACGCAACAATGTGCCATAAGACGCCATGAAGTCCCTCCACGAGCAACAGGACCTCCGCCGGGTAATCCTGTGACCACCCTCTCAAAAGAAAGCGGGTTTGTGCCTAGTACCTCTGTTTCCACAGCGGGTTCATGGCCAGAACAAGTGTCCGTCCGCCCTTTGTCTCCGGCCAAAATTAATGTTATAACAGAACACGATGTAATCTTGATTCCCACGTCTTCTAACGTAGCTTTCCCCGCCGCTGGTAGGCATGGACAAGGCTTGCTAATGGACACTCAGTTGCAATTCCGGCGAAGGCATGAATCTCTGTCAACAGTGTCTAGTTCTTTACAATCAGATATGCTCGTTTCTGGCACTTCGGTGTCTTCTGGGGGTGGGAAGGACACTGGTTCTGGCTCACTGTCTCATGGCCGGGGAAAGGACGATATAATGAGTTCTGGTCAACAGCCACCATCTCAGTTTCCACACAAAGCTCATCGACAGCCGGCGGCTTGTCCTCCGTTTCTCGACAAACAAACAGCCTCTCACTCGCAAGCTCTACCGCCGCGAGTTCGGGCGGAATTCAGTAACCTGTCTCAAGATCAGAAGGTACCAGGGAGGCTTTGGTTCCCGGTTACCGCGGTAACTAGAGGCGTTGGGCACAGATCAACACAGGGGGAGATCCCGGTGTCCCAGGAGTGGTCGATCGAAGTAAACAGGCACAAAGTCTTTAGGGCAAAAGATGCACAAGGGAAAGTGTTAGATGTAGTAGTTCAGGCAATACCTGACCATACCAATTTTCAATACTTTGTGTATAACCCTGGCCAAATGACTCCTCCTACGGGCGCCCCTAGTCAGGCCCCTCCTGACACAGATGTCTCTATTTACCCTGATTGCTCTCAACGTTGCGGCATCAATGGATGCCACTCCATTAAGTTTGTTGAACCGAGTCTAAAGTTTAATAGATGAAATCCTCATCAGGACCAGAGGGAATTGAATCTGGGTGAGGTGGGACATGGCCCTTGGATGACGTGGGATCAGGAGCTCCAACAGTTTTCTATTGATGTTACTTCTAATACCTCGTTGCCAGTTCCCCCGCTGCCAATTACTGAGTTTGACTGGCTTAAGCAAGAACCCGGCGGAGTGCCCATGAAGAGCTATTTTTGAATTTTTCATAGCCCCCCAATTAGAAGCGACGAATTTTCCGGCTCCCTTTGCAATCCCTGACCCCATTGATCTCCAGAGAGAGTTCCTAGTTAGGGATAACGCCCATAGAAAATGTATTAGCTTTCTCCTAACCAGAGATACAGACCAGGCCATTGCCAAGCCTATACCCAATCCCCCTCGCCAAAGGGTGGAGATAGTACAAGCCTTTCAAAAGTACCTCCTCCCTCATCCAGCAAAATCGTTGACAGATATCAGAGCGGCCTTATGTGAGGCGGTCAGAGCACGACAGCTACTCAGACTCAGTATGGCTCAAGGGTTACCGGAGAACGCTTATTATAGAGTTCTTTTCTCTCTGGTATTGACGGCAACTCCAGTTAATGAGCAAACAGAGAGGGATGCTAGGGTGATGCTTCAGGCGACCACTGGTACATCCCATTAGTTATTTCTATGTTTACAAGCCATTAGGTATTACTAAGTTTACAAGCACTGGATGGCTGGCGATCGGCGGAAATGTTAACGGGGCCCCGCCAATAGTTACAGAGCAAATCCAACGTTTTTGTTTTAGGGCGGCTTCTTCGTGTAAGCTCTTGTTTCCTCCTCTTCCCCATAAACCGCGCTGATTCACAGGGGTCCGAGGTCGGAGACGTGTTTTACCGTACCTTGGCCGCGCCAAAGGTTTTTCTCCTACATGTTCGACTGCGTCTGGGTGTACAATCACATAACGGTCAGGCGACGGGAGGCTAGGCTATGCCCTACCTGGGGGACAGTAGGCACCCTCCCCTGATGACCAGACTTTAAATTAAGCGGAACACTAATGAGAACGCCCACGGCGCATGCTAAACGCCACTGTCCCAGCTAAAACAACTTACTTCAGAGGCTGATACCTCTATAACATGGACCGCGTTAGAGGTCCCCCGGTGGCCGGCCATCCTCTATGTCTTTTACCAGTAGTTTGGAATTAGTCAGAAAAAGTATTCTATCTTAAACGTTTTTTACCTCACTAGGGAGTTTATTGTTTGAGTTTTCTAAGTTGGTAAGGCAACAACTCCTCCGCTCAATTCGTCGGAAAGGAGTTATTCTGCCAAAGCACCTACAGTAGGTGTTATTCCGCTAGGGAAAAGTCTCGGTCTCCTGTGTTACATGGATCATAACTCAAACAGGTGGTTTTCCCATGGATACGGGGTTTTTCTTTTCAAAAGTTTTGTTTATTGGCTTAATTTCACATCTTTCCCTGAGATCTTTGCCGGTCCACTGCCCATGTGGACCTGCAGAGAGTAACGTTCCCTGACAGAAGTTGGGGTTCCGCCGAGACAGGGGGTCGGCTGGACTTTAGGGACAAAGTTTTCAAAATCCTTTTTTCCTCTATAACCTGCCTGTTTGAGTTGTGGGCATAGGTACTGAATAATGTTTTTCTTCCGATCATCAGAGGCAAGCGTAGCTTACGCCCCGGATTTTGGTTTCTAAGGTTTCAAAATTTGTCGTAATATTAAATTACAGCCAATTGCTATTTTTTCTTTCTTTCGAAGGTTTTTAACAACCGCCAACCCCCTCAACCTTGTGGGCCAGGAGCAAGCGGGATTGGTATTTCCGCTCTCTCCCTCATGTGGTTTAAGTAAGGGGAGGTGGGACTCCTTAACGGTCGACGTTAGATTGTTTTTTTTCCGCCTCCGGTCCCTTTCCCCATTGATAAATAGCTTCAGACACCTCCTAGCGCAATTTTCAAGTGTGATACCTCTGACAGACGGGAGTCTTAAGACTTGGGTAGGCATGCTTCCCTCCCCAGTGGCCGGTGTGGACTCCTAACATTAGGTAGGGTCCACTATCGGTTCACCCCCCATCGGCCGGACAGAATGAACTCTGTCTAATCAGTGTTTCCCCCTTTTACCGGTCGACTCTAGTTCCGGCCTAGGCCAGGTGATCGGGAACCGATCCCGCCGGTAGGATTGCGGGTGAAGTCTTGCAAGACCCCATCAGGTTAGCTCCATCAGGGTATAAAAGACACCGACTAAAGTTTTCTCTACTCGCGACACTAAGTCACGCTAATCTTACTCCGGAAAATCCCTGAGCTATGCATGCCTCTGCAGTTCGGCTGACTGAGTTCGTTCTGTTTGTTCAAAGAATAAGATATTTTGTCAGAAACTCAAACAGTTCTATACATAAATAATTGGCTAAAGGTTTTGGTGTTACGCCGAGGGAGCTTACCCCACACATGCTAGGTCCGGCGGGTTAGGCCTAAGGCTCTAACATACTCGGGTTCATCCAGTATCTTGTATATCAAAGCTCCCCCGGCGTATTACCTAGCATAGCATGCTGATCCTTCGGTACTATTGGATGACTAAAATATAAGTTAAGTAATCTTATCTATGTCAGTTCTTGTTTTCACACCATGCCTAAAGAACTGTTGTTTTATCCGTGAAAAGACAGTCGCCCTCAATCCCTAAATATAATTGAGTTTTTTCATTGTCATTAGATTTTCGAGTGAGTTGTCGTTTTTCCCTCCCATTTTTTACTTGCGTAGCAGATCCGCTCACTCTCTCTTCACGAATATTTGTAATAAGGTATTCACGGCTTTAAGGTTTTTTGTACTGAGATAAGTTACGCACATTGTGGGCTAGGAAAAAAGGGGGGTGAGGATATGTGTATCCCAGTACACCGAAAGGTATAACCCCCTCCGCCGGAATACACGGTATATCCCAGTACGCCTAGAGGTAAAACTCCCTCCGCCGGATTACATGGTCAAGCAAGGCAAGCCAGGCGCGGCTTCCGCCAAGGCAGAGCCCGGACATGTATTTCGAGCTAGAAGCTCAAGATTTTATTTTATGTTCAAGTGAATATATCATTGTTTTTTTAAGAAAGCTTAGTTAAGCTCAATTAAGTTAAGAAACAAGCTATGCAAAGCTTTTACAATTTGTTTTTTATATGTATGTAAATGTTTTCAATCTTAGGTGCTACTGGATAGTTGGGTGAGTGTACAACTGGTCAAGAGACACAGTGGTGTTGCCAGAGGATAAATCTGTGAACAGTTTCAAGTCTGGAGAGAGTGATAAAAGAGTGTGGTATTAGCTTTGTATTATCACATGGCACAACAGGTGCCTCATGTAGAGGCCCTAGTACTTGAGCAGGTCTTCTTCGAAGCGACGCACTGCTCACACTCTTTAAAGTTTTATATTGTTCTATATTGTATGCAAACAAAAAATTAACTTATTTTGTTATACGCATTCTTGACTTTACCCTACGGTAACGGAGGTTCAGATAATGTTGCGAATGTCCCCCTCCAGTCTTGGGAATTCAGGCAACATTGTCAATGATGGAGGGGCCACTATTAAATTATAGGTTTGATTCCCAGAGGGAAGTAGAGAAAACTTAATATTTAGTAGGGCCCCGGAATCATTGACGATGAGGGCCCTCCCAGCCATCCCCTTCCCATTCGCTTGATATCTTGAGTTGATCTTGATATATCAGTGAAGGAAGAATGATGCGCTTGGCGAGAAGCGGCAATGAGCCACAACGCAAGAAATCCACCGAATATGGGAAGCTTGTGTATAACAGTATTTAAGTATTAAAGTTTTCCTTTTTTCTTCTCTTATTTTACGAAAGTTTTTTCGTAGTGGGTACCCGATCTATGACGACACCATAAGATAAGTAGTGTTGCGCTTATGAAGAAGACTCTTTTTCTTCCACGCTGGCGGTCGATTCATACGGCTGACGTGGGTGTTGAATGGAGACTATTATACTAATAGGCAACATCGTCAATGATTCCGGGGCCTCTACTAAATATTAAGTTTTCTCTACATCCCTCCGGGAATCAAACCTATAATTTTGTTCGGCCACACACATGATACTGGTATATTAACTTGATAACATGAAATTAAACCCTTAATTAATCAATCTACATTTGAACTGTATTTTGTATATCATAGCTCCTTCATAATCGTAGACAGTGAAATTAAATATACAAATTACTTTTAAATTCAATAAATTTATAATGATAGTTTGGGGCCGATTCAAAGCTCCGACACATGTAGCCAATACACTTTCTCGTGTGATACCGGCAATACACAGTAGTTATATTACAAAAAACCCACGGTCACATACACAAACATACACACGAAGCAAAAGTACTCTAATACAAAGTGGATGTCCTTTCTTCTTGTTGTACACACACACACATACAGAAGCAAACATACATACACATTATACACATCTATCTATCTATCTATCTATATGCTCAGGCCCAATCCCCACTTTTCCTATATATATATATTACGTATCTGGATTCCAAAGTGGTTAACTTAATAAAGCTAGATCAAACAAAGAATATCAAATGGTATCAGACAGCTGAAGGCCAATAGAACTTAAATTGTTAAAGTTTATTATGTTGTTACTTGCTTGCCTTTTAGCTGTTGGGACTAGTTATCCTTTATACTCTGATACACTTCAATTATATTTAATTATGAAACTATTTCAAGTTATATATATTTTTGTCTATGTGAATGAGGGTGACAAAAGGCATAACTGCTTGCAGCGAGTGCCTCCCCCAGATTTCAAAGAGTGACAGGGCCGAAATCAAGGGACGTTCGAGCTAAAATGCACGGACACACGGAGTTTGAAGCAATTTAAGTCCGAGGAAGAGGGAAACACTGATTCTGGGAGAGAGTTCCAGAGATCAGCAGTTGAATAGAAGGAAGTCTGAGAATAGCGTTTCACTCTAGGGTTGGAGAGTTGCACAAAGTAGGGGTGGGATTGTGTTGCACGGCGGGTACTACGTACCCTACGTAGAGGAGGTGGTATACACTGGGAAAGCTCCGAGGAACACTGATTATTGTAGTAGCGATAGAATAGCGAGAGAGATGCAACATTGCGGCGAAGAGAGAGAGATTACAGAGAGTTGGTGAGTGGACGGGAGTTAATGATACGAAAGGCTTTCCTTTTTACTTTGTCTAGGAGTGCGGTGTGAGAGGATCCTCCCCAAACATGTGAACAATACTCAATACAAGGACGCACTGTGCCCCTGTACAGAGCAAGAATCTGCGCAGGGGTAAAGAACTCCTTGAGGTGGTTGAGCACATCCAACTTCTGGGAGGCTGCCTTAGCGAGACTGGTAATATGGTCTTTCCAAGTGAGAGCAGAAGAAGAGACACCGAGAACATTGAGAGAAGATGAAGGGTTGATGTTTGTATTGTTGAAGAATAAAGGATAGTCTCTGGAGGTTCCTGACAGGTAGTAAGATGGATAAATTGTGTTTTGGTAGCATTAAATACAACAAGGTTTTCTTTTCCCCAATTGGAAATAGTAGCTAGATCAGAAGATAAGTGTTTTATGGCTTCATTACGTTTGTTTTTGAGGGACTGCGGGCTGGGGCGTTCTGGAAAACTAATTGAGTGGTGTAAGGTAGAGTCTTCTGCATATGAATGGATGGGACTGGATGTACAGTTGAGAAGAGAATTTATGAAAATTAGAGAGAGAATAGGAGATAGGACAAAACCCTGAGGAACACCGGAGTTGATAGGATGAAGAAATGAGCGATGGCCGTCCACAACCGCAGCTAAGGAACGGCCGGAAAGGAAATTAAAGACAAAGGCACAGATGGAGGGACAGAAACCGAAGGAGGGCAGTTTGGAAATTAAACATTTGTGCTAGACTCTATCGAAGGCCTTCAATATGTCTAGTGCAACAGAAAAAGTCTCACCGAAGTCCCGACAGTTGGATGACCAAAAGTTAGTAATATATGAAAGAAGATCACCAGTAGAGCGACCCTTAAGGCTTCCATACTGACGATCTGAGAGCAGATTAAGAGAAGAGAAATGCTTAAGAAATTTGGAAGCAAAAACTTTAGAGATACAAGAGATGAGAGCAATTGGACGATAGTTGGAGGGTTGAGAGCGGTCACCCTTCTTTGGGACAGATTGAATGAGAGCAGACTTCCAGCAAGAAGGACAGACGTTAGAGGAGAGACAGAGACGAAAGAGTTTGCCTAGGCAGGGGGTCAGCATGGAAGCACAGTTTTGAAGTACAACAGGAGGAACACCATCCGGACCGTACACCTTCTTAGTATTAAGCCCAGAGAGGGTAGAAAGTACATCTTTAGAAGAGATTAGGATATTAGGCACAAGTAGGAGAGAGGGGTGTGGAGAGGGAGGAATAGCACTGGAATCGTCCAAGGTAGAGTTTCTGGCAAAAGTTTGAGCAAAGAGTTCAGCTTTTTCAGAGGAAGAAGTGATGGTTGTGCCATCAGAGTGGAAAAGGGATGGGAAAGACGAGGAAGAAAAGTTGTTGGAGAGGTTTTTGGCTAGATGCCAGAAAGCTTGGGAAGAGCTGAGTTAGATAGTTCAGTGCATTTATTATTGATGAATGAGTGTTTGGCAAGTCGAAGAATAGATTTGGATTGATTCCTGGCAGAAACATAGGAAGAATGAGATTCTTGAGTTTTAAGGCGTCGGTACCGTTTGAATGCTTCTGTTGTGGACAGCAGTAAAACAGGCGTGAGTAAACCAAGATCTTTTTGCATTAGACTGAGAGAAGGAAAATGGAATGTTCGCTTCCATGCCTGAGAGGATTACCTCGGTAATGCGTTCAGCACTCTCCGAGGGTCCTCGACCACGGAAGCAGAATTCATTCCAAGGGAAATCAAAGAAGTACTGCCGGAGAGCCTCCCAGTCGGCAGCGCCAAACTGCCAAAAGCGCCGCCGGCTGGGAGGATCGGATGGCCATACTGAAGAGATAGGACAGGTGACGGAGATAAGTTTATGGTCGGAGGAGCCCAAAGGAGTGAAGAAATTGACAGTAAAAGAAGAAGGGTTAGAAGTCAGAAATAAGTCAAGAATGTTGGGCCGATCTTCGAAGCGATCCGGGACACGGATGGGTTGCTGGACCAGCTGCTCTAGGTAATTTATGATAGAAAAGACGTAGGCTTGTTCACCAGGTTAGTCAGTAGAGTGAGAGGAGAGCCATTGGCGGTGGTGAACGTTGAAATTTCCCAAGATGGAGATTTCAGAGAAGGGAGAGATTGATAGAATGTGTTCCACTTTAGAGTTTTGATAGTTGAAGAATTTGGGAAAGTCGGTAGAGTTAGGGGAAACCGCACAGAAATATTTAGTATGAGTATGACAGGATAGTTTGAGCCATAAATTTGAGAATTCAGAGGAGTCGAACACGAGAGCAAGTGAGTTTGTTGTGCACGTATGCACAACATCCGCCTTTGGCTTTGAAACTAGGATAGAGAAAGTAGGAGGATACAGAGAAGGGGCTGCTGGAAGTTGTCTCAGATACCTTTGGTTTCGGTGAGGAAAAGAAGATCAGGCCGGTTTGGAGGAGGAGAGATGGTGTTCAACAGATTGAAAATTAGAGGAAAGGCCGAGAATATTGCAATAATTGATAGTAAGAGTGACAGGCTGTGGCCCAGAGCATTTAGATGGGCCGTCAGGGAAAGGTAGGGCATGTGTGGGGGTATTTACGCCCCCCCACCCCCCCTGGGGACTCCGAGGCTGGGCCTGTTTTCATAATTTTTAATATGTTTTGAAGGAGGAAGTGTGGTGTGCATGTTAAGTGTAGTGAAGTAGATAGGAGGAAGAGGTGCTTGTTAGAGCATGCTGGACTACTCTCAGTGTAAGTGAGGCACAAAGGGAATCAGTAAGAGAGACCAAGCAAATGAAACAAGAGTTCCAGTGATTCCTTATCAAATGCTTACAGCCTCTCCTGGGTATAGCCCTGTTCAATTGGTGGCTACAATATAGAATATAGAATGATTTCAATGTTTAATATGCTGTAGGCTTCTAATTACTAATGGAGAAAGGTTTTGTATGATAGTAAGGACGTATGTTGAATAAATATTGATTAGTATAAAATATAAATATTATTAAGATCTTTGATATATAATTAATTCGGTTCGTTAATAACCCTTTACAGATTATGCTTCACTCTCTCTTATCTCGTTATTCTCTTAATTTATTATTATTCTCTTGTTAGCATAAGTATAATCTTATTTATTCATATTACTGCAAGAATGTACTTAATCAATATAATAAATGGTAAGGGAATATAATCTAGTCACATAAAATGGAATTGTATTTATAAACAGAAATAACGTA
The DNA here is from genome assembly GCA_032716605.1 of Paralithodes platypus. Taxonomy (NCBI): domain Eukaryota; kingdom Metazoa; phylum Arthropoda; class Malacostraca; order Decapoda; family Lithodidae; genus Paralithodes; species Paralithodes platypus. The sequence continues at coordinate 8,385,452 of CM064507.1, read as the reverse complement.
TTTTACAATTAAACAAAATAATAAGTAATGAATACAAATAATAGTTAATATCTAAGGATCGTTTGGTATTCGTTCTGATTTCCCTTTAATTATAAAATAAGGTTCATTAGGCTTAAGTCACAATATAAAGTAGAGGACTTCTTATAACAATGCTTAATCACTAATAAAACTATAGTATTATCTCAAATAATTGGGGGGGAATGGCCGACTCAAGACAGAGCCCGAATAGGGACAACGTAACAGAACACAATAAACAAACAAAAACAAAATACAAATTCACACACATCTAGATCATCCATGAGAAAACCCAGAGACCAGGGTCACCAAGGTCCCTCCAGCACTCCCCCGGCCCCTGACCACCCGGAGAGGTTCAGATCTCAGCAGGCAGACATGCAGCAGAGTCTAAACCACAAGCCCACCCACCACACTTCCAGGCGCATCCTTCAAATAAACAGTCTCCCTGGGCCAGGCGCCTGATGGACTGCATATCTAGTCCAACTTGCGCCCAACCCCTTCCCCCAAATGACCACGTATACACTCATCTATTCACAAGCTTTCTCCATTCATATATTCACATTTGTGCCGAAGTACACACACACACACACACACACACGCAATAGTGAAGATCACCCCACCTCATTGTGCGCAGATAGGCAAGCCATTTTCTAAACAACAACAATACCCCAGAGGAAGTTGATGTATGTGAGCATCCATCCTCTAAATTACTACATTGTTTTGTCCTGATAGCACCTCATCTATCCACACACAGTATGCGTACACATACATACGCGCACGCACACAAACATACACACCCATCTGCAAACTCGCATCCTCCAACTTAAACACACACACGCAGACAGGCACACACGCACCCACCCACATCCTTCGCCCTCATGTTTATCCCTATTAGTTGTCAATGGTTTCCTGGCGATTGATAGTGAGCCTGTAATTTAGAAGGAATAGGCCTTCGGCCGGGATATTTTTTACTGAAAAATTTACAAACTTATATTGAAGGGATATCTTGGGGAGGTTTTATTAAGCTTGGTGGAGGTCTAGGGAGGAAAGTAAAACAATATTTAATACATTAATATAAATTTACCAATCAAAATAGTTAGCCTTCCCCCCCTTTATCCTATTTGATCTGAGGGAGGTGTTTCTAGACCATTTGTGTACATTTGTTCAATAGCATAATAGAAACGGTTCGATAATTAATCCCTTCTGTACCGGCGACGTCTTTTTAATTTCATTTTAGCTAATTTTAGACGATTTTTTGCAGTTTAAGAACGATTTATGGTAGTAAAAAGGGTGAAGTGAGATTGCTCGGAGTCTGTTCATTGATGGAGGCCCCTTTTAAGCCGTATAAAATCGTCTGATAGTAGCCAGAATAAAGTTAATAGGACGGCGCTGGTACAGAAAGGGTTAAGGCAGCCAAATGGCGTCCAAATATAAAGATGACCACTCTCTCTCACTACAGGATCTCTATAAGCGTATTCAGTAACATTAATCAATCAATCAATCAATCAATTATATTTCATAATTTACATCATAATTAATATATATTATATATTGGGTTATCCAATCTAAAAAGTAAGCAACTGCATTTTGACGATAAATAATGTTGAGAATATATTACAATTTGACTTAAAAGTATACCTATAAACAAAGGACAACGCGTCGTAAGATAATATACAATATCAGAATATACTGTACATTGTATAAACAAAAATAAGTTCGAAAACATTAGTTTACAGAAGTTGCTCACATAAGTTCTGTTTTCTCCGTGATCATATACATGAAAATATAATGCGCATGCCTGAATTACGAGTGCATAGTTTCTTATGCAGTGGTTAACTCATCTGACTATAGGTAGCGCCAACGAACTTCACAATAATCTTGACCCCTTAACTTCTTATAACTCAAAATTAATGAAAGCAATCGGGCTGACATTTCTATCAGTTGGGAAGAGTCCACCAGAAAATAAGTGTGGATATTTACAGGTAGTTTGCTCAAGGTCTGAGTTACGAAGAGGTCAAGGTATCGAAATTGTTGTCAAGTTCGTTGGCGCTACCTGTAGTTAACTGACAATTACAGGAAACCACATTTGAAATAAATTCCTACTGTTTTACTTTCACACATAAGATCACGACGAGGAAGAACACTTATGTGGGTAATTGTACATTCCGTTTATAATTAATTTGTTTCACGCTAGCAATACCAATTTCAAACTCGATCTTTCTGAATACAAAATCGCTCACAAACAATATAATTAATTCCCACTGCAGGATTTATGGCATCGATTTTAGTATCATCACATTAAGGGGACAGTGGCTGTTTGTTTGGTCTATTAATTCATTTATTATTATTTTTTTACTACGTAGACCTCCTTCAAGCTTAGAAAAACACCCCCTAGATCCCCCCCCCCCCCCCTTCAAGATAGATATGTATATTTTTCTGTAGAAAAATGTCCCGGCCAAAGGCAGATTCCTCCTAAAATTACAGGCTCGCTATGGCTCGCCCGGAAAAAAAACGACACTTAAATGGCACTAAGGGTCCTAATATTGACAAAGCAATGGGGTGAAAGGTCATAAAATCCCCAAACTAATAGAACCAACGTCTCAATCTCAAAAATAGTGCGGCTAAACATTAGGCCCTTAGGGAGAAGGTGGTCCAGGAAAACGGTCTTTCTTCCCTTAAAACGAGTGCCGGAATTCTAATTATTGAAGCGTGTGATGTTGGGAGCAGGGGTAATACATTAATAGAATAATTATTGAAGCGTGTGATGTTGGGAGCAGGGGTAATACATTAATAGAATAATTATTGAAGCGTGTGATGTTGGGAGCAGGGGTAATACATTAATAGAATAATTATTGAAGCGTGTGATGTTGGGAGCAGGGGTAATACATTAATAGAATAATTATTGAAGCGTGTGATGTTGGGAGCAGGGGTAATACATTAATAGAATAATTATTGAAGCGTGTGATGTTGGGAGCAGGGGTAATACATTAATAGAATAATTATTGAAGCGTGTGATGTTGGGAGCAGGGGTAATACATTAATAGAATAATTATTGAAGCGTGTGATGTTGGGAGCAGGGGTAATACATTAATAGAATAATTATTGAAGCGTGTGATGTTGGGAGCAGGGGTAATACATTAATAGAATAATTATTGAAGCGTGTGATTTGGGAGCAGGGGTAATACATTAATAGAATAATTATTGAAGCGTGTGATGTTGGGAGCAGGGGTAATACATTAATAGAATAATTATTGAAGCGTGTGATGTTGGGAGCAGGGGTAATACATTAATAGAATAATTATTGAAGCGTGTGATGTTGGGAGCAGGGGTAATACATTAATAGAATAATTATTGAAGCGTGTGATGTTGGGAGCAGGGGTAATACATTAATAGAATAATTATTGAAGCGTGTGATGTTGGGAGCAGGGGTAATACATTAATAGAATAATTATTGAAGCGTGTGATGTTGGGAGCAGGGGTAATACATTAATAGAATAATTATTGAAGCGTGTGATGTTGGGAGCAGGGGTAATACATTAATAGAATAATTATTGAAGCGTGTGATGTTGGGAGCAGGGGTAATACATTAATAGAATAATTATTGAAGCGTGTGATGTTGGGAGCAGGGGTAATACATTAATAGAATAATTATTGAAGCGTGTGATGTTGGGAGCAGGGGTAATACATTAATAGAATAATTATTGAAGCGTGTGATGTTGGGAGCAGGGGTAATACATTAATAGAATAATTATTGAAGCGTGTGATGTTGGGAGCAGGGGTAATACATTAATAGAATAATTATTGAAGCGTGTGATGTTGGGAGCAGGGGTAATACATTAATAGAATAATTATTGAAGCGTGTGATGTTGGGAGCAGGGGTAATACATTAATAGAATAATTATTGAAGCGTGTGATGTTGGGAGCAGGGGTAATACATTAATAGAATAATTATTGAAGCGTGTGATGTTGGGAGCAGGGGTAATACATTAATAGAATAATTATTGAAGCGTGTGATGTTGGGAGCAGGGGTAATACATTAATAGAATAATTATTGAAGCGTGTGATGTTGGGAGCAGGGGTAATACATTAATAGAATAATTATTGAAGCGTGTGATGTTGGGAGCAGGGGTAATACATTAATAGAATAATTATTGAAGCGTGTGATGTTGGGAGCAGGGGTAATACATTAATAGAATAATTATTGAAGCGTGTGATGTTGGGAGCAGGGGTAATACATTAATAGAATAATTATTGAAGCGTGTGATGTTGGGAGCAGGGGTAATACATTAATAGAATAATTATTGAAGCGTGTGATGTTGGGAGCAGGGGTAATACATTAATAGAATAATTATTGAAGCGTGTGATGTTGGGAGCAGGGGTAATACATTAATAGAATTATTGAAGCGTGTGATGTTGGGAGCAGGGGTAATACATAAATAGAATAATTATTGAAGCGTGTGATGTTGGGAGCAGGGGTAATACATTAATAGAATAATTATTGAAGAGTGTGATGTTGGGAGCAGGGGTAATACATTAATAGAATAATTATTGAAGTGTGTGATGTTGGGAGCAGGGGTAATACATTAATAGAATAATTATTGAAGCGTGTGATGTTGGGAGCAGGGGTAATACATTAATAGAATAATTATTGAAGCGTGTGATGTTGGGAGCAGGGGTAATACATTAATAGAATAATTATTGAAGCGTGTGATGTTGGGAGCAGGGGTAATACATTAATAGAATAATTATTGAAGCGTGTGATGTTGGGAGCAGGGTAATACATTAATAGAATAATTATTGAAGCGTGTGATGTTGGGAGCAGGGGTAATACATTAATAGAATAATTATTGAAGCGTGTGATGTTGGGAGCAGGGTGTAATAGAAATATTATTGAGCGTGATGTTGGGAGCAGGGGTAATACATTAATAGAATAATTATTGAAGCGTGTGATGTTGGGAGCAGGGGTAATACATTAATAGAATAATTATTGAAGCGTGTGATGTTGGGAGCAGGGGTAATACATTAATAGAATAATTATTGAAGCGTGTGATGTTGGGAGCAGGGGTAATACATTAATAGAATAATTATTGAAGCGTGTGATGTTGGGAGCAGGGGTAATACATTAATAGAATAATTATTGAAGCGTGTGATGTTGGGAGCAGGGGTAATACATTAATAGAATAATTATTGAAGCGTGTGATGTTGGGAGCAGGGGTAATACATTAATAGAATAATTATTGAAGCGTGTGATGTTGGGAGCAGGGGTAATACATAAATAGAATAATTATTGAAGCGTGTGATGTTGGGAGCAGGGGTAATACATTAATAGAATAATTATTGAAGCGTGTGATGTTGGGAGCAGGGGTAATATTAATAGAATAATTATTGAAGCGTGTGATGTTGGGAGCAGGGGTAATACATTAATAGAATAATTATTGAAGCGTGTGATGTTGGGAGCAGGGTAATACATTAATAGAATAATTATTGAAGCGTGTGATGTTGGGAGCAGGGGTAATACATTAATAGAATAATTATTGAAGCGTGTGATGTTGGGAGCAGGGGTAATACATAAATAGAATAATTATTGAAGCGTGTGATGTTGGGAGCAGGGGTAATACATTAATAGAATAATTATTGAAGCGTGTGATGTTGGGAGCAGGGGTAATACATTAATAGAATAATTATTGAAGCGTGTGATGTTGGGAGCAGGGGTAATACATTAATAGAATAATTATTGAAGCGTGTGATGTTGGGAGCAGGGGTAATACATTAATAGAATAATTTATAGCGCGGGAAGAATTATACAATCTTGAATAATGGAGAGTGGGCCCCGTACTCTTTTATACAAGGTAATTAATTATATGCATTCGCTTCAAGTAATTTACATTATTTTTAGGTGATGTTTTGGGAACTATATATGAATATAATGTATTAACTTAAAGCAACGATAGTTTCATAAAGTGTTTTATTGTCGTGTGATTTAAATACATTTATTATATGCATTCCCTTCAAGTAATTACATTATGTTTAAGTGGGTTTTTCTAAACTGTAATGGAATACAGTATATTAACTTAAAGCAACGTTATTTTCATGAAGTGTTTGATTGTTGTGTAATTATAATTTATTAATTATATACATTCGCTTTAAGTAATATATTTAATTTTAGGTAGGCTTTTAGACTATATTTTATTTTGATATCTTTATTTAAAGCAACGTTATTTTCGTTGTATGTTTTAATATTGTGTGTTTATGTAATTAATCTATAGATTCGCTTCAACTAATATATATATTTTATTTGTTTTTTCTGAACTATATTTTAACATATTCGTTTTACCTTAGAGTAACGTAATTTTTAATTAACCCCTCCTGTACCATAGGGTACCAGCATTAATGTACCCCCCAGTCCCAAGCAATGTGGCCAAAATGGCTTCAAAGGCAAGATAAACCTACCTCCCACCTCAAAAGATGGAGGAATACTGCCTCTTCCAGCATGTGGGGGCTTGGAGCCTTCGATGTAAGCTGAGAAGTGTTGCCAAGGTCTTAGAGCAGTGCTCAAACGTCGTGGTACCAGGTACTGCCTAATACTGGCAGTTACAAGGATCGTATATTACTGACTGCTGGCAGCCGTCGCTGGGATTGGGGAGTTATTTTTCTACCGACGGCTCTCTGCCGTCCCTGGTATTGGACGGGTTAAGTGAACTGCTTTGTGTGTGTTGTGTGTGTTGGCGAGTATGGTAGTTTGGAGAGCGGTGGTGGTGGTGACCTTGCCGCCTTTTTCTAGTTGCGTGATGTTATCGAGGATGATTACGATTTTGAGTCTCTTATGGCATCACGCAACTAGAGAAAGGAGGCAAGGTCAGCACCACCCCCGCCCTCCAACCCACTTTACTTGCCGAAGCCACCAAAATGAGAGGATCACACCACAGCAAAATTCTTCACACATACATACCAGGCTGCCAAACTAATATGTGAGAATCATGACATCAGAAGAAGAAGAGCAAACAAAGCCGCATGCCAAGTCATCCTCGATAGGGAGGAATAGTTACTCAAAATGGATAACATACTGAGAGACAAAAGCTAATTTAATAAGAAATCAAACCGAGAGCCAATACCACCATAACCGCTATCAATGCCAAAACGGAAGGGATCCACCTCAAGAAACTAATAGGAACATTTTCACCTGGATACGCCTACAGTACCATTAAGACACAAACCTGGGAACCCCCTATGACCCATAATCTCCCAAATTCTCACTGCCACGTACCAGATAGCTAAAACACTCAACACCCTCCTCACTACCTGCACTCCAAGCAAATATAACCTCTTATCCTCCAATGACTTCCTCGATAACCTACGAGATGCCTCACCAACTGAAAACCACATCATCGCTTCCCTTGATGTCGAGAATCTATTTACCAATGTACCGGTGGAGAGGACAATAGACTTCATCCTACGCCGTGTCTACCACTGCCCTGATACTACTCCACTGGACATCCCCGAAATAGCCATGAAGACTCTACTTGAACTCTGCACCAAAGAGGCCCCCTTCACCTGCCCACGCGGAAATATGTACCAACAAGTCACAATGGGCAGGCCCCTGGGAGTTCTCTTCACCAACTTCTTCATGGGCACCATCTAAGAAGAGCTCCTGTAGACCCACCGCCACTCCATCTATTGCCGATATGTTGACGACACATTTGTGAGAGCCAAGGACATCTGTGAACTACGGGACCTACAACAACGATTTATGGCTGCTTCAGGATTCCACTTTACTTACGAAGAATCAACTGATGGACGACTTCCCTCCCTGGACATCCTTATCTCCACCCCTGACAACGGATTTAAAACTACAGTATACACAGAACGTACCAACAACGGACTATGCTTGAATGGAAACCGTGAGTGCCCCCGAGACTACCTACAGTCCACCATCTCGGCCTACATACGTAGGGCCATCACCCACTGAATCCCATGGCGGGACATCCATCAAGAACTGGAAAGATCATCTCCAATCCTCATCAGCAACAGTTATTCTAACTCTGAAGTTTCCACCACCATCAACAAACAATTAGAGAAATGGTACAGCCAAGACAGCCCCAACACCGACAACCCAGAGACCATCAAACTATACTACCGGAATTATATGTCTTCCGACTACGAAACCAATGAAAAAATAATATGGGAAATTACACAAAAAACCCACCCTACCAACCCGGTCAACACAATCGGACTCGCCATCTACTACAAATCACCCAAAACCTCCTATCTCATCCTTAAGAACCACCCAACCACCATCAGAAAAAGCCCGATGAGTGACGACCACGTCATATACCAACATCTATACAACATTGAGAACTGTGGAGCTCAAAAATACATTGCTATGACACAAACTTGTCTATCTCGTCGGCTAACTCTAGAGCTTCAATCGGGAGCGATCAAAGAACACTAAAAATATCAACACCAACAAGACCTGTGCCGCCCTGACCTAGAAAAACATACTACTGTTATTGATAAAGAGAATGACCCTAGATGACTATACTGTATATTCTCGAAGCCCTACATATCCTTCCTCTGAGACCCACCAATAATAATCAAACACAAGACCTACAAATTTAATACTCCAATTTATGAAACTAAACATCCCTGCTCCGGGAATTCTGTGCCCCCCACTAGCCGCGCCGAATCCCCCCCTTGCCCCTCCCAGCACCTCCACCTCGCAGGATAACAGCTCTGGCACCCTAGCCAACCAGCTACGAGATGCAGCCAACGCGTTGCCCTGCGCCTATAAGCACTACCAATCAGGACCCACAGAGCTAAACCTAGCTCCTCCCACCTCTCTTACCAGATCAACTTGACCCCTATAAATACGACCCCCTGTTCATCGCTCATCACTATTCAGACCAGACTCCACTGCCTGCCTGCTCACACCTGCCTCTCCACTCGCTCCTCACCATGGCCACTAACAATACCACAACCAGTGGTGTGGTGAAATGGTTTTATAACAAGGCAGGCTACGGATTTATCACTACCACCAGCAACGAGGATGTATTCTGCCACCACACCAACATCAACAACAACAACAACAGGAGCAGAAGATCCTCGTTGATGAATGGTGAATCCGTGAAGTTTACCATCCAGCCTGGGAGAAAGGGACCTGAAGCCATCAACATCAAAGGCCCTGAAGGAGCCCCAGTCAAGGGCTCCTCATTCTCTCCCAGGATTACTCCACAAATGGCGCCAATAACGAGCAACCAGATCACCATCAATATTGTTGTCCAAACAGCAATGGCGCTTGCTGGGGAGGACAGGAGCAGAATTCCAGTGTTTCTTCCTGCCCTTCTTCGAGCCAATGGACTACCAACTATTGTTATCCCTCCAGAAATCGTCGCCATAACACCAACAACCAAGAAGCAGCCTACAAAGAAGCTTTCTAACAAGACCAGAGAAGACCCAGCTCCACCACAGAAACCGAGGAGTGCTCCCAAACAACAGCTGCTTCTGCCAAGACCTCCCTGTCTAAGCAGAAGCAAACTGGGGCACTCCTCTACACCATCTACCGCTTCAACTCCAACTTCAACATCAACCAAGGAGAAGGCACCACCATCAACACTAACAACACCAGTGCACCAGGAACCAGACGAATGACCTATGGACACTCAACAACTATCTCCTGAAAACTCTCCACCAGTTAAACATCGACGGGCGGTGAAACTTCAGAAATCCAGATTCATCAACATTTATACCTCCCCGGGACACGGCCAAACCTTCAAGGACGACACTCTTGCCACTACAGCTGCTTCCAAATCACTCAACACGGCAATAATGCTCATGTACCAGAACCAAACTTCAACAACAGAAAAATAGCAAGGTGGTCTGCCCACCAGCTTTTACTTCTCCAACTCTTCATCTTTCATCACTTTACCTTGGACTTCAACTCTACTTTCATCACTCGTGGGGCCTCTCCTCACATCCCATCGCAGCTCATCACTCCTTCTCCTGAACATGGCTTGTCAACAAGTCGAAGCGTCGAGGCCAAACCACAATTATGCAGATCTACTATACCAACTACTTGAACACCAGAGGAAAATTGCCAGAAATATTGAAATAATAAATTATAAACTTAATATTACTGAAATTGCCGCTTCTTTAACCTCATTTGTTTAAAAACAAAAATTATATATATATATATATATATATATATATATATATATATGTTAGTAAAGCCAGGTAATAAATTTTCTTTAATACATAAGAGGTTGAAAGAAATGGCAATTTCTGCGTTGGAAATTGTATTATTCAAAGTTTCCAGGTCTCTGATGAGTTATCGCTGGGTGGCAGGAAGTAGATGAATGAGATGAGCAAAATTCATGGTGGTACAGGGTTACATTAATGTTCATGATACAGGATATACGACGCGTTTCACTGGACAACCAGCATTATCAAGTAAGGGTAGAATGATATAAAAGGTAAACAGGAAGGGTATATGTAGAGGGTGGAGGATCAGAGGAGGCGAAAATCAGGGGGCAAAAGTCTGCTATTAGTGGAGGGGTATTCTAGGAGTGCAAAAGGGAGAACCGCTTCATGCAGGCGCACTGGATGCGGGAAGGTGGTGGTCGGTTGGCGGGGTTAAAGCTGATTGGCTGCGTGTCAGGGGGGGTGGCCTAAGTTGCGTAGTACGTGTGGCGCCGGCAGAAGACGAAGCTGAAGGAGGTAGTGTGGGGGGCTGTGTCAAGGGCACCGGGGGGCGAGAGGGGGCGTTAGGTCCTGTAGGATAGTGCCTTTTGGCAGAAGGAAGGATCTGAAGGTCCAGAGTTTGGTTGTTGATGTTAGGATGTAAGGCTTGGATATATAACGCTTCGAGTATAGGTAATCTCCTTGGTTCACTTTCTTTATCGAGTATGGTGGTGTGTTTCTCTAACTCGTTGCCTGTGAGGTGGGGGTGGTTATGGGTGAGATAGTGGTCTTTGATGGCTCCAGCCTGAAGGTGAAGAGTTAACCGACGTGAAAGACGAGTCTGCGTCATGCCAATATAGGAATGAGGTCCACAGTCCTCATAATTACAGGTATGTTGTTAAATGAAGTGATCATTGGTCATCGGTCTCTTTATCTTGGTGGAAGCTGGTTTGTTGCGGAGAACGAGGTTGGAGGTCTTGGGGGATTTGTAATAAATTATTAATTTGATTTTGTTTTCCGGGTTGGTTGGGTGGACATGCTTGGAGAGTATTTCTTTTAAGACGGCCTCGTCATTTTTGTGTTCAGAGGACATAAAATTGCGGTAGAAGATCTTAATTTCATTGGGGGGTCAATGTTGGGAGGGCTTTGGGTGTACCATTTTTCAAGATGGTGGTTGATGGTGCTGGAGATGTCGGACTTGAAGTATCCGTTATTCACTAAAACTTGGGATAGTCTTTCTATTTCCTGGTGGGTGTCGGCCCAGGTAGAGCAGTGCGTGAGGGCTCTCCTTACATAAGCGGAGATGGAGGATAGAAGATAACGGCGGGGGCATTCACTATCGCCTTTGAGGCATTGTCCTGTGTTAGTTGGTTTAGTGTAGACAGTGGTTTTGAACCCATGGTCGTTCAGAGCTACGAGGATGTCGAGGAAGGGGAGTTGTCCATTGTTAGATTTTTCAAAGGTGAAGTTAAGTCCGGAGGAGGTCATGAAGCGACGCTGGAGTTCCTGTAGTTCGTGGAGGTCCTTGATTTGCACGAAGATGTCCTCCACGTATCTACAGTAGACGGCGAGTCGTTGGGCATCTAGGAGCTCTTCCTCGATGGTACCCATAAAAAAGGTCGCAAAAAGAACTCCTAGGGGGCTGCCCATCGGCACACCGTCTATCTGCTTGTACATGTTGGCCCAGGGGCAAAGGAAGGGGGCCTCCTTGGTACATAGCTCCAGTAGTGTTTTCAGGGCCTTCTCCTATATATATATATATATATATATATATATATATATATATATATACTGTATATTTATATTAAATTTTAACGAAGCCGATGTCTGATAATCTATTAGGGTGATGTACTCGGCCACTAAGGAGCAAGCAGCATGGTTCCCGGTGGTGTTGTTTATGTGCATTACGTATAAGGAGTTCTATATATCTTCTGGATGGCTCGGGTACTAGGCTTCGCAAACAACCAATATACCTCACACACCCAGGAAGCTGTAGCGAGGTATAGGTAGGAAGGAATACTACCTCACTCCAGTTTATCTATGTTGCCAATATATATATATATATATATATATATATATATATATATATATATAGAGAGAGAGAGAGAGAGAGAAAAAATTATATAGTTTTTGAATAACGTATGCATGTTATTTTATCTCGATATATGCGTCAATTTCATCGTATTTATCAAAACACATTGTCCAACTTACTATGTTCCAGGATTAACACTTGACAGTATCTGCCCCGACGTCTTGAACGGTTGTAATTATATTTTGTTCAATTATTATTGAGGATAATACAGGTGTTTGTCAGTTTCGAGCAATGCATTATTGAATTCTCAAATAAGCTAATGAGAATGCGTATTTTCAGACTTCCTTCAAACTAAGCAAAAAGAAACAAAATACAAACTTTCCAGACACACTTGAAGCTAAATTTTGTACACTTTTCGATAGACAAGTATCGCCTCCGAAGGATGATATCTTCAAATTTTCAGCCTCCCTATTGCTCACCCAGATATCATCGAAACCTAAATGGAGTGAAGCGTGTTATTATCACCAAAATAATAAGGTGAAACGTTTTTATATCTCCAAAATAATGGAGCGATACGTGGGAGTTAAAAATTACCTCCCTCAAACCAAATAGGTTTAAAAGGCATCTCTCTCTTCACTAACCGTCGAAATAGTTGTCTGTGTGGGAGTAGTATGAATCTTATACAACTACAGTAGACAGTCATGAAAACGATGCAATTATTTTAGTACTGTAACATACGTGTATTTGCTTGGAAAATGTGCATTAGATATTGTAGTCTATTTATTATAAGTAAGCTAGAAATATTGGTCCTAAATCTCTATAACCTAAAAAGAAGGTTGAAGCAAATGAGCTTTTAATATCTACACATAATCCACGTCTGGATCATCCCAAATGTTATTAATATTAGCTGGAGAGTGCTAGTCGTGTTTTAGTTATAGAGGTTAGTGGTCAATACGCGTGACTATTTGTTATGAATACTCTATAGTGTTCCCAGGATGTCTTACATCATTCTGTTTACCATCCATTCCCTACATACTGATAATTACTAACTGCTATAGTCCTTTCACTACAAGTAGGCCATAAATCGTGCACTCAAGCCACTATAAATAGAAAAGGGTCAGAGAAAATGGACTGTACATTTTTTACATCTATACTCTGGATATCTTTTTTCCGCATTGTATATATATGTTAACTCAATTACTCTAGTCGCGATTTAGTTATAAAGTGTTATGGTCAATAATTATGGACTAATTATGATGAATAAACTATACTGTTCCCAAGCCGTTTGTATACCATTTATTGCCAACATAGTGATAATTTCTTACTGCTATTGCCAATTCATTATAAGTAGACCAAAATATTGACACCTAAACCTCTACAGCTTATGGATGACTGCAGTAATCGTGCTGATATGTCTTGCCATTTGAGAAGAGTCCGCCAGGGAAGAGGTGGGAAAACTTTTCAGTTCATTTGTTCTAGCCTTTTTGGGTAGCAAATGGTCGGGGTCTAGATTTCTGTCCTTTTTATAGTGAATAGATTATAGAGACATGGAAGTTAGTGATGCCTTAGGTATATTTCGCCGAATTTAGGCAGTTATTCTATATATATATATACATATATACAGTGTATATATATATATATATATATATATATATATATATATATATATATATATATATAGTATATACAGTATATATATAATTATATATATATATTGTAATTCTAAACACATATTTCTTCTTGCGATACTTGTGGTGACCTTTGTATTAGTACACTGGCATTTGTTGTGTACATTTGCTAACGCTGTTAACATGAGGAAATCTAAAATTCAATATTTAGATACTATATTTGATTTTCACCGCAAGTCTTACTATGCTGTATATAGCAAGGGCAATACGAAACTTTCAAGACAGATACTGTTAGGCAAAGATTTATATAGCATATCAATATATGATTGCTGGTCAGGCAGCTAGGAAGCATGCCATGATTTACACACACAGCTTGCAGTCCCAGCAAGGTGGTTAGGTATGGATTCTAGTAGAGATAGCAAACCCAATTGTACTGGAAATTGTAATCAAAGGATGGCAAAGAAGACACAGTGCCCTGAATGCAGAACATGAAACATTATACCTACATACAGAGAGAGAAAACAAAGTTTGATTGTGAAAGCACAGTTCATCCTGAGCTCTCTCCACTCTCCATTACATGATACATATTTCATGTTACCACGAGCAGTAGGCTGATGCACAAAAAAAAAAAAAAAAAAAAAAAAAAAAAATGCATATAGTAATCTCACAACGAGCCGGTGCAGGATTTTATATATATATATATATATATATATATATATATATATATATACTGTATACAGTATACATACATGTATGTACATAATTATGTATATATATATATATATATATATATATATATATATATATATATATATATATACAGTATATGAGAGCGAGAGCGAGCTGGTAAAACTTATTGATTTATCGGAAACTTACTGCATATAGTATGTGTATCACTCGTACGAAGGGTGTGTTCATTGTGTGCAATGCTAAAGTTTGTTATTTCTCCTGGTGTTGCAGATTGTTCATTCTAGTGTTTTCTTGATTGTAAATTTCTGCATTTTATTCCCCTCTCGTTCTTGTGATGCCATTCGTTGCAATGTTCCCTTATTGGGTTAAGGCGATTGATGATGTTATTCTTTAATATACTGTATACACCATATGAGAAGGAGCACTTTATTGACAACTTTTCACACAAGCTTCATCATTGGCCTTATGATGTTTAATATAACTTTGTCTACTTTTCTAAGTATACTTTTACCGATGTTATTATTGTTGTCGGTCAGGTCCATGTAGGGAAAGTATATATACATATACATATATATATATATATATATATATATATATATATATATGAGTTATATGGTTTTCATATACTCGAGTATACAGATTTCAAAGAACTATTATTCGTATGGTCAGCTTGATCACTATTGGGTTTACAGGGTCTAAATACCGCTTACATATACTAGGGTTCTATATGTTATCTGTACATGTTATAGCCTATTCACATAATATTCATATCAAACTGTTTCAAAATTATCAAATTTATAATGAAGTTAATCTCTATCAACTCCCGCTTTTCCCAAAAAGTACACCCAGAAGTGAAAGTCCCTGCATAGGGTTTACCCCCTACTCCTACTACCCCAGAAGCTAGGAAAGGGGGGCCCTGCCCAGTCCCCCTTACTACTACTACCCCAGGCAGAAAGGGCAGGGTGTGACTGTCTGTCACCCCTTCCTTCCCCTCCCCACCCATGGAGAGAACAAACTACCCCCCACCACCACCCACACACACACTTACTGTACACCCCACCCCAATGCCAGACAGGAGGTTGACACACACACACACACCATTATCAATTTCAAAAGTAATGGCATCGTGTTTACCTTCATTAATTTACCCTCTGACGGTTTTGACGCATTTTGATTGTTTATCCTGGCTATAATTAGACGAATAATTACAGCTTAGGAAGGACCAATGTGAAATAATGTCCTAATCTGAATTAAATCGTCTAATAATAGCCATAAAGCAGAAAAGAAGAGTGTCATCGATTCTCAGAGTCTTAATATATGATTTGTTATACATGTATTATCATGTAGAAATTACACACACAAATACAATAGCTACTCGCTTTACATTTGACAGCATAACAATATGCCATGTTTGCTATTTGGTAGTATTATAAAGCAGTATAATCTAGTAATGAATTATTGTATGTTATGGTGTCTCGGTGTATAACACCTATTGGAAAATATTATCAAGGAAGTGGGTTACTAAATAGTATAGCAAACTGCATAGGCCTACAATATATATTTCGTGCATAACTCAATACTGTAAAATCACACATACTGTATATATTTATATATGTATATATATATATATATATATATATATATATATATATATATATATATATATATAAATATATATAATACTGTATATGTAGATCCTATATATATCTATATACATATATACGAGATATATTAATAATTATATATATATATATATATATATATATATATATATATATATATATATATATATAACAGATATGATAACATATATCACTGTAATAAGCAGTAGTAAGCAAATGGTAGACATATCTCACGTCGGATATATATACAGTATATATATATATTGAACAATTAATTAACATCGAGGCAAACATTTGTGGTAAAGCATTTCCCTCATGAGTTATTGGTATATTTAGAGTAGCTGGTAACCGTGTTTAAACTTTGATACTAAATGCGTCTCTATTCATGGTGTTCTAAAGCTGATTTTCCTGTGTCGACTGCTAAACTATCACCTTTCCTCCCCCGAACTACATACTTGCATAGTTTGAGTCTCGTTTAACCCTTATTGCTTTCTGACAATAGGCTGAGATTAGTATGGATCTTCATATAGAGCTTTTTACCAACTCTTCTGCTACTACTGGAATACCACAGTTAATAAAGTTCAGGCCTGCCAACATTATTGAGGATTAATCGTATGACCCTAACTATTCAGTTACACTATTAATCTAATTGATTCTGATTAACTTGCACTAAAGATTAACGTTAATAATAGATGTGTGTTAATGTAGAAGCAATACAAATAATAATTACAAAAGTAAATGAAAAATCTGTTGGTATCCCTTAAGAACCGAGACAACATTTTCAGAGAGAGAGAGAGAGAGAGAGAGAGAGAGAGAGAGAGAGAGAGAGAGAGAGAGAGAGAGAGAGAGAGAGATTCTATAGCAGGAATTAGATGAGCATTTTCTTACCGATTACCTTGTATTTAATATTTGATAAAATATAACTGTCGATTTTAGGTAGGATAGATGGTGAATAGCTATTACTGAACTTTTACTTCGTATTTGCATACGTGTGCATTGAGCATCGGCATGCTCAGGAATTCTAGATGGGATTGAATGCTTAAAATATTTTATCATAATGTCTATTTCAAGAAGAAAATGTATATATGTGTATATATATATACTGTATATATATATATATATATATATATATATATATATATATATATATACGGTATATACCGGTATATATATATATATATATATATATATATATATATATATATATATATATATATATATATCAATACAAAACAATCCAATACCACAAGCATATATTACCACTAATACACTCATCGTTCCAAATGAAAAGCGATTATGAGAATTATGTATTTAATTATATAGATGACATATACTCGAAAAAGTTCGGTATAATTAAGACAACACTAGAGTGCTACGTTAATATCGTATCTGTGAGACTGTTTGGGAAGTGAGTTTCCAATAATTTCACTATCAGTTGCTACGCGGATATAATGCTCTCCTGATTATGATATATCCGCGAAAAGATAAGTAGATATCTAGTTTGTTATAAAGTTATGACATACCTCGTTGAAGTCTGTAAAACTGTCTTCATAGCGTAATGCATAAATGCACTGAATTTCGGTGGGAGCATCCTAGGTTCGAATCCCTGGACTGTCACATGTATTTGTTGATTTCATGAGTAAGTTTAGAAGTAAAGTTGATTGGTGGAAAAAACATATGAAATACCTTTTTGATAGACCCCCCCCCCCCCTCCCCCTCCAAAAAAAATAATGACTGCAGTGAACATGGTAATACATTAAAATGACAATTAACCCGTACAGCCCCAGCGACGCGTCTGACGCGTCGGCGATGTATGTAACGCACAGCCCCAGAGACGCGCCTGACGCGTCACCCTAATTACGCAGACCGTAACCTCAGGTGTAGCCACTCAAGAGGGCTCAGATTTGTATGGGAACTGTGTACGTATCCCACGCAACCGTGCCGATGGTTGAAAACTCTCAAAGTCCACGTGCGTGCGCGCGAGCGCTCAATAACCTGTTTTTTGGGGATAATTGCCTTCAATTTTTTACTCTTGTAAAACCCATTTTCGGGGGCTCTGTAGGACCATTTTTTAAGCTTTTTGAGCAGTTTTTCGTGGTTTTTCCTTCATTCCTAACCCATTCGCTATTGTTTCTGGAATAAAACCATTTTTTGAAAACCGGCCGGGTTCTGGTGCGCAAACATTACAAAACTAGCCGGGGCTCCACGGGTTAATATATATATATATATATATATATATGTATATATATATATATATATATATATATATATATATATATATATGAGAGAGAGAGAGAGAAAGTGTTAATATTCTTGAATATGCACCAAAAAGCCTAACCACGGATCGAGCATTGAATGAATATACCACTTCTAATCAATTAAGCAATCCATACAATATATTGTTTAGTAAGTTCCAACATCTCTTCAGAGGTATTCAAAAATTACAAAATTCCCATTTCAATGTGACAATCCATTAAACACCTATGCATATTGCGCGGGTAGGTGAAGACTATCGATCTATCTATTATTGCCTGACGCCGTGATCCCCGAAGGGTTGGCCACGGGTGAATACAATAATTTGTAAAATAACTAGAAGGGGTGATGGTATTGGAAATTTACATTATAAATACAAACATGATACAATACTAATTACGCATAAATCATAAGTGTTTGTGTGTCAAGCTACGGATAAGTGACAGATTGTGTAAATTATCTTCATTCTGTAAAATCCGATAATTTATTGCAACATTGTTCTGGCATATATAGAATATATATAGAATACCAATTTCTGACATGGTCTCGGCCTCGTTGCAAGGTTACTTTATTCTGTATTCGTGGAAAACAATGGTTGTAATCGGCGGTTTCCTCCTGTGTGGGGTTGGGGTAGGGTGTGAGTGGGGGGCCTGCTTGTTTAAGCTCTCTATCATAGGATAGGGGAAGGAAGGGGTGACGGACTGGCAACATCCGTTCCTTCTGCCTGGGGTAGGAGTAGTAAGGGGGACTGGGCAGGGACCACCCCGTTCCTAGCTTCTGGGGTAGTAGGAGTAGGGGGTAAACCCTATGCAGGGACTTTCACTTCTGGGTGTACATTAATCGTGAAACATTCTTCAGAAGCCCGGCCAAATTGTATTGTGAATCATATATACAATAGCCATACATTGAAGAATTAGACATTACATTTGCACATCAACTCGACTATCACCACCTAGAGTGTCTGTATATGCATAGTGGCAATATAGCGGGTCCCAGGAGTTAGACACAATAAGGCCCCCGGGGACTTAGGGGGAGATCTCCACTTGAGGGATCACTTTCTCCCTCATGTTTAGCCCCATTGATTTTGAGATTTTAAGACGTTCACCCCATTAGTTTGGCGACTTTAAGAACTGTTTCCCCATATCTGTCAAATTTCAGACATTTCTTGCTATTTAGGTGCCATTGACCTTCGGCCGGGATTTTTTTTACCGAAAAATGTACAACTGTGTCTTGAAAGGGGGTCTGATTATATGCTTGATGGAGTTCTAGGGAACACACTAAAAGTCTCCCCTTAAGTGCTCTGATAAATGTATATTGATGGACAGCGATATGAAAGGAGGTATAAATAAAATAAAGGAGGTATACATATAATAAAGGAGGTATAAATATAATAAAGGAGGTATAAATATAATAATAATGGGGAACTTTTGGGTGAAAGGTGAGGTTAACACAGTATGGCGACCATGAGTCACATTGACATTACCTTCTCGTACCCTACTCCCACCCAACCCAGTGACCCTAAAGGTGAGGTTAACACAGTATGGCGACCATGAGTCACATTGCCATTACCTTCTCGTATATAAGTACCCTACTCCCACCCAACCCAGTGACCCTAATCCCATTGATACAAAACAATTACCAAACTTCGAACTGCCTGGGCAAATTGCTAACCCTTCCAGTACCAGCGACATCTGTTGTATTTCACTCTAGCTATATATAGACGATATTAAACAGCTTAGGAAGGGTCAGTGGTAGGTAAAAGGGTTGACTGAGATAGCTTGAAGCCTCTATTGCTAGAGGTCTTTCCTGAACTGAATCTAATCGTGTAATAGTTGCCAGCATATAATTAAATGGACGTCACTGGTACTAAATAAGTTAACCACCTGGCTGATATTTTAGCCTTCAGTCGATAATTCTAACCTTTGCCCGCAGTGTCTACTCAGAAAATGTGTTGCTGCTGTAGCTACCAGATCGAACTTTATAATGCATAGTGACAATTCTGTCGTCTGGCCGTAATTTTGCCTGTTTGACTTAAGGGGAGGTTTTTCGTTTGTTCCCCAGACCTTCATCAAACTTAAAACTACACCTCCTTGACCTCCTTTAAAGATACTGTATATTTGTAAATTTTTCAGTAGAAAGCTGTCCCGGCTGGATACTCTTAAATTACAGGCTCGCTATTGCTCGCCAGGACAATATCGACAGAAAAATGGCACGAAAAGTCTTAAAATTTACAGAAATGGGGCGAAAGTTCTTAAACTAGCCAAACTAATGGGGCAAACGTATTAAAATATCAAAAGCAATTAGGCTAAACATGAGGGAGAAATGGGTAAACAAAATATATATATTGCTCAGAGTGAGACTACGGTGCATAGAGCTCTACTGTGTGACGTCGGTAATTATAAATGTCCACAATTCACCAGTTGTTCCGGAAAGAGACCCTATAGTAACAAAGATCGGTCAAACTCCGCCATACGCAATCAATCAATTAATCAATCACATTTATTTCGTAATATAAAATGACATAGGTACAAACATTAGGGCAACATCTTAACACATAATTATGTCATGACAATTACGCTGGTTCCATTAGCCTCTCCTTACACTCATTTAATGCCCATACTTGTATTTACCCATTCAGTACCGATAACGTTATTTCCATCATATTATGGCAACCATTAGACACATTTATTTAGCTTACGAAAGATCTGTGGTAGCTAAAACAATTACTTGAGATAGTGTGTAACCTTTTCATTGTTAAGGTCCTACGTAAGCCAAATACAATAATTTAATAGTTGCCAGAATACAATACATAGGACGTCGCCGGTACTGAACGGGTTAATACAATACATAGGACGTCGCCGGTACTGAACGGGTTAATACAATACATAGGACGTCGCCGGTACTGAACGGGTTAATACAATACATAGGACGTCGCCGGTACTGAACGGGATAATACAATACATAGGACGTCGCCGGTACTGAACGGGTTAATACAATACATAGGACGTCGCCGGTACTGAACGGGATAATACAATACATAGGACGTCGTCGGTACTGAACGGGTTAATACAATACATAGGACGTCGCCGGTACTGAACGGGTTAATACAATACATAGGACGTCGCCGGTACTGAACGGGTTAATACAATACATAGGACGTCGCCGGTACTGAACGGATTAATACAATACATAGGACGTCGCCGGTACTGAACGGGTTAATACAATACATAGGACGTCGCCGGTACTGAACGGGATAATACAATACATAGGACGTCGCCGGTACTGAACGGGTTAATACAATACATAGGACGTCGCCGGTACTGAACGGGATAATACAATACATAGGACGTCGCCGGTACTGAACGGGTTAATACAATACATAGGACGTCGCCGGTACTGAACGGGTTAATACAATACATAGGACGTCGCCGGTACTGAACGGGTTAATACAATACATAGGACGTCGTCGGTACTGAACGGGTTAATACAATACATAGGACGTCGCCGGTACTGAACGGGATAATACAATACATAGGACGTCGCCGGTACTGAACGGGATAATACAATACATAGGACGTCGCCGGTACTGAACGGGATAATACAATACATAGGACGTCGCCGGTACTGAACGGGATAATACAATACATAGGACGTCGCCGGTACTGAACGGGTTAATACAATACATAGGACGTCGCCGGTACTGAACGGGTTAATACAATACATAGGACGTCGCCGGTACTGAACGGGTTAATACAATACATAGGACGTCGTCGGTACTGAACGGGTTAATACAATACATAGGACGTCGCCGGTACTGAACGGGATAATACAATACATAGGACGTCGCCGATACTGAACGGGTTAATACAATACATAGGACGTCGCCGGTACTGAACGGGATAATACAATACATAGGACGTCGCCGGTACTGAACGGGATAATACAATACATAGGACGTCGCCGGTACTGAACGGGATAATACAATACATAGGACGTCGCCGGTACTGAACGGGATAATACAATACATAGGACGTCGCCGGTACTGAACGGGTTAATACAATACATAGGACGTCGCCGGTACTGAACGGGATAATACAATACATAGGACGTCGCCGGTACTGAATCGGTTAATACAATACATAGGACGTCGCCGGTACTGAACGGGATAATACAATACATAGGACGTCGCCGGTACTGAACGGGTTAATACAATATAGGACGTCGCCGGTACTGAACGGGATAATACAATACATAGGACGTCGCCGGTACTGAACGGGTTAATACAATACATAGGACGTCGCCGGTACTGAACGGGATAATACAATACATAGGACGTCGCCGGTACTGAACGGGTTAATACAATACATAGGACGTCGCCGGTACTGAACGGGATAATACAATACATAGGACGTCGCCGGTACTGAACGGGTTAATACAATACATAGGACGTCGCCGGTACTGAACGGGTTAATACAATACATAGGACGTCGCCGGTACTGAACTGGATAATACAATACATAGGACGTCGCCGGTACTGAACGGGTTAATACAATACATAGGACGTCGCCGGTACTGAACGGGTTAATACAATACATAGGACGTCGCCGGTACTGAACGGGATAATACAATACATAGGACGTCGCCGGTACTGAACGGGTTAATACAATACATAGGACGTCGCCGGTACTGAACGGGTTAATACAATACATAGGACGTCGCCGGTAGTGAACGGGTTAATACAATACATAGGACATTGCCGGTACTGAACGGGTTAATACAATACATAGGACGTCGCCGGTACTGAACGGGTTAATACAATACATAGGACGTCGCCGGTAGTGAACGGGTTAATACAATACATAGGACGTCGCCGGTACTGAACGGGTTAATACAATACATAGGACGTCGCCGGTACTGAACGGGTTAATACAATACATAGGACGTCGCCGGTAGTGAACGGGTTAATACAATTCATAAGACGTCGCCGGTACTGAACGGGTTAATACAATACATAGGACGTCGCCGGTACTGAACGGGTTAATACAATACATAGGACGTCGCCGGTAGTGAACGGGTTAATACAATACATAGGACGTCGCCGGTACTGAACGGGTTAATACAATACATAGGACGTCGCCGGTACTGAACGGGTTAATACAATACATAGGACGTCGCCGGTAGTGAACGGGTTAATACAATACATAGGACGTCGCCGGTACTGAACGGGTTAATACAATACATAGGACGTCGCCGGTACTGAACGGGTTAATACAATACATAGGACGTCGCCGGTACTGAACGGGTTAATCAATCGGATATACTGGTCTGGATATAGGCCTATAGCTTGGTATTTGGATCTGAAGGGGTGATGGGTCGTTTTTCTGGTCCCCCTTCTTCCTCGTGTTTAGTCCCATTCGTTTTAAGATTTTATGACGTTCGACCCATGAGTTTGTCGATTTTAAGACCTTTCGCCCAATTTCTTTGTCAATATTGTCTTTTTGTGTCCTTCAGGTGTCGATGTTTTCCTGGTGAGAGAGGGCGAGCCTGTAATATAAGAGGAATCCAAATTTTTCTATCGAAAAATGTACAAATATCTTGAAGGAGGGTCTGAGGGTGGGGGGAGGGGAGGGGGGGGGGGGCGGATTTGACGGAGGTGTAGGGAGGAAACTACAAACCCCAAAATTTTTTTTTTTTAGCAAGATATATAAATGAGGAAATAAATACGCCCATCACCCCTTCAGTCTAAATACGCCCATCACCCCTTCAGTCTACGTGGACAAACATAATGTAGACCCCATTATGTTATATTTACGGCCCCAGAGTGGCGTCTGAAGGAAAAGATGGCTGTGTTTTGTTACTACAGGCCCTCTAGTTGTCTGTGGCCTTTCTGGACACCAACAGCTGGTGCCGGTATGGGCCCCTACAGCCTTACAACCCAATATTAAAGGAACCCACCTCGCTTTTTTTTTTCTTTCTCTCCCTCTCTCTTTGGCTTGTATTCATTCGGCCCCATTCAGCCTACTGTTTTAAGACGTTTACCCCCATCCAGGTGTCAATATTTTCCTGGCGAGCCGAAGCGAGCCATCATATATATATTTTTTTGTTTTCACAGCAAGCTAAATTTGTAAATTTTTCGATAGAAAAATTTCTCTGGCAAAGCGGGATTTCTCCATACAATGTTGGCTCGCTATCACTCGCCAGGAAGAAATCTACACCTGGATGGGGATAAACGTCTTAAAACAGTTGGCTGAATGGGTCCGAATGGATACAAGCCAGGGAAAGAGAGAAATGAGAGAATTATATAAAAAAACGGTGAGCCCCCTTAACAGCAGCGAGAATGGATTTGAAGTATAGATCCTGTGGTAAGAGAGAGGCCAGCTTCTTCACCGGATGATATTTGAAGTATAGATCCTGTGGTAAGAGAGAGGCCAGCTTCTTCACCGGATGATATTTTGGTGTCTCAGTTATCAAAGAATAAGGTATTAGTTTATGTTTTGATCATGTACACTTAATTGTAACAAACATGGTACATGTAAATAGTGTTTTAATAATACACGTTCTAAATTGAATATATCAACCAAAGAACACTGTTTTTGTGTACCATTTTTGTTGTGATTACAGTATGTGTTCAAATGTTTACAGTGTACAATGTATTATACAGAGACCAAACTATTATATCCCTGCACCAGTGTTCACAAATGTTTATCATGGGTATATAATGTGTAAAGAGTGGCATATGTCACCGGTGGCACTCCTAGGGTGGAGGTTAGCCGATCTCTGTCACTAAAGGCTCTCTACTCTCGACAACAGCTGGTGCCAGAATAGTTCCCTGGAGACTCACATCACCAATATTCATTCCGGCAGAAATGGGCTGCAAAGCGTACACAAGGTTTCGGTCTTTTGTATTTTCGATTTTAGAGGATATAGGTTGTACTGGGATATGTTCTTAGGTAGCTATAGGACAGATGACTTATACGGGTTATAGGTTGTATTGGTAAATGTTCTTAGGTATAGCAACTGATGACGTATAGAGAATATAGGTTGTACTGGGTGATAATTTTAGTGTAGGGAAGAACGAAAACGGTATCCGCCTTGTTTGGGCCAGTAGGCCTTTTTTCAGATATCAATTATTCTTACGTTATTATGTTCTAATGATTGTGTCTTACGCTCGAATCTTCCTTTGTCTCTTACTGTGCTATCAGTCTACTGTATATACCCATCTATTCCTATTGTATTACCTATTTTATATATCAAGTCATGAATAGGACTTGCCTTCTTACTATCAAACATGGTTTGTTTTCGTTGCCTGCTATGTTAAAATGTGTCATCCATGGGAACTGCAACCCGTGGACGTAGTATCTCTGCTAAGTTACATGTCATTGATGTATCTATCAATTACAAGACGCCTTAATTCACAAGGGGGTGGCTTCGAATTAATAACCTTCAAATATTTCCATATAAATGAATACTGCTAACTGTCTTGATGATGTAATGGTTAGAGTGTGTAAGTTTTGCATGTGATGTCGTAGGTTCGAATCCTGGGAGAATCATATGCTTTCTATCATTTGGGGTGTAAAGGTGCATCCACACTGGCAACATTTGGTCGTCAGACAAGTCGGAAACAATGTTTCAAACTCCGTGTTTGACATTGTGAGACATATCTACAACAATGTATGCAACAATGTTTGAATGAATGTTGCAGATATGTTGGCAACAGGAGTCGACTTGGTGAGGGTGTCTACACTTGGTCTGTGTAGACGGGAAGATCATGTCCGCGTGCGAAGACGCTTTGACAGCAACTGCTGCTGTAGTTATTTTGTAAATAAATAGGTCTGTGTCAGGGTAAATTGGGCCAGTTCCCTCATCCCTTAATCCAAGAAAAAAATATTGTATACCAGTATTTCCAATGTTATAATGTTGTATATGTTCAAAGTATTACATTGTATATGGGACAGAATAAAATTAGCGAAGTACAATATTATGCATATATTCTTACCTCCATTCCAGCGTCGTAAGTCTTGTGTGGCATGTGTTTGTCGGCCAAAAATATCATGCTTTTGAATCCAAACCACTGGTTTATGTAGGTGTCATCGGCTCCATTGCCAGATTTCTTCTCCTTTGTTTTTTTAAGCTCCCTTCTGAATTGTGTAATTCAGTTTCTAATTATTTGTCTGGCCTCAACCCTCTTCACCTTCATATTTTCGGCGATGTCTCGCCATGCATCGGCCCTCTTAAATGTGTGTTAATAATGAACATGGGTGGGATCCCACAGTAGATTGTACCTACAGTAACAATCAATTAAATGTACCGTCTGTTCCCTGGTCCAACCCATTATTGCTCCGTAGTCCTGAAGCCGCCGCTGTTAGTATGAGTGTGTGTGTCTGCCCAGATGTTTCACAACCACTATGACTCGTCCACACCAGGGTTACCAACATATCATCTACAAAGTTGACCCAACATGTCTGCACCTTTGTCTCCTTTACAACTTAACAACTTGTTGCCTACAATGCTGCGTGATGTGTTGTCGACATGTTTTGTTGCCAGTGTGGACGCACCATTATTGGTGTTAAGAACGTTGTTGACAGTAAATGCAAGTAAGTGTATAATATAATATCAACCTGTTGTGCGGTGCCCTAATATAATCTATCTATCTATCTATTGCCTGACGCCGCAATCCCCGAAGGGGTGGCCACGAACGAACCACCCCCATGCACCTCTGTCCCCAGTCAGTCGACGCCCCTCCTCCCAACCAGCACCGCCTTCATTCATATACTTCCTCACTCCATCCTTCCACCTCTCCTTCGGTGCACCTCTCCCTCTCTGCCCTTCCACCTCGCTCTCGTACGCCCTCTTAGTCAATCTCTCGCTTTCAATACGTTCCATAATTATGACCGAACCATCTCAAGTTGTTCCTTTTCACACTTTCCAGCACATCTACCTCCACACCACACCTCCTTCTTACTTCCTCATTCGTCGTCTATCCCTCCATGTAACTCCGCACACACTTCTCAAGTAACTCATTTCCACCACTCTCACTCTTGGTCTAAGTCTCTTCCCGAACATCCATGCTTCGCTTCCGTAAGTTAGTGTCGGGATTACCACACTGTCATGCAAGGACTTCTTCACTTCCATACTGACCACCCTATTTCTTGTTACTGCTTTCAACGTTCCTACAACCCTCTTCCCCTGTTGCACCCTCTCCCGCACCTCCTCATTCACAGTCCCATCTTTACTCAACACACTGCCCAGATACTTAAAAGAGCTGACGATCTCCATAGCCTGACCATTCAACTTCACCTCACACTCTGTGACTTCACCCATTTCGAATATCATAACCTTGCTCTTCCCCGCATTCACCTTCAAATTCCGTTTTTTGCACACTGTTCCCAACTCATTTACCAAACCCTGCAGCTCCCATTCATTATCACTCATCAGAACTGTATCATCCGCAAACAGCAGTATAGGCAGCTTCCACTCATTGCCTTCCCTTTTCAGCGATACATCAACATCCACTGCTCTTGATAGTATTTCTTTCATGACTCCATCCATATATACAGTAAACAACCACAAAGACATCACACACTCCTGTTTCAAACCAACCTTCAGGTCAAAGAACTCGCTCTGCTCACTTTCCACATGCACTGCCGCCTTTGCACCCTCATACATACTCTTCACTGCTTTCAGCAACTTGCCATGTACTCCGTATGTTCTAAGTACTTTCCACAAACCTTCTCTATCCACTCTGTCATAGGCCTTCTCCAAGTCCATAAAGGCAACATACACCTTTTGTTTCTTCTCCAGATATTTCTCCACAACACAATTCAGGGTAAAAATCTGATCTACACATCCTCTTCCCTTCCTAAAACCTCCCTGCTCGTCGCCTATCCATTTCTCCGTTCTCACTCTCACTCTCTCAATCACTACCCTACTGTATACCTTCCCTACTACACTTAGAAGACATATTCCTCGGTGGTTACCACACACTCCTCTTTACCCTTTGCTCTTATATAGGGGGACTATTATGCCAGTCTTCCAGTCATCGGGTGCACTCCCCTTCTCCCATGCTAGTTTGCACATTTTCCATACCCATTCGATCACTATCTCACCACCATTCCTCAACATTTCCCCACACACTCCATCTGTTCCTGGTGCTTTCCCCAACTTCACTCTTTTCATGGCTTCCCACACTTCTGACCTCCTGATCCCCACCTCCTCCTCCACTACTTCTCTTCTCTTCTTCTCCCTCCCATACCATATCCAACTATGTTTGCTGGCTCTTCATTCCTTACATTTAGCAACTCATTGAAGTACTCCCTCCATCTTTCGACTCTCTCTTGCTTCTCGGCTAGCATTCTCCCATTCTTATCTTTCACACCCTTACTGTTTCCCTTGCTACCTTCCCTAACTTTCTTGACTTCTTTCCAGAACAGTTTCTTACTCTCCCTCCATTTTACACTCAGATTCCTTCCAAATTCCTCATCTACTCCTCTCTTACTTTCCGTCACTACTCTTTTCACCACCCTCTTTCTCTCCACGTACCTCGCTTGTTTCTGTCTCTCGGAATATTCATTCCTCTACTACCCAACCATTCTCTATATGCTTTCTTCTTTTCTTCCACAGCTATTTTTACCTCTTCTGTCCACCATGCTGTACCTTTCACTCCCCTCCCTCTTCTCCTCACTCAACACACCTCCGCACATGCTGCACAGATATCTTCCTTAAACACCTTGCTCATCTCCTCCACTTCCTCCATAACTTCCAGGTCGAACCCACCTAGTCGTCTTTCTACTGCTCTCCTGTACTCTTCCCCGATTTCCTCCTCCTGTAACCTCTCCACCCTCCTCACCATTCCACCTTCCTCTCGCCTCCCTCCATAATGTTTTGTCAATTTGAGGAGTTGTTGTTGTGTATGGTGATAATGTTGATGCCTGAGGATGGGACAATTCTCCACTTCACCAGACTTGTTGGTTCCAGTCCTGGTAACTAATTAAAACTCCACCAAGGCCTTCAGGACCAAGTTGGCCTGGGCTGATGAACTCAAAACTGGGCCATGTGAGGTTGTTATTATATCGTCAATGTAATCACCAATTTGTCTCTCTATTCTGATTATAGTCAGGTGCAATAATTCAGATTAGGAGAGACTCCTCTGAAATACATAAATAAACAAATATAAAAGTAAATAAATAGTATTATATATGGAAAAAAAGCACCTTCTGAGGAAGAGCACTTTATCGACAACGTTTCAAAGATAGCTTCATCAGGTCAGTTGTTGTTGTTGTTGCTGTTCCTCAGGCTGTCTGGCCGAACAGCCCCAAGGCCCCGAGCAAGGCCAAGGCCATAACCGAGCGCCCCCACAGAACCCTCCCTGCCGACCACAATAAAGCCTGGGTGACCGAAGCCACTCCATGGCGGAGAGCTGAGGAGGGTGCGGAAACGCCCGGGAAACCAAAGCCCCACCCAGGGCCCTGTGCCCCTCAGCAATTATGAAGAGAAAGTTGAGGGGCAAAGGAAAGATGTGACGCTTTGGCTTCCAATCTTGGTAGATTAGGAGGTCAATCCACGCAAGAGACGCCATCACTTGAGATCTAGAAAATATATAAGTAAAAGGAACAGTCAGAGTAAGCTATGGGTATGGCAGAGATCACTCAGTTCTCACTCTGATAGACCAGCCCATCACCACATGACTAGAACCCAATCCTCTCAGCATCAGCTAGGAAAGGCCCTAGAAAGCCGCCTTTGGCGGGGGGATAGCTCCCCTATTTCAACCCTTTTCGTGGTTGGGCATCAGGTCAGTGACCTGATGAAGCTATCTGCGAAAAGTTGTCAATAAAGTGCTCTTCCTCAGAAGGTGTTTTTTATCCATTCGGTCTACTTTTCAAGTACCGCCCAACAATATTATATATATATATATATATATATATATATATATATATATATATATATTATTACATCTAGAGATACCAAGATGTGTTACGTGACCGACACCAAGCTGTGATCCGCGCCTGTACTACACCGCATGGAGCCTTCTCTCTCTTTCTTTCTGCGTGCCAACACCTGCGTACGTGATGAGAGAGAGAGAGTGCGCCTAGCTGTTTCCCGACAAATTCGTTCTTTCTCGTCGGCCTACGTTACTTAGACACCTGCGTGAGGGGGCCGGGAGAGCGATGACGTAGTGATCCCCCCCCCCCCCCCCCCCGTCCACTTTCTCTCACTATTTGGAGCACCTGTTATTGGCTCACACACCTGCCCCTCACCTGTAATTGGTTGACGTGACCTGCCTGTCTGTGATTGGAAGCGGCATGCTTATCCTGGCCTACGTGACTCATGAATCAAGCTCTGATTGGACTAGTGTGGTGATGGACTTTAATATAAGGACAGATATTCGAGAATTAAAATCAGTACATTCTTGGCTGAGAGAGAAGAGCACCGTGGGAGACGAGACAGACTAACAGGCTTGTATAGAGCAAGGTTTATATTTTATTTGTAGTGCATTGCTCGAACCACTACTCGATAGTTCGTGAGTGAACTTGTGACGGTTAGATAACCAGAGGCATGTCGAAAATACTTAGCCTCATTTTGATTTAGGATTTTGTGATTGGAGATAACATTTGTGATTAGATATAATTTTGTGATTGGATATTAGACATAGTAACTAATTTATATGGCTGACATGGTACTAAATTAAAGTTTCTTTAATTATTTGAGATAATACTATAGTTTCATTAGTGATTAAGCATTGTTATAAGAAGTCCTCTACTTTATATTGTGACTTAAGCCTAATGAGCTATAACCTTATTTTATAATTAAAGGGAAATCAGAACGAATACGAAACGATCCTGAGATATCAACTATTATTTTCATCCATTACTTATTATTTAGTTTAATTGTAAAATATGTTAGTTCTGTTTATAAATTTAATTCCTATTTATATGCGACTTTGTTATATTCCCTTACCATCTATTATATTGATTAAGTAAATGTATTGCAGTAATATGAATAAATAAGATAATATGCTAACAAGAGAATAATAATAAATTAAGAGAATAACGAGATAAGAGAAAGAGTGAAGCATAATCTTTAGAGGGTTATTAACGAGCTAAATTAATTATATATAACAAGATCTTGATAATTTGTATACTTTTATACCTTATTGGCGGGCTAGGCGGTCTATTTGACCGTACCGCACAGCGGGTTATTTTAACCCTAAATAGGGTTGTTTACGTGATCATTTTCATGCCTAAATAAGACCCAGAGCATAAAACTAGTATCTATCCCTGAAAGGACATAAACAGAGGTTTCCAATGACACCCGAACCATCATTGTACGACCACTGGTTCTCTTGCAACGATCGTGCAACACGAGTGCAAAAACCCTAAAATAAGGTAATTATCTTACATAATTCCCTATGTAGCGAGTGAGAAAGGGGGGAGGAAAGTAGAATACAGTTCAGTACGTCCACGGTGGTCATGGGGAGCGGTCATAAGGTTACTACGCTCGTCCCACCGCTCAGCTCTCTCTCTCAACAACATTACGTGCTGAAAATGGCGGTCGACAGCTGTCGTTCACCGCCACTTAGTCCAAATTTATTTCACTCGACATTTGTTGCGCGCCGCCAGTTAAGGGTTAATGATAATCAAAAGTATTTAATTCAATTCAATTCCATTCAATTCATAGTTCTTTATTCACATTAAAAATGTACATTGTAATTCAACACTCGGACACACACATCACCCACAATAAATATGCATAGTATATTAGACAATATTTAAAACATATTTCAATTAAATTCATTAATCCAGATAATCATTCTGTACATAGTTGGTTTATCATAAAAGTCCTCACTTTCATACCAATCTTTACTCTATTCGTAATTAGTAGCCTACTGAATATTAAACATTGAAATACATTTTATATGACTTGAAATAGTTTCAAGATTAATCGTAATTGTAGTGTATCAGAGTATAAAGGATAAATAGTCCCAACAGCTAAGTAACGACATCAAACTTTAACTATTTAAGTTCTATTGGCCTTCAGCTGTCTGATACCTTTTCGTATTGTCTGTTCAGTCTAGTTTCATTGAGTTAACCACTTCTGAATCAAGTTACGTAAAAAAAAAAATATATATATATATATATATATGCTCAGGCCCAATCCCCACTTTTCCCATTTTTGGTATTTTATTTTCTATTTCATTCTGTTTTATTATTTTTGTTTTTAATATTCTTGGGGGTGCCCAACTCAAGACAGAGCAACAACAGGGAAAACACAAAACAAAACAACGATAAAACACATACAAAACACAAAATTCACACACATTTAGGTCACCCAGGAGAATACCCAGAGACCAGGGTCACCAAGGTCGCTCCAGCACTCCCCCAGCCCCCGACCACCCGGAGAGGCTCCGATCTCGGCAGGCAGACATGCAGCGGAACTAAAGCCACAAGCCCGCCCACCACACTTCCAGGCGCACCCTTCATATTAATTGTCCACCCGGGCCAGGCGCCTGATGAACTATTATCTAGTCCAACTTGCGCCCGACCCCTTCCCCCAAATGACCACGTGTTCACTCAACTATTCACAAGCATTCTCCATTAATTCCTGTTTATTACCACTTCCTTTGCCTAATCTATAGTCATTCCTCTATCATCCTAAGCTTGTCTTACACAGTCTCTCCATCTCAATAGGGGTCTTCCTGCCCTTCTATCTCCCCTTGTATCTGACTCACATATTCTCTTTGTAAGCCTTTCATCTCCCATTCATTCAACATGACCATACCAGCTCAGCACCCTTCTGTCCACTCTGGCTGACAAATGTTCCTGCTGCCCCACTCTCCTACGTAGCTCTTCATTCCTCAATCCGTCTCTACAAGTAACTCCACACATACTCCTCAAGCAGCTCATCTCCATCACATCCAGCCTTCTTCTCTCCTTTTTGTTCAGAGCCCATGTCTCAGCCCCATACATCACTGTTGGTACATCAATTCCTTGATACATTGCACTTTATACTTTCATTCCGAGATTTCTCGTCTTCCACATACTTCCCATTGCTCCGAAAACTTTCCTTCCTTTACACACTCTCTGTTTTACCTCCACTTCCATACCTCCACTCCTGCCTATCGTTCCTCCTAGATATTTAAAACACTCTACTTGTTTCAATATTTCACCATCCAGCCTCACATCTAGGTTCACCCTACGATCACCCCTATTACACACCATTACTTTACTTTTATATATATATATATATATATATATATATATAATATTTTTACCATTTGGGAAGTGTCAGCCATGGAATAGATACGGAAATATAAAGCCCTTTTTGAGTTACAGGGGTTAAGGTTCACGATTTCTGACCTACCTATTTGGAAAAGGGTATAGTACCAGACCACTGGATCCGAAGGCTGGGGTAACCTGAACGATACCCTACCAACTAGTACCAGACCACCTAACAGTCTGCTTATCCCAGGTCCCTTTTTATACTGGTAGGTGAAACATGGGCAAAGGGTGTAAGGAAACATGGCAAAATGTCACAAACACCTAGATCACTATAGCCGTACAGAGATAACAGGAGTGGCACTCGGTAGAGTGCATACCTCCGTCTACATTGACATACATTTTCTAAATCTGGGTTCCTGACTATATCCCGGAGCTCCTCCTAAATTGAATGAGTTTTTCCTGGGCGCATATCGTACTTGCCCACCCAATTTTGTATTTTTTTGTTCATAACTTTATGTGATATCTTGCCAACAGGTGAACGCACAAACTTGTTGAGTACGGACCACTTCCTAATTTGAATCCATTCTTCCTTGGTGCATATCCTATCTGCCCACCAAATGTTGTGAAACTTGGTTACAACTGTGTGAGATACCTTGGTTATACACAAACAACAAACAGACAGACAAACAAATGGAGACAAGAACATAACCTTTGTCCGTCTTCGCTGGCGGAGTTAATTAATAGATCTGTACTCCTCCCGAGTAAGACAGGAGGGTATCAAAGCCGGCGCGAGACAATATAGCGCTCACCCAGGTATGAAGGACGGGGAGGTAGCTAGAGGCGCGCTTGGCGAGATAGACTTGATGGATTAGGTAATTTGCATGAAGTGGGAGGATGTGTGGTGTGTTTGTGTGGGTGTCAGAGAGAGAGAGAGAGAGAGACAGTGTGTGAGTGAGTGATAGTGAGAGCATGTGCGTAAGAGCACTATGATTGTAAGTGAAATTGTCTATACGCTTTCATGTGCGTGTGTGACTGTGTGTGTGTGACTTTATTTTTATGTGTATGAAAGAGACAAATGCCAAACCGTCTGCAACAAGTGTCTCCTTCACAATTGAACAAGGGATAGAGAACCAAATTCAGGGTATACATTTCTTTGGTGTATTGGAAAAAGTGTGTTATGCTTGTTTAGTATAATGAAATATAGAGGAGGAGGTGTTTGTGAGACCTATCTGAATTACTCTCTGTGTAGGTAAGATACAAACAGATACAGTCAGGGAAGCCAGACAAATGACACATGAGCTCCAGCAACTCCTCATCACATGCCTATATTTTTTTTTCTGTGAATGCGGGAGACAAAAGGCATAACTGGCTGCATCAAGTGCCTCCCCCAGATTTCAAAGAGTGACAGGGCCGGAATCAAGGGACGTTCGAGCTAAAATGCCTGGACACATGGAGTTTGAAGCAATTTAAGTCATAGGAAGAGGGAAAAACTGATTCTGGGAGAGAGTTCCAGAGCTCAGCAGTTGAATAGAAGAAAGTCTGAGAAAAGCGTTTCACTCTTCGGTTGGAGAGTTGCACAGAGTATGGGTGGATTGTGTTGCAAGGCGGAGGAGGTGGTATACACTGGGAAAGCTCCGAGGAACACTGATTATTGTAGTAGCGATAGAATAGAGAGAGAGATGCAACATTGCAGCGAAGAGAGAGAGATTGCAGAGAGTTGGTGAGTGGACGGGAGTTAATGATACGAAAGGCTTTCCTTTCTACTTTATCTAGGAGTGCGGTGTGAGAGGATCCTCCCCACACATGTGAACAATACTCGACACAAGGATGCACTGTGCCCCTGTACAGAGCAAGAAGCTGCGCAGGGGTAAAGAACCCCTTGAGGCGGTTGAGCACACCCAGCATCTGAGAGGCTGCCTTGGCGAGACTGGTAATATGGTCTTTCTAAGTGAGAGCAGAAGAAAAAGAGACACCGAGAACATTGAGAGAAGATATGAAGGGTTTACTTTTGTATTGGTGAAGAATTAGGGATAGTTGTCTGGAGGTTCCTGACGGGTAGAAAGATGGATAAATTGAGTTTTGGAAGCATTAAATGCAGCAAGGTTTTCTTTACCCCAATTGGAAATAGTACCTAGATCAGCAGATAAGCATTTTATGGCTTCATTATGTTTACTTTTGAGGGACTGCTGGCTGGGGCAATCTGGAAAACTAATTGAGTGGTGCAAGGTAGAGTCCTCTGCATATGAATGGATAGGACTGAATGTACAGTTGAGAAGATCATTTATGAAAATTAGAAAGAGAATAGGAGATAGGACAGAACCCTGAGGAACACCGGAGTTGATAGGATGAGGAAATGAGCGATGGCCGTCCACAACCGCAGCTATGGAACGACCGGAAAGGAAATTAGAGACAAAGGCACAGATGGAGGGACAGAAACCGAAGGAGGGCAGTTTGGAAATTAAAGATTTGTGGCAGACTCTATCGAAGGCCTTCGATATGTCTAGTGCAACAGAAAAAGTCTCACCAAAGTCCCGAAAGTTGGATGACCAAGAGTTAGTAAGATATGAAAGAAGAGCACCAGTAGAGCAACCCTTAAGGTAGCCATGCTGGCGATCTGAGAGCAGATTATGAGAAGAGAAATGCTTAAGAAATTTAGAAGCAAGAATAGTTTCAAAAACTTTAGAGATACAAGAGATGAGAGCAATTGGATGATAGTTGGAGGGTTGAGAGTGGTCACCCTTCTTTGGGACAGGTTGAATGAGAGCAAACTCCCAGCAAAAAGGAAAGATGTTAGAGGAGAGACAGAGACGAAAGAGTTTGCCTAGGCAGGCGGTCAGCAAGGAAGCACAGTTTTTAAGAACAACAGGAGGAACACCGTCCGGACTGTACGCCTTCTTAGTATTAATTATTATGTTCCTTCCAACAACCAACTCTACTCCTAAAATCGATTAATGAAATTTAACAAACATATGTGGCAGTCCGTGGATTCGAACCCAGGACGCTCACACCGGAAATCAACACCTTATGCATCGCACCGCGAAGACAGTTAAAGGATGGTGGACACTGCCTACGATTTATTATGCAACTTCGAATCCTGCATATCAATCTAAGCATGTACACACATCCCAACTGCAACTCACGTAGGCTATGCATATGTGAATGGAAAGAGCAATTAATGGGGCCTTAACCACTAGGGAAGCCCAGAGAGGGTAGAAAGTACAACTTTAGAAGAAACTAGCAGGGGTACCCGGTGTTGCCTGGGTTCAAATTCTACCATTTATTTATGAACACATGAAACACCACCACTACTACTACCATAATCACCATCATCAAACAGTACTACCACAATCATCACCTACTACTACCATAATCACCGGCCTCGACCTCCCTGTGCCTCATTAAACGGTGACCTCGATTTCGGCCGCTAAATGACCTCCGATTGTAGATCTGACCTCATCCGTACCCCTATTTTGGGGGGCTGCGAACAACTTTCATTCCATACACATTTTCGATCGGAGGCCGCCTTCTGCCCCAAACGGCCATTTTTTTCATTTTGTTTTTCAATTTCGGCCTCGAAACGACCTCCGATCGTGGCTTCGCCCCCTCTATGACCTGACCCAGGTCAATTGACACCCACATGCAAAGTCTCAGCTCCCCAGGTCCAAAACTGCGGCCACCTATTAAGAACACAGACAGACAAACATACACACAAACTGATTTAATAATATAGATTAGGATATTAGGCATAAGTAGGAGAGGGGGGTGGAGAGGGATGAATAGCACTGGAATCATCCAAGGTAGAGTTTCTGGCAAAAGTTTGAGCAAAGGGTTCAGCTTTGTCAGAGGAAGAAATGATGGTTGTGCCATCAGAGTGGAAAAGGGGAGGGAAAGATGAGGAAGAAAAGTTGTTGGAGAGGTTTTTGGCTAGATGCCAGAAAGCTTGGGAAGAGCTAGAGTTGGATAGTTCAATGCATTTATTATTGACTAGCAGGGGTACCCGGCGTTGCCCGGGTGTATTGCAAATATGCTTTCTACATTTCTTGTATGTGTTGTGTAATTTAGTCTGTTCTAAGTATTGAGATATTTGCAATATTCTTGAAGTTGTATTGTTATGCTATTGTGTGTGTTGTATGTATACTATAGATTTATCATTATTCTGTAATGTGTTGGTATACAAATTTATATATTGTGGTATAATTTACTTTGCTTATGTATTCGGATATTTGCATTTCTTTACATATTGGTTACCTAGCGTTTCGCTTTTGTTGTTGGTAGAGGATTGTGGGTATGTCTTGGAATTCTGGGTACTAGATCACAAAATTCTTATCATTTAATTCCCAGGATCAGTCCTTCCTTGGCAGCCGTTGGTTGAGGATGTTTCTTTTGGACGCGGGTTCACAAGTTGTGTTGAATCCCGTCATTAATTATTTCACCAGTTCTATGAGGCATCGTTGTAAGTATTAAGTTTGTGATTTATTATTGAATTCAAGCATAGGGTTATATATTGCGGATGTACGTTCGTGGACGGGAATTGTTTGACTGCCCTTTATTTATTTCACCAGTTATATGAGGAATTGTTGTAAGTATAAAGTTATGGTTTATTAATGTACAAGAATAGTGTTTGTGCATTACTTGTGTACGTTCGTGATCGGGAATTGTTTAATGGGATTTGGAGGCACAATTTTCATGCACTGACGAATCGTTTTGATAAGCTGCTTGAGCTACAACATTCAGTTGGCAGAGATTCTTTAGTTCGTGCTCAATTTTGGTTTGTTTTATTATGTGTTCAATAAATCATGATCACGACTGTACATCTATGTGTGTATAAGAATTGTTCAGTTGACTGTAATGCTGTTTAGTGTTCGAGGGTTGGGTTAACAGGGGATAAAAGCTTCATGTTTGGTTTACGCGAGTTGCCGAATCTTTCTGAAATAATTGAAGTAGTTTGAATTAGGTTTCCCTTCACCTTAGCGCCGACTTGGAATTTACATGCATTACATTATTTGCCAGATATGTTCAGCGTAGAATTTTAGTAGCGTTTTATTGTTAATTTTCATGACTTACTTTTGAAGAATAGAGCCACTCTCAATTTACCATATATTAGAATATTAATTTTATTTTTCGATTATTTATCAATGATACACTAGTAATTGAACTTGTTACTTGTGGATTTCCTTTAATACATAACTATTGCTCACTTATTAATTTATGAAGTTTTGCAAATGAGTGTTAACATTAGAAAAACTGTATGTTGATAAGTTTGTATTCTTCCAGGTCGAAACCTACTGCAATTAATGGTTGTACGGCATGCTGCGTATTCTTAACTGGTGAAACACCGGGTAATCACCATAATCAACACTACTACTACCATAATCACCATCATCAATCACTACTACCACAATCATCACAATACTACTACTACCATAATCACCGGCCTCGACCTCCCTGTGCCTCATTAAACGGCGACCTCGATTTCGGGCCCTAAATGACCTCAGATTTTGGATTTGACCTCATCTGTACCCCCATTTTGGGGGGCTGCGAACAACTTTCGTTCCATACACATTTTCGATCGGAGGCCTCTTTCTTCCCCAAACGGCTATTTTTGTTCAATTGTTTTCATTTGTGTATCAATTTCGGCCTCGAAACGACCTCCGATCGTGGCCTCGCCCCCTCTATGACCTAACCCAGGTCAATTGACACCCACATGCAAAGTTTCAGCTCCCCTGGTCCAAAACTGCGGCCGCCTATTAAGAACAGACACACACACAGACAATCGAAAATATTATATAGATTATTATAGATGAAAGAGTGCTTGGCAAGTCGAAGAACAGATTTGGCTTGATTCCGGGCAGAAACATAGGAAGAATGAGATGCTTGAGTTTTAAGGCGTCGGTACCGTTTGAATGCTTCCTCCTTGTTGTGGACAGCAGTAGAACAAGCGTGAGTAAACCAAGATTTTTTTGCATTAGACTGAGAGAAAGAAAATGGAATGTATGCTTCCATGCCCGAGAGGATTACCTCGATAATGCGTTCAGCACTCTCCTCGGGTCCTCGGCCACGGAAGCAGAAGTCATGCCCTGATCGATTTTGTTTTGTTTTCCTATGTGATTGAGGGAGGCAAAAGGCAGAATTGCATATAGCGAGTGCCTATCCCATAGTTGAAAGAGTAACAGGGCCAAAATCAAGAGATGATCGAGCCAAAATGCCTGGACACACAGAGTTTGAAGCAATTTAAGTCATAGGAAGAGGGAAAGACTGATTCTGGGAGAGATTTCCAGAGCTCAGCTGTTGAGTAGAAGAAAGTTTGAGAGTAACGTTTCACTCTTGGGTTGGAGAGTTGCACAGAGTAGGGGTGGGATTGAGTTGCAAGACGGGTACCACGTGCCCTACGTAAAGGAGGTGGTATGCACTGGGAAAGCTCTGAGGAACACTGATTATTATAGTAGCGATAGAATAGTGAGAGAGATGCAACATTGCGGCGGAGAGAGAGAGATTGCAGAGAGTTGGTGAG
Organism: Paralithodes platypus; assembly: GCA_032716605.1. Classification (NCBI taxonomy): domain Eukaryota; kingdom Metazoa; phylum Arthropoda; class Malacostraca; order Decapoda; family Lithodidae; genus Paralithodes; species Paralithodes platypus. Next base: position 8,345,313 of record CM064507.1, on the reverse strand, counting down.
TGGACGGGAGTTAATGATACGAAAGGCTTTCCTTTCAACTTTGTCTAGGAGAGCGGTGTGAGAGGAACCTCCCCACACATGTGAACAATACTCAATACAAGGACGCACTATGCCCCTGTACAGAGCAAGAAGCTGTGCTGGGGAAAAGAACCCCATAAGGCGGTTGAGCACACCCAGCTTCTGGGAGGCTGCCTTAGCAAGACTGGTAATATGGTCCTTCCAAATGAGAGCAGAAGAAAAAGAGACACCAAGAATATTGAGAGAAGATGAAGGGTTTATTTTTGTATTGTTGAAGAATAAGGGATAGTCCGCTGGGAGATCCTGACGGGTAGATAGATGGAGAAATTGGGTTTTGGAAGCATTAAAGGTAACAAGGTTTTCTCTGCCCCAATTGGAGATAGTATTTTGATCCGAATTAAAGAGTTCTATGGCTTCTTTACGTTTGTCGTTAAGGGATTGCTGGCTGAGCGTTCTGAAAAATTAATGGAGTAGTGTAAGGTTGAGTCGTCTGCGTATGAATGGATGGGAATTAAGGTACAGTTAAGGAGATCATTAATTAGAAAGATAATAGGAGATAGGACAGAGCTACAATCTACTCATGTGTTTGTGTGTGTGTATTTGGCAAAGAGAAAGATATACATACATTTACATGGATACACTGGCCACACAGATCAAGCTATCCCAGGGCTGTGGTCGGGACAGGATAGTAAGGGATAGTGAAAGGAAAGGATAACAACGTTTCCTTACATTTACATAAATTTACATATATACACATAATGCACAGACCTTGCAGTCCAAACTACGCAATCCGGAATTAATGCAAACAAAGAATTTGCTACAAAGTTGAATGTAAAGATAGGAAAGCAGAAGGCTCTCTCCCCACCTTCCGACCATGGGTCGGCATGAAATTAAGTTGGGGAGACAAGGCCCCTAGCAGAATGAGACAATTTCTACTGGGAATTCGTAGTAAAGAAGGAAGTTGAGAAATATTGTATACTACTGACGCTTAATCCAAGAGAGAGAGAGAGAGATAGTGTGCATATTGTATACTACTGACGCTTAATCCAAGAGAGAGAGAGAGAGATAGTGTGCATATTGTATACTACTGACGCTTAATCCAAGAGAGAGAGAGAGATAGTGTGCATATTGTATACTACTGACGCTTAATCCAAGAGAGAGAGAGAGAGATAGTGTGCATATGAAAGTATTATGCCTGTCGGAGGGATTATCTACGTTTTTCGTCAGCTGCAGAGAGAGTTAAGTAATCGGAGAGTGGGAATAGCATAATCGCGTGAGAATGAGTGGGGGGTTTGGTGTGCGAGGTAGGCGAGTGTTGGGGAGGGATGATTGTCAGTAAACAAAATATATTAAAATGAGAGAAAGGCTTAGAGAGTGAAAGGCTGATATATTAATTATTGGACATTTTGGAATATGGTGGAATAATTATACTATTATGCTAGTGATTGGTGTGAGAGTGAAAGGAATGAGTGTAAGGTTAGTGCAGTTATGTGTGAGTGTGTGTGAGAGAGAGAGAGAATGGCATCAGTTAGATTAACTGAATGCTGTAATGTGTGAAGGTGAGTAAAAAAGCAAGAAAGGATGATAGCAAGTCATAGGGTGTGGGGATGAGTGGAACGGTGTAAGGGTAAATGGCGTGGTGTGGATTTGTAAGTGGGAAGTACGTGGAGGAAGTGAGGTGAGTAAACAGATGGGCTTAAGGGTGTGAAGAGGACCTAGACAATTAGTGGAGGGATGGGAAGGGAAGGTGAATGATGGCAAGTGCATACTGAATACATCTGAACACTTAATTGTAACGGGAGTGTTACACGTAAAAAGTGTTCTTAGGTTTATTTATTCAAAATCAATACATAAACTATTAACATATTCACTATGTGAACAATATCTATTACAATTAACCCCTTAAAGATCTAAGACACATTTTCAAATTTTATTAGACGAGTTTATGCATTATTATAATTAGACGACTTAATGCATTTTAGGAAGGGTATCTATGCATCAGAGCGGTAAACTTTATCTCAATTAACTCCTTAGCTCCCACAACTTCACCATAATCTTTATAAAATCGTCTAATGACAGCAAAAACAAGCTGTCAAAATGCGTCATGATCCTCAAAGGGTTAAGTGTTCATGTTTTCAGTGTGGTGTGGTGTTTAGCTGCAGAGTGTACGCCAGAGAGAAAGTTTGTCAGGCTCTACAGAAGGGTTTGACAGTTATGGGAACGTTGCCATAGTCAGCGGAAGAGAGGGTGAGGGTGAAGAGAAGGGCGTGAGGGTGTGCAAAAGTGATTGAACCGGAGGGATGGCTGAGAGAGTGAAAGGGTACAAATGGAAGGCCTACGAGGGGGTGGGGAGGTGTTTGCATAGTAGGTGGAAGGGTGTGAAGGCTAGGTAAGTCATTTATTGGAAATCGAATATCGTGATTTGAATCCCTTCTGTACCAGATACATCTTATTTATTGTATTCGTGCTATATTTATACTATTTTGTGTAGCTTAAAATGGATCGGTGGTAGTGAAAAGAGTTAAGTGAGATAGTTCGATCCCTGTTAATTGCCGGAAGCCCTTTTCAAACTGAAGAAAATCGTCTGATTGTATGTAACATAATATTTAAGGGATGTCACCTGGACAGAAGAGGTTAGCGCGAGAGTATCCTAGGAAGGGTAGTATTCCTAAACAGTTATTTTATCTTCGCAGAGACTGATACCGAAACAATACTCTGGGAACTAGTGTTGTTTGCAGACATTAGACGGATTAAGATTTTAATTTCTAGAGGTGACATAATTTGTTTCAAGTTATGTCATCCATTAACAGGCTACAAAGGGAAAACATTACTTAGCCCTTTCTGTACCGATGACGTATGTTTTGTATTTTTGTTTTCAGCTGTATTTAGATGATTTTATGAAGCTCAGGAAAAATCTATGGGAGCTAAAATTATTAATTGAGATGGTCTTTTCATGGTTAGACGTCCTTCCTAAGCTGGTACAAAGTATCTAATAATTGCCAGAATATAACGACAAGGACGTTTCCGGTACTGAAGGGGTTAAGGGGAGCCTGAACCTTACACCCCCAATTCACCCTGTATAAGAGATTTTGTTTCTGGCATTATACCATCTTAATACCAATGGAAATACTAAGACTCGCTGAAAAAAACCAGCTCTCTATGTGTGTGTGTGCGCGCGCGAGCGCAAATTTCATTGCACTATATGAAAAATCTAATGAGTCATTGAAAATTGTTCAAATTTCCCCCAATTTTTGTCTGGCGTATCCTACAAGCATCCCCTACAACGGTGCGTTCTTGTTTTCCCATATTGAATAATAGAAGGAGCTGAACAAAAATATATAATATTTATATTTTTGGGGTAGTCAAATTTCGATTTGAAAAAGGTCGAATCTTGGAAAATATTTGAGATTTGGCCATTATCTAAATGCTCTGCCGTTGCTTTATAGTCCTTTATATAGTGTGTAGAAGGAGAACGAAGCAGAGCAATATACAAAAGTGTCATTACACTTGGGAGTTGCCATATATGATCTCTGGAAATCGTAAAACCATTATAATCATAGCTTTATTCCCATAATTTTGGGGAAATTAGCTTAGTTTCTCCTACCAGAGACATTTTCTATTAGTAAGGTGCTAGAGATAACGGAGATGTATGGGAAACTAATGTAGAAAGATTCATTCAGCAGCCCTTACACAAACTTTCCCAAGAAATTTTATATAAATCCATGATATTGGAAGCCACGGGGCAGGGGCTAGGGATGTCATATGGGCGTTTATGCCCTCATATGATAGTTTCTATTGTTTACAGAAGCCTTTTAGACAAACAACACCAAAAAATAAAAAATTGGGCTGAGGGTAAACAAAAATTGTTGATTGGGGGTTGTGGTTGAACCCCCGTTCGGGGGGGTTATGGATGCGATATGTATTTTTTTGCCCTCCTATGCTATTCTCCTATGTTGAAAGAAGCATTTTAGAATAAAAACAAAAAATTTGAAATTTTGATTTCAAGGTTCAGCCTTGTTTCTGCTTCCCCTAAATTAAGACTACAAGGTTGAGTCTCTGCAGATGGGTTTCTCAGTGAGGGGAAATGTTGAGGGGGAATGGTTATTTTTGTTGGCCGATGTTTTCATTTACATATTACCGTATATTTTTAGTTTCTTCCCTACACCTCCATCAAGCTTAAAAAATCACCCCCTAAAGCCCCTTTCAAGATTCCTATGTACATTTTTCGGTAGAAAAATGTCCCGGGCGGAGGACGGTTCCTCTTATAATTATAGGCTCGCTATCGCTCGCCAGGAAATATCGACAACTGAATAGCACGAAAGGTTCTAAAATTGACAATGAAATGGGGTGAAAGGTATTAGAATCGCCAAACTAAAAGGGCGAACGGCTTATGATGTCAAAACATATGGGGCTAAACATGAGGAAGAAGGGGATTCCAAAGAAACCAATTCCCTCCCCCTTTAAGAGTACAATGGTTGAGGCACTGCAGAAGGGTGAGCGGAATGGTAAGAGAGTCGGCAGAAGAGGGCGGAGAGAAGGACGTGAGGTTGTGCTAATGGGATTGATTGACATTGTGTAGGTGATTGTGAGGGCGAGTGGCTGGGTGTACAATCGCGCTAAGAAGTCATGACTCGTTTCCCAGTACCTTTTGTTCAGAAAGTGCTATCTGGCAACTATTGAGGCGCTACTATATTCATATATTACACACCGGGGAGAACTGTATTGAAGGACAAAATACCAAAAACACGATATATAAGATAAGTATTGTTACAATATATTTATCTCATTATGTGAGAGCAAACCAAATAATACGAAAGTTGAGACTAACCCGAACGAAAGAATGTGAAACTCGTAGTATTTCGCTCACTAGATTCAGGATTAAAATGTGGAGGAAGTCTCTTAATGATTTTGTTACTCTTTAAGCCAACAATACTGGGAGAAAAGTATCTCATAAAATTAAAACCAACCGTTAAAAGTAATATTCAACCCACGAGTGTCAATAAATCACGTAAATAAACATATAACAGATTGTTTTTTCCACATTTAATTCTCTAAGTGGGACAAGTCTGCCTTAAAAAACAACGCGGTCTCCAGTATATTTTGGGATAAAGCTTGAATACTCGAGAACAGCTTGTATTTTGTATAGACAGACGATGAAATTTCACTTATAACATATTTAATAGCCCATAGGGACACCCATATAGGAATGAAAGATGGAAAGGCATGTAGTAAAGGACAAAGGTGGATATATGAGCGGAAGAGATACACTCTCCCTCATATACTGGCAGTGACTGACTTGCATTTTTCTGCAGGCCTCCAGGCGGCAGGCCCAGGAAGTGTAACATGCTAGATAGCGCCAGGAAATTAAATAATTTCATTATTCTATAAACATATTGAAAACAAACCTTACTTATATAATTCAAACAACAACATAAATATAATTTAAAAGGCCTCAATAGGTTAATTTTGTCAGTAGGCCAATTATTGGGAATATCCGGAGACCTATAGTTATAAATTAGGAAATTACTGGGCTCTGACGGGCAGTGGAGAGTTGCCAGCGGTAGCCAGATTTGGGGACTTTTGTCCGAGCCTTAGAAAAATCGAGTCATGACTTCTTAGCGCGATTGTTCACTAGAGACTGAAGGTTTGGTGGAGTGTCTTGGTAATGAGTGGAAAGGTGTGGGAGTTTATGGAAGGGAATGGGTGTGTGAGGAAGGATGGGATTGTGTGGTTGATTGTGAGGGCGAGTGGCTGGGTGTACACTAAAGTCTGAAGGTTTGGTGAAGTGTCTTGGTATTGGCTGGGAGGGTTTGGGAGTTCATGGCAGATCATTTGGGTCTGCGAAAACCTGAATATACAGCCTTTTTTTTTGGCACTTGGGAAGATTGTTATCAACGAAGATAAAGCGAGATTGAGTGTTAATTTTGAATATAGAGCTTAACACCAACCAGATTCAGAAAGGTAGCGTAATGGTTAGAGTGTTTAAGATCTGTATGTGGTATCCCAGGTTTGAATCCCGGGAGGATCACATGCTTTCATTAATTTTGTTGTGAAGTGCTTGGTTTTCGGAGTGAAATAAATAACTTAGATTATAGGTTTGAGTCCCGAAGGGAAGAAGGAAAACCTAATATTTAGTAGTGGCCCCGGAATCATTGATGATGCGCCTTAACGTTGGTAATGGCCAATCTTTCAACTCAAGCTTGCCTTTCAAACTTCCCGCCCGGGAGAGATCAAAATACGATTGCCACACATCGTGAGCGAAACGCTCTTAAAAAACACTCACAGACTCGTCCTATATGATGTGGGGACCACTACTAGAAAAACTAGTAAAAAATTATTAAACTTTGATCTTAGCATTGCGCTTCTCATGCGTCTGCTGTTTGTGTACGCTTCGCTTTCCTCACCGAAGCGCTAGCTCCTCCTTAAGTGATATATCAAGACTTTCGAAACATAGCAGATGAATGGGAAGGGATGGCCAAAATCGTCAATGATTCCGGGACCACTACTAAATATTAGGTTTTCCTTCTTCCCTTCGGGACTCAAACCTATAATTTATTAGATCATCATTGACGATGTGCCTGATATCTCAAGACTGGAGGGGGACATTTATCATGAACATCAAAAAACACTAATAAACTACGAAGGTCCAAGGAGACACGTACCAAAAAAGATCAGTTTAATAAAATATAATAAAGTATTGTACAGGCAGGGTTCCTTAAAGGTACACTGCGGTGTTGTCACCTTTACGTTTGACAGAACAGTTGGTGAAACACATAAACTATACAAATAGCTTAGAATACATAAATAAAGAAATGTTTTATCAATACTGATAATAAGTTGGCCTATATATTCATGGCCCCAGGTACTATATTACAAAATATTTGTACTCTCTCTTTTAATCCTAATCCTTAAGATTAATGAGTATATATAATGAACTCTATTGCATCTATAAAGTTAACATAACATTTTCCTGACTAGACTTAATTGAGTCGAAGGAATGGGTTATCACATGACCTTTCATTCTCGTCATATCTTGTTTCACATAAGAGGCAGGTCAGAGTCCCTAGCTAGGGTACTCCCCCCACCCCCCCCTTTTCTTTACAACATAGCTTAAAACTAGACTTTCTGCCTTAATGCTACACATGTACGAGAAGGTTTCATGAGATTCACGGACAGGTAACATGGTAGAAATGTATGATTAGACGACCACATCTGTGTCTATTGAATATCATCGAGAGAGTAATTGTGGAGGAATCTGAGTGACACCGCCCACTTCCGAATATCGTGGGCCCTAGCCAACACGCCCGGATTACTCTCCAGAATCACCTCTACTAATAACGCAGCTAGCCTGTGTTTTTGGGGACGTTTACCTGTCCGTTAAACCAGAGGGAGCCCGCCTGTGACGAGCGGGACCCCCGCATAAATAACATAAGGGTTTGGATCGGACAAAGTAAATGGTACCGATCGCCCTGTTTCAGAGCTGGAACTTCAAACTCTGTAAATACATGATTACTATGTTCATTCTTTGTAATAAAGTTAGGAGCAGGGGTAATATGGACACTCATGTTGCGCCTCTATATATCTATCTATATCTATCTATATGCTCAGGCCCAATCCCCACTTTTCCTATTTTTTATTTTATTTTCGTCTTTTTCATGATTTTTTTTTTTTTTTTTTTGTATTTTCTTGGGGGTGGCCTCGACAATCGTAAACAGGTTGGCTCCGAACTCATCGCCGCCAACTCAGACACCCTGTCACCTGTAGCCAATGCCATTAGAAAAATGGCCTTTTAAAGTTTTAACTCAAAAGGAGGATCATGGCAATATTTACGTGATTGAAGCATTTCAAGGGTCAGATCAAGTGACCAGGTGGGTGTGAGTTGACGAGGAGGGGGGCGAAGCTGGAAGCAAGACCTCATGAAACCCTTTTCCTCTGCCTCCGGCACGGACAAGCCTGTTAAATCTAAAACAGGTGTCCGAATTGCTGTGAGGTGATTCCTTAATGTGACAACTAATAGCTTTTGAATATCAAAAAGGTAATTTGAATAATTAAAAACCAGAGCCACCGAGGACTGTTGTTGATCAGTTTCTACTATCCAGGTAGTAAACTACTTCCAGTGAGATTGATACTGTATTTGGGTTGATTTAGCATATTGATTAATCAATTTATGAGTCACGGATTCCCCAAACTGGCCTATAGCCACTTGGCCCTCTGAATGTCCATAAGGCAAAATTCAGCGAGTTCTTGAGGTTTCCAACTGTGTCTAAATGGAAGTACGAGATCGGGAGTGACACCGGGTTCTCGCACCTCGTCTTCAATTGATTGTACCAAACTTGAGCCGGCAACATTGGCGCGATCATCGAGACCATGCCTCGATAACCCCGTAGTTTGTGAACTACTTTGCACATTAAGGATGCGTCTGGAGGTGGAAACAGATAAATGGAGCTCCATTTGTTCCACTCTACCAGAAATGCGTCTGGACCCCCCGCCGGATTTTGACTCCGCCGTGTGAGGTACAGAGGCAGCTTGTGCGTTGCCTCTGACGCAAACAAGCCCACTTGTGGATGGTAGGGTTCGGCAGTCATCCTTTGAAAGATGTTTTTCTTGAGAGCCCATTCTACTTGAGTGCTCTGTCTCCGAGACAGAGCGTCCGCCCATACGTTCGCCATGCCGGGCAGATATGTCTCGTGAAGATAAATCTCTAGCTTCGCAGGTAGTCAAAAGAACTTTTTCGACAACCCTTGCAACACTTGAGATCTCGCTGACCCTTGCTTTTGAATGCATGTCACCGCATTCAAGTTGTCCATTCTGAAGGCAAGAGACTTTCCTGCCTGGCTCATGCCGCGCTCTTGTAAAAAGATTAGTGGGACTAGCAACTCCTTGGCATTGATATGAAGATGATTTGATATTGACATTAGACCCTGTCCCTGATATCCTAGGTTTGACTGGTAACCCCATCCCAGGGTTCCTGATGCGTCTGTATCGATCCAGACCGTTGGAGGCGGAGCTGTTCAAGTCAAGGAGGAGTGTATTACTTCTGGCTTCGCCCAGGTCACCAGGAGGTTGTGGAATAAATTTTGAATTTTCCTCAGTGTTTCTGCTAGCAACAGCGGAATGCACCTGTTTCCTTCCAAAATAATTCTTTTGACCTTCAGACGACCTAAAGCTGTATCCAATTGAGTGAGCCCACCAGAGACTCCCAGATCCTCCTCGTTGTCGTCAGAGAATGAAGAAACCGAAAGTTTCCTCCAAAATCACTGACGGTTGTCCTCGCTCTGACTCAGAGTGAGTAACTTGGTATCCCAGATAAGGCCCACCCATTGGATTTTCCTGGTGGGGATCAAGGAGAACTTTGCTAAGTTCACCTTGAACCCCAAGGCAGCTACATGATTTAATACCTGTTGAACATGTTGAAGGCATATTATTCTGGATTGTGCTACCACTAGCCAATCGTCTAGGTAACACCATGATCCCCAGTTCAAGCAATGGTAGCAAAGCCTGTCGGACTAATTTTGTGAAAACTCGGGGTGCTAGATTTAATCCAAAGGGCATTCTCTGAAAGAAAGACGTTTGATCGCCGTTGCATAAAGCTAGATACTGTTGAAAGCGTTTGTTGATTGGGACATGCCAGTAGGCATCTGTTAGATGTAATGAGCACATCCAGCCCTGCGGCAGGAGTGTTAATCTGATCTGATTCACAGTCAGCATCCTGAATGACTGATTGTGAATGTGTGTGTTGAGATATGAGAGGTCGATCACCGGCCTCATCTAAACACTGTCCCATTTTGGCACCAAAAACAACCGGGATATGAACACGGGCATTGACACAGGACTGGGGACAATGATCTGCTTTTGGACCATCTCTGTGACGATTGATCCCACCTCCAATGAAACATGATTGAATTCTCTGGGGATACGTAAACGGGGTCGCCGGTGTTACGACCGGGACTCGTATAAAACAAGGGCTCTTAATCATTGGACTAGAAAGGCACACAGCCACAACGGTAACACTAGATCCAACCCTCGAACTTATAATGCCGGCGCACAAAAACACCTATACCCTCCAGAGTTAAATCTGCGATAGCGGGGTATCCTCTAACTCGGTATAAATGCACTACTACTACAGGCTGATGATCTCTGATACAGCCTGATCACAACAACATACAATTACGTTAATAATGTATACAAGGAAAAAGATAGAGAGCTTAATTAAATCACTGGAATGATTTAATGCAAACAAGAAGAAGGTATAATTAAAGTTACTCTAAACAATAATAAACTGTCACTCCTATATTAAAGAAAGTGAATGAAAGTCATAAAGCATCGAACAGGAATCTTCTGAAGAAAGTCTGATGCTGCTTAAGATGATCGAATCGGATTTTGAACTGTTATATAAAGCAGGAACATGATATGTCAAGTGTAGGGACATACAGTGTTAACTGGCACGGGAATAACGATAAATGCACAATAGTATTATCTCCAACAACAAAAGAAGTACTTCCTCAGGCAACGCAAAAGCCTGCTCGGGTTGTGCAACTCAACAACAACGAAGGCTTACAATCAACGTGAATAAAAAGCTGCATACATAACATAAGAGTTTATAATCCTAATCGGGTGTCTGCTAGGCGAATAAAGTCTAGCTGGGATGCCGTAGGCTAGGAAACAATGGCTGAGCAAGCGGCTCAGCGGCTCAAGCGGCCTAGTGAGGTCCTTAAGACTGTTCAGCCAAATTACGGTAAATGATGGGGTGCTCTCTTGAGAGATCCAGATCGCTAGTATCTGGTTCTCTCCTGGCGACCCTCTTCAAGTCAAAGCAAAACGAGTTAGCACAGTGTTGGGTGGCAGAGGCAAAAGCCCTCACTCGCAACACAGTGCTAAACTCACAAGGTACACAGTCAGAAAGACAACCTAGGTTTCCCACGCATCTGTTGCGATTGTACAGGTTCAACAAAACCTGGTACATATCGGAAATCACAACATCAATAGCCTCACCCCAGTCTAGCATTAAATAGCCCAGCAGACAACCAAGAAATAGGTAGGGAGACACCGCGAGTGTGTCGAACCTCTACAGACAAAATGTTAACCCCTCCAAAATGTCTAACTAAACATGGCATATCTGAGAGCTTCAGCATATAATACGATGGCCGATAAATGAAATCGTGCAGAACCAAAGGGGAGTTATGATGTTAAATAGATTAGAAGCATAAGAGGTAAGAAGTTGAGAGAGAGAGAAAGTGTTCTATAGGTAGAAGTCGGGGACAGGTGACAAGGGAGATGTGAAGGGTATGCTGGTGAGGCAAGCTCTGAGCAAGGAAGGCACAAGACAGCAGGGAGTGCGGGGGGACTACCTCCTGCCGCGGCAGGAGGGCGGCAAGGCGGCCAGCCACTCAGAGGGCCCGGCCGTGGCATGACGTCACCGAGACAACGCGTATCACTACGCATACTACCCTCTGCCTCCTGCACTTACTCACTCACACTCTCTAGCTGTATCATTCAGTCTTATACATTAAACTTATAACTGATGATATAAAATATAATGCATTGTCACAGACGAAAATAAAGGCCACTTCTATACTGCCTGTGACATGACGATTCACAAGAAAGAAAGTACAACATTATAGATAGATTGTAGCCCATTTCACTGCCCTGGCGAGCGCTAGTGGCTACCGGGAGGTGATTCTGCCAACGCTGGCAGGCGTCACACCCCGCCCAAGATATAGGACGCTCAACATTATGCGAGCACGATATCTGACAAGGCAGAATGCCGACAAGACCCGTCACACATAGCCACTCCCCCAGAAATGAAATGCAAAGCTCAAGTCTTACATAAAACAACATATCAACATAAAGAAAATCTTATAACCCCTCCCAAACATAATAGTATAATTCAGCCTACTATGCTCCCTGAGCGAGCTTCACAGAGCCCAGCCTCCTAAGTGAAAGACAGGTTCAACTTAGGACTTTAGCTATAACATAGGTAACTTACAATTAACTATCAAAAGAAAGAGTTTTTATGTTATTTTTGTATTTAATTTTAATGTTGTTTTTGGCGGCTGCTCTACAGGGGCAAGCCAAGTTTTTCTCCACTCTCAACACACACTGACTGAACGGCGAGGGTTCTCCTGCAAACAAACCCTCCCGTGACAACAATCAGCCAAAACATTATCAGTGCCCTTAGCATGCCACACATCCAACTTGTGTTCCGGCAGCAAAACAACACCTGGCACTGATAAACTGCCCAGTTCATCACAAGACTGGCATTTCTCTTCGCTCATGCTGGCAACGGGACCTGCCAAAAGCCTTTCACTAGTTCGACCTTCGTGATAGGCGATGCAGCCCCGATGCGGTCTATGATGTCGTCAACTCTCGATAAGGTATAGGCGTCTGTCAGGGATAATTCACACCCACTCTTGCAATAAACACACACACTGATCTTGCCACTTAACACAGGTTGTAAAGTTACTGGCAACGATCACTCACGACATTCCTTATCCCTCAGACCCTTCGTCAACACGTAGTCCAGCTCTGCTTGCACCACAGGCTGTCGAGCAGGATTTATACGGTAGGGAGCCAATTTGAACCTTGCACTGTCTCCAGCCTCCATGTCGGATTCTACCCCGTACATCAGGCCTGGAGAATGAATAAACATGCGGATGTACTGCCATAGCCTAGTACACAACTGCCTTGCACTGTCTCCAGCCTCCATGTCGAATTCTACCCCGTACATCAGGCCTGGAGAATGAACAAACATGCGGATGTACCGCCATAGCCTAGTAAACAACTTATCTCGCAGAACAACATGCCTAGTGCCCTCCCACAACCCAGCCGAGACTGCAGCTTCTAACCTGTAGTCTCCCTCCTTCTCCACCTTCGTCCCTAGAACAGCCAGGTCATGAGAGGGACAATCAGTACCACCTGTGCAGTCACTCCCATAGTTCATTATTGCTAAGGCTTCCCCGCCGATACCGTACATGCGCACACCCGCATTCCTTACGACTACATCTGCCTGCGCAGCATCACCGCTTTTAGCGACATTGCCAGATACAGTCGGTCTACGGTAGGGCTGTTGTATTCGACTAGAGCATCATTGGGAGGCCATGCGACGACCGGGCACATCCACTCCACAGCCAACCTGCTCAATGTCCTCCTTCTGACCACCAGCCTTGGCAGCCATGGGTCGACCCTGACCTGAGAACCATGTCCAAGCCTCGTCGCCCACCTTGAACCACCGAAACAATGAGGCTAACGGTCTACCAACATTCAAGTGACCTGCCCGCGGAACATCTTGCACCGCCTGAGTTGTGAGGCTCGGGTGCTCGGCACGACCAGTGGGGTATGAACCGAGCTGGTGCTGGAGCACTGCACACTGCTGCTCAGGCAGGTGCTCTAGCGCTTCCACAGCCACCAGACTCGTATCCCCCGCCCACTGCTCCGCCGAGACATGACAATCCCAACTCTCCTCCACCTGTGCCCTACTGCCCCCCTCTCCTTCTCCACCTTGGCCGCTGCAGACCAACGCAGGGACAGTAGGCTGCTCAGGTGGTTGCCTCACAAACTCCTCCAACATGTTGACATGACATGTTTCCCCGTCCTCGTGTTCGATCTCAATAGCACCATTACCACACTTCTGAACTTCCGGATCCACCAACTGCAGTTTACTAATATCCGAGGGAGCCAACCTGTCTAATTGCTTCCGAAGCAACCCATGTCCTCCCCAAATATCAAACTGAGCAACCCTTTTTTCTCTCTGTGTGTAACGTTGCTGCCTCGGAGTCTCTTCCTGCCCTACCTCCTCACTAGCTGTGACAGGTCCTGGGGCTTCTCCAGACTCCAACAATGATGCCAATACTGAGTCGCCAAGAAGAGCTGCTGGTACTAAACTCTCCAAACTTTTACCAACATTAGCCGTCTTCTTCCAACCGTTCCTCCGTTGATCAGAAGACTGAGGAATAGGCTGTGACACTTTGGATGCAAGAGATCTTGTAACAACGCAAGCCATAGGTTGTACTTGACACTTCTCTACCCACTCCTGTTCCTCCCTACTCACGTCGGCCGGCTTCTCGGCAGCGACTAAGGGTGAAACCTCAGAAGTAGGCACCGCAAAGTCGTTGCCGAGAAGGAGGTCGACGCCCCCAACAGGCAAGTTCTCCACAATTCCAACATCCAACTCTCGTGTCACACCATCTACTTCCAGTTCCATCCTGACCAACGGGTATGACCTGATAGCATTGATACCTTGCACCTCTACCACCCGTGCCGCGTTTATTGGTCTACCAGTAAAGTTCTTCAACAAAGTCTGAGAGGCACCCGTGTCTCGCAACAGCTCAACTCCATGCTTCTTACCAGCCCACTTCACGCAGCCACGCCCTCGATGGTCGCAAAAGACATCGCGGACAGGGTTCGAGCCTTCCGGATTCTTCTCCACTGGCTGTGTCCCAGCCTCTGACGTTATACCCCGGGCAAACTCAGACGACTTCGGGGACACCCCAATGTTGCGAGCCAAAGACACAACTGCATTAGGTAGCTTGCTTGGACAGGTTCTTGCAAAATGCCCCTCCTTATGACAATGGAAGCACTCTAGCTTTCCCTTGGGCTTCCCTTGAGGTGAGGAAGGACCCGGACCCTTTCTAAACGGGACGGTACTAGGTTTATGGTCAGTTTTGGTGTCGTTGCTCTTGTTCTTAGTATAATTATGTGTATCAGTGTTTCGGGGAGGGGGAGTGTTACGCTCTTTATTGCCTGCATCTATTCTCTGTGCAGAACCGCACCCACAAATCAAAGATAACCGAAGGTCAGCCATCTCAGCTGCCTCCTGAAGAGTTTTTGGGTTTTTTTCTTAAAGATTCAACGTTAGATCGCTGCCCGTACACTTGAAAATTTTTTCTAGAAGCATCAGCTATTTCAACTCCTCAAACGTCGATGCCTTCTCAGAACGCAGCCAGTTTCTAAATGCATCGGACAGATCCCGGGCATGCTCAAGAAAGGTGCACTCACGACCCTTTGTTACACCCCGGAACTTCAATCTGTACGTCACTGGTTGTAACTCGTACTCCCGCAGAACAGCCTCCTTCAATACCTCATAATCGACGCAAGACTCCAAGGGCAATGCATCATATGCCTTGAGTCCTTTACCAACCAACCTAGAGGAAACAAGGGCTGCCCACTTAACCTCGGGCCATTGGTGCTCCCGGCACTTCTTCTCAAAACGCATGAAAAATTCGGTGACGCCCGACTCATCAAATACAGGGACCAACTTGAGCAGGTGCGATAAAGACTGATCAAGACCTCGATTCCCAGAACCGAGACGCTGCCCTGTTGACTCCACCCGAGACTTCTCAAGATCTATGTCTGCACAGTACTTCGTAGCCTCAACCCGAAGCTCAGCCTCACGTATGGCCTTTCTCTCCTGAACCTCCGTCTCATATCTGGCCCTTCTCTCCTCAGCCTCAGTCTCATGCCTTCGTTGCTCAGCCTGCTGGTTAAGTTTAGCCATCTCAAGCTGGAAGATCATATCTGCAGTTAAACCTTGAGGAGGAGGAGATGCAACAATTGGAGACGCCCCCTGTGATCCACCCGGGGGCAAACCACGCTGACAGTGACTATCGGCCTGCGGGAACGTCGGATCCGGAGTTCTAGAGAGCACGATGGGAGTAGAGTGGAGGGGGGGCTTGGCCGAAGGTGCCAAAGCACCCGCTCCATCCTGTGCACCACGCACCCCGCCCAGCACACATGCCACCAGGTCACTTCTCATCATGCTGCTAGTGCTAACATGCCCCATGACCGTGGCCAAACACTGGAGACCATACCGATCAATCCCCGCCACCCGGTTAACAGTAATAGGCATTTCCAGAAATTTCCTTGCATCCTCCTCACTAGTTATTACTCTCATGTCATCTAACAAACCCGGCCTCTGCACCTCAGAGCCTGCTTCCCGTACTGTGTCCTCACTGTACACTGATCCGTCGTCTGACATAGTGTGCACCGAAAATTCTCAACGTTTATAAAAAAAAAGGAGTACCTAAACTCTCATGTAGCACTATTCACTCAAAAATGCTTGTAGACTCTTAAGTGTTATACTACTTGCCAAAAATAAATCTGTGTCCACTATATTCCTTTAACCCTTAATTAGCGGCTCACCACATAAGTCGAGTTAAATAAAGCTGGACTATGTGGCGGCGCTCGACATAGGTCGAGTGGCAATTTCAGCACGTAATGTTGCTGAGAGAGAGAGACAAGTGGTGGCAGGAGACTAGCGAGCGTATGACTGCTCCAGACCACCGCGGAGAACCTACTGACACGAATCTCAGCTCCCTCCTCCCTCTCTCACTCGCTACATACTGAATTATATGGGGAAAGTACCGAATTACATGCTTTTTGCACTCGCGTTGCACGGTTATTGCAAGAAAACTAGCCATCATAAAAGGATCGTTATGGTGTCATTCGAAAGCTCTGTTTATGCCCTTTCAGGGATAGGTACTTGTTTTACGTTCTGGGTCTTATTTAGGCATGAAAATGATCACGTAAACAGCCCTATTTTGGCTAAAAACACCCCGCTGTGCGGTACATATAAATAAACCGCATAGGCCGCTCGTAAGGTGTTAAAGACAAACAAATGACCACAACACTCCTGCAATATTTCTCTAAGTTCACAAAATCCTAAGCAAGGTCGCCATTTGTTATGACCGGGACTCGTATAAAACAAGGGCTCTTAATCATTGGACTAGAAAGGCACACAGCCACAACGGTAACACTAGATCCAACCCTCGAACTGATAATGCCGGCGCACAAAAACACCTATACCCTCCAGAGTTAAATCTGCGATAGCGGGGTATCCTCTAACTCGGTATAAATGCACTACTACTACAGGCTGATGATCTCTGATACAGCCTGATCACAACAACATACAACTACGTTAATAATGTATACAAGGAAAAAGATAGAGAGCTTAATTAAATCACTGGAATGTTTTAACACCTTACGAGCGGCCTATGCGGGTTATTTATATGTACCGCACAGCGGGGTGTTTTTAGCCAAAATAGGGCTGTTTACGTGATCATTTTCATGCCTAAATAAGACCCAGAACGTAAAACAAGTACCTATCCCTGAAAGGGCATAAACAGAGCTTTCGAATGACACCATAACGATCCTTGTATGATGGATAGTTTTCTTGCAATAACCGTGCAACGCGAGTGCAAAAAGCAGGTAATTCGGTACTTTCGGTACATAATTGAGTATGTAGCGAGTGAGAGAGGGAGGAGGGAGCTGAGATTTGTGTCAGTAGGTTCGCCGCGGTGGTCTGGAGCAGTCATACGCTCGCTAGTCTCCTGCCACCACTTGTCTCTCTCTCTCAGCCACATTACGTGCTGAAATTGCCACTCGACCTATGTCGAGCGCCGCCACATAGTCCAGCTTTTTTTAACTCGACTTATGTTGCTCGCCGCTAATTAAGGGTTAAAGCAAACAAGAAGAAGGTATAATTAATGTTACTCTAAACAATAATAAACTGTCACTCCTATATTAAAGAAAGTGAATGAAAGTCCTAAAGCATTGAACAGGAATCTTCTGAAGAAAGTCTGATGCTGCTTAAGATGATCGTATCGGATTTTGAACTGTTATATAAAGCAGGAACAAGATATGACAAGTGTAGGGACATACAGTGTTAACTGGCACGGGAATAACAATAAATGCACAACAGTATTATCTCCAACAACAAAAGAAGTACTTCCTCAGGCAACGCAAAAGCCTGCTCGGGTTGTGCAACTCAACAACAACCAAGGCTTCCAATCAACGTGAATACAAATGCTGCATACATAACATTAGAGTTTATAATCCTAATCGGGTGTCTGCTAGGCGAATAAAGTCTAGCTGGGATGTCGTAGGCTAGGAAACAATGGCTGAGCAAGCGGCTCGTAGCCTAGTGAGGTCCTTAAGACTGTGCGGCCAAATTACGTTAAATGACGGGGTGCTCTCTTGAGAGATCCAGATCGCTAGTATCTGGTTCTCTCATGGCGACCCTCTTCAAGTCAAAGCAAAACGAGTTAGCACAGTGTTGGGTGGCAGAGGCAAAAGCCCTCACTCGCAACACAGTCCTAAACTCACAAGGTACACAGTCAGAAAGACAACCTAGGCTTCCCACGCATCCGTTGCGATTGTACAGGTTCATCAAAGCCTGGTACACATCGGAAATCACAACATCAATAGCCTCACCCCAGTTTAGCATTAAATAGCCCAGCAGACAACCAAGAAATAGGTAGGGAGACACCGCGAGTGTGTCGAACCTCTGCAGACAAAATGTTAACCCCTCCAAAATGTCTAACTAAACATGGCATATCTGAGAGCTTCAGTATATAATACGATGGCCGATATATGAAATCGTGCAGAATCAAAGGGGAGTTATGATGTTAAATAGATTAGAAGCATAAGAGGTAAGAAGTTGAGAGGGAGAGAAAGTGTTCTATAGGTAGAAGTCGGGGACTGGTGGTAAGGGAGGTGTGAAGGATATGCTGGTCACGCAAGCTCTGAGCAAGGAAGGCACAAGACAGCAGGGAGTGCGGGGGGACTACCTCCTGCCGAGGGCGGCAAGGCGGCATGCCACTCAGAGGGCCCGGCCGTGGCATGACAGCACTGAGACAACGCGTAACACTATGCGTACTACCCTCTGCCTCCTTCACTTACTCACTCACACTCTCTAGCTGTATCATTCAGTCTTTTTCATTAAACTTATAACTGATGATATAAAATATAATGCATTGTCACAGACGAAAATAAAGTCCACTTCTATACTGCCTGTGACATGACGATTCACAAGAAAGAAAGTACAACATTGTAGATAGACTGTAGCCCATTTCACTGCCCTGGCGAGCGCTAGTGGCTACCGGGAGGCGATTCTGCCAACGCTGGCAGGCATCACACCGGGACCACCGCCAGGAGAGACCTTTGCGGGCCACTGTCCTTGCCCATGTTCGCCGGGGCCATGCCCGATGACAATCTCGGAAGTTGCCAGTTGCATAACTGGTGTTGTCCGGCAGTACTACTCTCGTTTCCGCCTCGCCTTGCCTTGGCACTGTGAGTGAGAGAGCCTTGTGGTAAGTGATCAGTTTTTTGAAGAGGAGGGATGTGACTCTGATTTTGGTGTGGGGGGATGAGAGACCTTGCTACCATCGCTACTTGGTTTTCCCCTTAGAATTACCCCTGAACCAACGCCCTCTACCCCTTAATTGACCTCGCCCTCTAGGCGTCCCGTTATTTGCAGGGGTAGTGTAAGTCTATGATGACTGGTATGACTGAGCTTGACCACAAAAAGAACTCTTAGCTTTAAAGTTAGATTTAGCTGGCTGCTCACCCTTAGATTTAGAAGTGGTAGCAGTCTGTGAGTCTAGTAAGAAATTTACGGTGCGCCAGGCATCCTCAGACGCAATAATTTCGGTGAATACATTGGACAAAATAAGTCTCGAACAATCTCCGCCGGGAGCTTCCTCATCATGTATATTCTCAGATCTTGGCGGACCCGTACCGCCTCAAAGAGAGCGGTCCGGACGTCGCCGAGAGACTGAATTGAATTTTGGAGAAGAAGACGCATGGTCAGTGAAAGAGCCTTCTGGGTCCGGGAGTCTGTTGCCGACTCAGTCGTTCTCGCCAGAGAGGCCCCTAGTTGGCGGCTGAGTAGGTATTGAGACGCCAGTCTCCAGGCTTTCTGCCTCATTTTAAAATCTTTATCGATCTGGACCTGTGTGGGGGGACAAAAAGGCTCAGGTAACTGGCATAAAGATAGTCTAGGGGCAACCAAAAATTCAAAAATATATTGAGGTATCCCATCCGCCTTGCCTACCGGCATAGAAAACCAGTGATTGTCTTCCGACGGGAGCTGATGACTGCTCTTGTTTGTAATAGTGCTGGCAAACAGCTGGGCCTCTTGTGCCCACACAACCCATGGCCCAGACTCCCCACCCTGAAGATGAACTAAAGATGACCCATCAGAGTCCCTGAAGGGTACAGAATTTAATTCCGGGGTCAAACCCTGTAAAAGCTTAAGATCATTGAACCCATCTGACTTAGTCCAGTCGGAAAAAAGATTTCCAGCGGATGCGGGAGGCAAGGCAGGGGATTGCATTTGGGCAAAATAATCAGGATTATAAAATGTGGGAATGGCCCTGACGACAACATCAAGCACCTCTCCCGACTGGTTCTTGGCCCGCAACTTTTTAGCCTCACTAGCCTCGATTACCCAATGTTCCGGCACAGGCGACTCCTGTAACCGTAGGTGTGCGATCTCGGGGGTGTAGTGGCTTAACAACTGACCAAGATTTGTTTGGTCTGTATAAAAGTGGCATAGGGCCCTTCTTACCGGGAATAGACTTATCAAGTGGGGGGGAGGGGGGGGGGGGTAGCAAATCTGAAAACAGTTTCAAATTGGATGGTAACAAAGCTGTGGCACCCGAAGTGGCAGCCTGAGTAGTGACAGTAGGGGGAGGCAAAGTTACACTAACTTGAGGTTGCACTGGTACCTGCCCTAGAGGTCGCACCACCGGGGCTACTGGTACTGGCACCACTACCTGTCACTCGCCTTTACCCTGTCTCATAAAGTCAAATCACTCTTGCAGTTGTTCCTTAGCTACAAAAATACCACTTTCTTGATCAGACTGGTACGCATAACGTGACGTCTCTGACTCCTGCGTTCCAGATTGGCGAGAAGCTGGGCGTTGGCCAGACGCCAGCTCCTTGTCGTATACTCCTTGTTGGTGCAGATTAGGACCCGGTGACAGGGTCGGGGGGGCCGGCACAGCCTCCAACCGAGACTCGCCGACCCGGGCAGCGGTTTCGTGTGTTTCTGTTTGTGAGTCAAGAACGTAGGTCTCAGACACATCTTTCAGGTTCAGATCCGGAATGTTACAAGTACATGTATGATATAATACCCACCTGTTCTGCGGTGTCCTATTATAATGTTTCTGTCAATTTGAGGAGTTATTGTCGTGTATGTTGATAATGTTGATGCCTGAGGATGGGACAATTCTCCACTTCATCAGACTTGTTGGTCCCAGTCCTGGCAACTAATTAAAACTCCACCAATGCCTTCAGGACCTAGTTGGCCCAGGCTGATAAATATATATATATATATATATATATATATATATATATATATATATATATATATATATATATATATATATATAATACTATTTATTTACTTATATATTTATTTATTTATATATTTCAGAGATGTCCCTCCTAATCTGAATTAATGCACCTGATTAGAATCATAATAGAAAGCCAAATTAGTGATTAAATTGACGATATAAAAACGACCTCACATGCCCAGTTTTGTGTTTTATCAGTTTATCAGTTCTTCCTTGGCACATTATCCCATCTGCCCACCAAATGTTGTGAAACTCGGTTCACGACTGTGTGAGATACCTTGGTTATAGACAAACAACAACAGACGGACAAACAAACAAAGACAAGAACATAACCTCCGTCCATCTTCGCTGGCTGAGTTAATAAATAGATCTGTACCCCTCCCGAGTAAGACAGAGGGATATCAAAGCCGGCGCGAGACAATATAGCGCTCACCCAGGTATGAAGGACGGGGAGGTAGCTAGAGGCGCGCTTGGGGAGACAATATAGCGCTCACCCAGGTATGAAGGACGGGGAGGTAGCTAGAGGCGCGCTTGGGGAGATAGGCTTGATGGATTAGGTAATTTGCATGAAGTGGGACGATCTGTGGTGTGTTTGTGTGGGTGTCAGAGAGAGAGAGAGAGAGAGACAGTGTGTGAGTGAGTGATAGTGAGAGCATGTGCGTAAGAGCACTATGATTGTAAGTGAAATTGTCTATACGCTTTCATGAGCGTGTGTGACTGTGTGTGTGACTTTATGTTTTATGTGTATGAAAGAGACAAATGCCAAACCGTCTGCAACAAGTGTCTCCTTCACAATTGAACAAGGGATAGAGAACCAAATTCAGGGTATAAATTTCTTTGGTGTATTGGAAAAAGTGTGTTATGCTTGTTTAGTATAATGAAATATAGAGGAGGAGGTGTTTGTGAGAGCTATCTGAATTACTCTCTGTGTAGGTAAGATACAAACAGATACAGTCAGGGAAGCCAGACAAATGACACATGAGCTCCAGCAACTCCTCATCACATGCCTATATTTTTTTTTTCTATGAATGCGGGAGACAAAAGGCATAACTGGCTGCATCAAGTGCCTCCCCCAGATTTCAAAGAGTGACAGGGCCGGAATCAAGGGACGTTCGAGCTAAAATGCCTGGACACACGGAGTTTGAAGCAATTTAAGTCATAGGAAGAGGGAAAAACTGTTTCTGGGAGAGAGTTCCAGAGCTCAGCAGTTGAATAGAAGAAAGTCTGAGAAAAGCGTTTCACTCTTCGGTTGGAGAGTTGCACAGAGTATGGGTGGATTGTGTTGCAAGGCGGAGGAGGTGGTATACACTGGGAAAGCTCCGAGGAACACTGATTATTGTAGTAGCGATAGAATAGAGAGAGAGATGCAACATTGCAGCGAAGAGAGAGAGATTGCAGAGAGTTGGTGAGTGGACGGGAGTTAATGATACGAAAGGCTTTCCTTTCTACTTTATCTAGGAGTGCGGTGTGAGAGGATCCTCCCCACACATGTAAACAATACTCGACACAAGGATGCACTGTGCCCCTGTACAGAGCAAGAAGCTGCGCAGGGGTAAAGAACCCCTTGAGGCAGTTGAGCACACCCAGCATCTGAGAGGCTGCCTTGGCGAGACTGGTAATATGGTCTTTCCAAGTGAGAGCAGAAGAAAAAGAGACACCGAGAACATTGAGAGATGATATGAAGGGTTTATTTTTGTATTGGTGAAGAATTAGGGATAGTTCTCTGGAGGTTCCTGACGGGTAGAAAGATGGATAAATTGAGTTTTGGAAGCATTAAATGCAGCAAGGTTTTCTTTACCCCAATTGGAAATAGTACCTAGATCAGCAGATAAGCATTTTATGGCTTCATTATGTTTACTTTTGAGAGACTGCTGGCTGGGGCAATCTGGAAAACTAATTGAGTGGTGCAAGGTAGAGTCGTCTGCATATGAATGGATAGGACTGAATGTACAGTTGAGAAGATCATTTATGAAAATTAGAAAGAGAATAGGAGATAGGACAGAACCCTGAGGAACACCGGAGTTGATAGGATGAGGAAATGAGCGATGGCCGTCCACAACCGCAGCTATGGAACGACCGGAAAGGAAATTAGAGACAAAGGCACAGATGGAGGGACAGAAACCGAAGGAGGGCATTTTGGAAATTAAAGATTTGTGGCAGACTCTATCGAAGGCCTTCGATATGTCTAGTGCAACAGAAAAAGTCTCACCAAAGTCCCGAAAGTTGGATGACCAAGAGTTAGTAAGATATGAAAGAAGAGCACCAGTAGAGCAACCCTTAAGGTAGCCATGCTGGCGATCTGAGAGCAGATTATGAGAAGAGAAATGCTTAAGAAATTTAGAAGCAAGAATAGTTTCAAAAACTTTAGAGATACAAGAGATGAGAGCAATTGGATGATAGTTGGAGGGTTGAGAGTGGTCACCCTTCTTTGGGACAGGTTGAATGAGAGCAAACTCCCAGCAAGAAGGAAAGATGTTAGAGGAGAGACAGAGACGAAAGAGTTTGCCTAGGCAGGGGGTCAGCAAGGAAGCACAGTTTTTAAGAACAACAGGAGGAACAGCGTCCGGACTGTACGCCTTCTTAGTATTAATTATTATGTTCCTTCCAACAACCAACTCTACTCCTAAAATCGATTAATGAAATTTAACAAACATATGTGGCAGTCCGTGGATTCGAACCCAGGACGCTCACACCGGAAATCAACACCTTATGCATCGCACCGCGAAGACAGTTAAAGGATGGTGGACACTGCCTACGATTTATTATGCAACTTCGAATCCTGCATATCAATCTAAGCATGTACACACATCCCAACTGCAACTCACGTAGGCTATGCATATGTGAATGGAAAGAGCAATTAATGGGGCCTTAACCACTAGGGAAGCCCAGAGAGGGTAGAAAGTACAACTTTAGAAGAAACTAGCAGGGGTACCCGGTGTTGCCCGGGTTCAAATTCTACCATTTATTTATGAACACATGAAACACCACCACTACTACTACCATAATCACCATCATCAAACACTACTACCACAATCATCACCTACTACTACCATAATCACCGGCCTCGACCTCCCTGTGCCTCATTAAACGGTGACCTCGATTTCGGCCGCTAAATGACCTCCGATTGTAGATCTGACCTCATCCGTACCCCTATTTTGGGGGGCTGCGAACAACTTTCATTCCATACACATTTTTGATCGGAGGCCGCCTTCTGCCCCAAACGGCCATTTTTTTCATTTTGTTTTTCAATTTCGGCCTCGAAACGACCTCCGATCGTGGCTTCGCCCCCTCTATGACCTGACCCAGGTCAATTGACACCCACATGCAAAGTCTCAGCTCCCCAGGTCCAAAACTGCGGCCACCTATTAAGAACACAGACAGACAAACATACACACAAACTGATTTAATAATATAGATTAGGATATTAGGCATAAGTAGGAGAGAGGGGGGTGGAGAGGGATGAATAGCACTGGAATCATCCAAGGTAGAGTTTCTGGCAAAAGTTTGAGCAAAGGGTTCAGCTTTGTCAGAGGAAGAAATGATGGTTGTGCCATCAGAGTGGAAAAGGGGAGGGAAAGACGAGGAAGAAAAGTTGTTGGAGAGGTTTTTGGCTAGATGCCAGAAAGCTTGGGAAGAGCTAGAGTTGGATAGTTCAATGCATTTATTATTGACTAGCAGGGGTACCCGGCGTTGCCCGGGTGTATTGCAAATATGCTTTCTACATTTCTTGTATGTGTTGTGTAATTTAGTCTGTTCTAAGTATTGAGATATTTGCAATATTCTTGAAGTTGTATTGTTATGCTATTGTGTGTGTTGTATGTATACTATAGATTTATCATTATTCTGTAATGTGTTGGTATACAAATTTATATATTGTGGTATAATTTACTTTGCTTATGTATTCGGATATTTGCATTTCATATTGGTTACCTAGCGTTTCGCTTTTGTTGTTGTGTTGTGGGTATGTTAGTCTGAATTCTGGGTCCTAGATCACAAAATTCTTA
The DNA here is from genome assembly GCA_032716605.1 of Paralithodes platypus. Classification (NCBI taxonomy): domain Eukaryota; kingdom Metazoa; phylum Arthropoda; class Malacostraca; order Decapoda; family Lithodidae; genus Paralithodes; species Paralithodes platypus. The sequence goes on along the minus strand of CM064507.1, from coordinate 8,320,157 downwards.
TCATTTAATTCCCAGGATCAGTCCTTCCTTGGCAGCCGTTGGTTGAGGATGTTTCTTTTGGACGCGGGTTCACAAGTTGTGTTGAACCCCGTCATTAATTATTTCACCAGTTCTATGAGGCATCGTTGTAAGTATTAAGTTTGTGATTTATTATTGAATTCAAGCATAGGGTTATATATTGCGGATGTACGTTCGTGGACGGGAATTGTTTGACTGCCCTTTATTTATTTCACCGGTTATATGAGGAATTGTTGTAAGTATAAAGTTATGGTTTATTAACACCTTACGAGCGGCCTATGCGGTTTATTTATGTGTACCGCACAGCGGGGTGTTTTTAGCCAAAATAGGGCTGTTTACGTGATCATTTTCATGCCTAAATAAGACCCAGAACGTAAAACAAGTACCTATCCCTGAAAGGGCATAAACAGAGCTTTCGAATGACACCATAACGATCCTTGTATGATGGATAGTTTTCTTGCAATAACCGTGCAACGCGAGTGCAAAAAGCAGGTAATTCGGTACTTTCAGTACATAATTGAGTATGTAGCGAGTGAGAGAGGGAGGAGGGAGCTGAGATTTGTGTCAGTAGGTTCGCCGCGGTGGTCTGGAGCAGTCATACGCTCGCTAGTCTCCTGCCACCACTTGTCTCTCTCTCTCAGCCACATTACGTGCTGAAATTGCCACTCGAGTTATGTCGAGCGCCGCCACATAGTCCAGCTTTTTTTAACTCGACTTATGTTGCTCGCCGCTAAATAAGGGTTAATGTATTCAAACATAGTGTTTGTGCATTACTTGTGTACGTTCGTGATCGGGAATTGTTTAATGGGATTTGGAGGCACAATTTTCATGCACTGACGAATCGTTTTGATAAGCTGCTTGAGCTACAACATTCAGTTGGCAGAGATTCTTTAGTTAGTGCTCCATTATGGTTTGTTTTATTATGTGTTCAATAAATCATGATCACGACTGTACATCTATGTGTGTATAAGAATTGTTCAGTTGACTGTAATGCTGTTTAGTGTTCGAGGGTTGGGTTAACAGGGGATAAAAGCTTCATGTTTGGTTTACGCGAGTTGCCAAATCTTTCTGAAATAATTGAAGTAGTTTGAATTAGGTTTCCCTTCACCTTAGCGCCGACTTGGAATTTACATGCATTACATTATTTGCCAGATATGTTCAGCGTAGAATTTTAGTAGCATTTTATTGTTAATTTTCAAGACTTACTTTTGAAGAATAGAGCCACTCTCAATTTACCATATATTAGAATATTAATTTTATTTTTCGATTATTTATCAATGATGCACTAGTAATTGACCTTTTTACTTGTGGATTTCCTTTAATACATAACTATTGCTCACTTATTAATTTATGAAGTTTTGCAAATGAGTGTTAACATTAGAAAAACTGTATGTTGATAAGTTTGTATTCTTCCAGGTCGAAACCTACTGCAATTAATGGTTGTAAGGCATGCTGCGTATTCTTAACTGGTGAAACACCGGGTAATCACCATAATCAACACTACTACTACCATAATCACCATCATCAATCACTACTACCACAATCATCACAATACTACTACTACCATAATCACCGGCCTCGACCTCCCTGTGCCTCATTAAACGGCGACCTCGATTTCGGGCCCTAAATGACCTCAGATTTTGGATTTGACCTCATCTGTACCCCCATTTTGGGGGGCTGCGAACAACTTTCGTTCCATACACATTTTCGATCGGGGGCCTCTTTCTTCCCCAAACGACTATTTGTTTTCAATTGTTTTCATTTGTGTATCAATTTCGGCCTCGAAACGACCTCCGATCGTGGCCTCGCCCCCTCTATGACCTAACCCAGGTCAATTGACACCCACATGCAAAGTTTCAGCTCCCCAGGTCCAAAACTGCGGCCGCCTATTAAGAACAGACACACACACAGACAATCGAACATATTATATAGATTATTATAGATGAAAGAGTGCTTGGCAAGTCGAAGAACAGATTTGGCTTGATTCGGGCAGAAACATAGGAAGAATGAGATGCTTGAGTTTTAAGGCGTCGGTACCGTTTGAATGCTTCCTCCTTGTTGTGGACAGCAGTAAAACAAGCGTGAGTAAACCAAGATTTGTTTGCATTAGACTGAGAGAAAGAAAATGGAATGTATGCTTCCATGCCCGAGAGGATTACCTCGATAATGCGTTCAGCACTCTCCGAGGGTCCTCGGCCACGGAAGCAGAAGTCATGCCCTGATCGATTTTTTTTTTTTTTCCTATGTGATTGAGGGAGGCAAAAGGCAGAATTGCATATAGCGAGTGCCTATCCCATAGTTGAAAGAGTAACAGGGCCAAAATCAAGAGATGATCGTGCCAAAATGCCTGGACACACAGAGTTTGAAGCAATTTAAGTCATAGGAAGAAGGAAAGACTGATTCTGGGAGAGATTTCCAGAGCTCCGCTGTTGAGTAGAAGAAAGTTTGAGAGTAACGTTTCACTCTTGGGTTGGAGAGTTGCACAGAGTAGGGGTGGGATTGAGTTGCAAGACGGGTACCACGTGCCCTACGTAAAGGAGGTGGTATGCACTGGGAAAGCTCTGAGGAACACTGATTATTATAGTAGCGATAGAATAGTGAGAGAGATGCAACATTGCGGCGGAGAGAGAGAGAGATTGCAGAGAGTTGGTGAGTGGACGGGAGTTAATGATACGAAAGGCTTTCCTTTCAACTTTGTCTAGGAGAGCGGTGTGAGAGGAACCTCCCCACACATGTGAACAATACTCAATACAAGGACGCACTATGCCCCTGTACAGAGCAAGAAGCTGTGCTGGGGAAAAGAACCCCATAAGGCGGTTGAGCACACCCAGCTTCTGGGAGGCTGCCTTAGCAAGACTGGTAATATGGTCCTTCCAAATGAGAGCAGAAGAAAAAGAGACACCAAGAATATTGAGAGAAGATGAAGGGTTGATTTTTGTATTGTTGAAGAATAAGGGATAGTCCGCTGGGAGATCCTGACGGGTAGATAGATGGAGAAATTGGGTTTTGGAAGCATTAAAGGTAACAAGGTTTTCTCTGCCCCAATTGGAGATAGTATTTAGATCCGAATTTAAGAGTGCTATGGCTTCTTTACGTTTGTCGTTAAGGGATTGCTGGCTGAGCGTTCTGAAAAATTAATGGAGTAGTGTAAGGTTGAGTCGTCTGCGTATGAATGGATGGGAATTAAGGTACAGTTAAGGAGATCATTAATTAGAAAGATAATAGGAGATACGACAGAGGTACAATCTACTCATGTGTGTGTGTATTTGGCAAAGAGAAAGATATACATACATTTACATGGATACACTGGCCACAAAGATCAATCTATCCCAAGGCTGTGGTCGGGACAGGATAGTAAGGGATAGTGAAAGGAAAGGATAACAACGTTTCCTTACATTTACATAAATTTACATATATACACATAATGCACAGACCTTGCAGTCCCCACTACGCAATCCGGAATTAATGCTAACAAAGAATTTGCTACAAAGTGGAATGTAAAGATAGGAAAGCAGAAGGCTCTCTCCCCACCTTCCGACCATGGGTCGGCATGAAATTAAGTTGGGGAGACAAGGCCCCTAGCAGAATGAGACAATTTCTACTGGGAATTCGTAGTAAAGAAGGAAGTTGAGAAATATTGTATACTACTGACGCTTAATCCAAGAGAGAGAGAGAGATAGTGTGCATATTGTATACTACTGACGCTTAATCCAAGAGAGAGAGAGAGAGATAGTGTGCATATTGTATACTACTGACGCTTAATCCAAGAGAGAGAGAGAGAGATAGTGTGCATATTGTATACTACTGACGCTTAATCCAAGAGAGAGAGAGAGAGATAGTGTGCATATGAAAGTATTATGCCTGTCGGAGGGATTATCTACGTTTTTCGTCAGCTGCAGAGAGAGTTAAGTAATCGGAGAGTGGGAATAGCATAATCGCGTGAGAATGAGTGGGGGGTTTGGTGTGCGAGGTAGGCGAGTGTTGGGGAGGGATGATTGTCAGTAAACAAAATATATTAAAATGAGAGAAAGGCTTAGAGAGTGAAAGGCTGATATATTAATTATTGGACATTTTGGAATATGGTGGAATAATTATACTATTATGCTAGTGATTGGTGTGAGAGTGAAAGGAATGAGTGTAAGGTTAGTGCAGTTATGTGTGAGTGTGTGTGTGAGAGAGAGAGAGAGACCGAGAGAGAGAGAATGGCATCAGTTAGATTAACTGAATGCTGTAATGTGTGAAGGTGAGTGAAAAAGCGAGAAAGGATGAAAGCAAGTCATAGGGTGTGGGGATGAGTGGAAGGGTGTAAGGGTAAATGGCGTGGTGTGGATTTGTAAGTGGGAAGTAAGTGGAGGAAGTGAGGTGAGTAAACAGATGGGCTTAAGGGTGTGAAGAGGACCTAGACAATTAGTGGAGGGATGGGAAGGGAAGGTGAATGACGGCAAGTGCATACTGAATAAATCTGAACACTTAATTGTAACGGGAGTGTTACACGTAAATAGTGTTCTTCGGTTTATTTATTCAAAATCAATACATAAACTATTAACATGTTCACTATGTTAACAATATCTATTACAATTAACCCCTTGAAGATCTAAGACGCATTTTCAAATTTTATTGACGAGTTTATGCATTATTATAATTAGACGACTTAATGCATTTTAGGAAGGGTATCTATGAATCAGAGGGGTAAACTTTATCTCAATTAACTCCTTAGCTCCCACAACTTCACCATAATCTTTATAAAATCGTCTAATGACAGCAAAAACAAGCTGTCAAAATGCGTCATGATCCTCAAAGGGTTAAATGTTCATGTTTTCAGTGTGGTGTGGTGTTTAGCTGCAGAGTGTACGCCAGAGAGAAAGTTTGTCAGGCTCTACAGAAGGGTTTGACAGTTATGGGAACGTTGCGATAGTCAGTGGAAGAGAGGGTCAGGGTGAACAGAAGGGCGTCAGGGTGTGCAAAAGTGATTGAACCGAAGGGATGGCTGAGAGAGTGAAAGGGTACAAATGGAAGGCCTACGAGGGGGTGGGGAAGTGTTTTCATAGTAGGTGGAAGGGTGTGAAGGCAAGCTAAGCAATTTATTGGAAATCGAATATCGTGATTTGAACCCCTTCTGTACCAGATACGTCTTATTTATTTTATTCGTGCTATATTTATATGATTTTGTGCAGCTTAAAATGGATCGGTGGTAGTGAAAAGAGTTAAGTGAGATAGTTTGAACCCTGTTAACTCCTTCAGACATATTATGTTCCAATAAGTCCGAGGAGGCGGGAGCCCCGGGATCATTGCCACTGCCTCGCACTACACTCACAACAACACTGCGGCCGTTAGAATTATCGGAGGTGGCTGAGGTTGCCACCAACGGTTTTATCGTAAGGTAACTTATCGGACTTACTGAGCTCCATATGACGCTAGTGCGTCATATAACTTATTATAGAGGCATGGAGATAAGTCCATATGACGCGATCACGTCATATAAGTTTTTGGTTCACTAGTCCATGTGACGCGATCGCGTCATATATGTCTGAGTGAGTTAATTGCCGGAAGCCCTTTTTAAACTGAAGAAAATTGTCTGATTGTATGTAACATAATATTAAAGGGATGTCAACTGGACAGAAGAGGTTACCGTGAGAGTATCCTAGGGAGGGTAGTATTCCTAAACAGTTATTTTATCTTCGCAGAACCTGATACCGAAACAATACTCTGGGAACTAGTGTTGTTTGCAGACATTAGATGGATTAAGATTTTAATTTCTAGAGGTAACATAATTTGTTTTAAGTTATGTCATCCATTAACAGCACTACAAAGGAAAAACATTACTTAGCCCTTACTGTACCGATGACGTACGTTTTTAATTTTTGTTTTCAGCTGTATTTAGATGATTTATGAAGTTCAGGAAAAATCTATGGGAGCTAAAATTATTAATTGAGATGGTCTTTTCATGGCTAGACGTCCTTCCTAAGCTGGTTAAAAGTATCTAATAATTGCCAGAATATAACGACAAGGACGTCCCCGGTACTGAAGGGGTTAAGGGGAGCCTGAACCTTACACCCCCAATTCACCCTGTATCAGAGATTTTGTTTCTGGCATTATACCATCTTAATACCAATGGAAATACTAAGACTCGTTGAAAAAAATCAGCTCTCTATTTGCGCGCGTGCGAATTTCATTGCACTATATGAAAAATCTAAGGAGTCATTGAACAATTTTCAAATTTCCCCCAATTTTTGACTGGCGTATCCTACAAGCATCCCCTACAACGGTGTGTTCTCGTTTTCCCATATTGAATAATCGAAGGTGCTGAACAAAAATATATAATATTTATATTTTTTGGGTAGCGCAAATTTCGACATGAAAAAGGACGAGTCTTGGAAAATATTTGAGATTTGGCCATTATCTAAATGCTCTGCCGTTGCTATATAGTCCTATATATAGTGTGTAGAAGGGGAACGAAGCAGAGCAATATACAAAAGTGTCATTACACTTGGGAGTTGCGATATATGATCTCTGGAAATCGTAAAACCATTATAATCATAGCTTTATTCCCATAATTTTTGGGAACATAGCTTAGTTTCTCATACCAGAGACATTTTCTATTAGTAAGGTGCTAGAGATAACTGAGATGTATGGGAAACTAATGTAGAAAGCTTCATTCAGCAGCCCTTACACAAACTTTCCCAAGAAATTATATATAAATCCATGATATTGGAAGCCACGGGGCAGGGGGGGGGGGGGGGGTGGTTAGGGATGTCATATGTGTGTTTATGCCCTCATATGATAGTTTCTATTGTTTACAGAAGCCTTTTAGACAAACAACACCAACAAAAAAAAAAAAATGGGCTGAGGGTAAACAAAAATTGTTGATTGGGGGTTGTGGTTGAACCCCCGTTCGGGGGGGGGGTTATGGATGCGATATGTATTTTTTTGCCCTCCTATGCTATTCTCCATGTTGAAAGAAGCATTTTAGAATAAAAACAAAACATTTGAAATTTTGATTTCAAGGTTCAGCCATGGTTAATTAAGACCACAAGGTTGAGTCTCTGCAGATGGGTTTGTCAGTGAGGGGAAATGTTGAGGGGGGATGGGTATTTTTGTTGGCCGATGTTTTCATATACATATTACCGTATATTTTTAGTTTCTTCCCTACACCTCCATCAAGCTTAAAAAATCACCAAGATTCCTATGTACATTTTTTGGTGAACCTGACTTTTTAGACCGACAGCGATTTCAATAAGTTTTAGTTTGTATTTTTTCATTTTTCCTTCAGATATAGTGTTGTTTTATACTGAAGAGGAGCTGAAATGAGTATTTACCCATTATCCAACAATCTAAAAAAAACGCCCCCCACTAGTGGGGAGGGCTATGAAGTTCAGGGAAAATGAGGGGTTAAAAGCATAAAAATACAAAAATCAAAACTTGGCTCGAGTTTTCTCAAATTGCAAACCCATATAACCAAATTTTGTGAATACCCTAGCCAACTTTTGACGAAAGCTGGCTCGGATTTCACGGGGTGGAGTGGGTAGCCTAATATATTATGTTATAAAAATAGTCAACTTTGGGAAGACATTAGCCTAACCTAACCTATCCTAGTATTATGGGTGGGGGCTGCCACCCCCGCTGGTTGGGTTAGGCTATTATTTATTTTTTATTTTATTTTTTTTAATATGATAAACTATTAGCCTAACCTAACAACCTTACCTAACCTAACCTAGTATGTGGGTGGGGGCTGCCGCCCCCACACCCCCGCTGCTTAGGTACTGGCTGAAAAACTTATTGTTTTACAGTATACTGTATTTTAGCGTTTTTTTTTTTGTTCTCCCTTATAACACATTTCAGCTCTTAATGACATATATAGCAATAATGTATATGCTCTACCGAACCTATTAGGCCTAAAAAGATCGATGGGCTAACTGTCGGTCCAAAACATCAGTATAACCCATTTTTCGGTAGAAAAATATCCCGGGCGGAGGACGGTTCCTCTTATAATTACAGGCTCGCTATCGCTCGCCAGGAAATATCGACAACTGAATAGCACGAAAGGTTCTAAAATTGACAATGAAATGGGGTGAAAGGTATTAGAATCGCCAAACTAAAAGGGCGAACGGCTTATGATCTCAAAACATATGGGGCTAAACATGAGGAAGAAGGGGATTCCAAAGAAACCAATTCCCTCCCCCTTTAAGAGTACAATGGTTGAGGCACTGCAGAAGGGTGAGCGGAATGGTAAGAGAGTCGGCAGAAGAGGGCGGAGAGAAGGACGTGAGGTTGTGCTAATGGGATTGATTGACATTGTATAGGTGATTGTGAGGGCGAGTGGTTGGGTGTACAATCGCGCTAAGAAGTCATGACTTGATTCCCAGTACCTTTTGTTCAGAAAGTGCTATCTGGCAACTATTGAGGCTCTACTATATTCATATATTACACACCGGGGAGAACTGTATTGAAGGACAAAATACCCAAAACACGATATATAAGTATTGTTACAATATATTTATCTCATTATGTGAGAGCAAACCAAATAATACGAAAGTTGAGACTAACCCGAACGAAAGAATATGAAACTCGTAGTATTTCGCTCACTAGATTCAGGATTAAAATGTGGAGGAAGTCTCTTAATGATTTTGTTACTCTTTAAGCCAACAATACTGGGAGAAAAGTATCTCATAAAATTAAAACCAACCGTTAAAAGTAATATTCAACCCACGAGTGTCAATAAATCACGTAAATAAACATATAACAGATTGTTTTTTCCACATTTAATTCTCTAAGTGGGACAAGTCTGCCTTAAAAAACAACGCGGTCTCCAGTATATTTTGGGATAAAGCTTGAATACTCGAGAACAGCTTGTATTTTGTATAGACAGACGATGAAATTTCACTTATAACATATTTAATAGCCCATAGGGACACCCATATAGGAATGAAAGATGGAAAGGCATGTAGTAAAGGACAAAGGTGGATATATGAGCGGAAGAGATACACTCTCCCTCATATACTGGCAGTGACTGACTTGCATTTTTCTGCAGGCCTCCAGGCGACAGGCCCAGGAAGTGTAACATGCTAGATAGCGCCAGGAAATTAAATAATTTCATTATTCTATAAACATATTGAAAACAAACCTTACTTATATAATTCAAACAACAACATAAATATAATTTAAAAGGCCTCAATAGGTTAATTTTGTCAGTAGGCCAATTATTGGGAATATCCGGAGACCTATAGTTATAAATTAGGAAATGACTGGGCTCTGACGGGCAGTGGAGAGTTGCCAGCGGTAGCCAGATTTGGGGACTTTTGTCCGAGCCTTAGAAAAATCGAGTCATGACTTCTTAGCGCGATTGTACACTAGAGACTGAAGGTTTGGTGGAGTGTCTTGGTAATGAGTGGAAAGGTGTGGGAGTTTATGGAAGGGAATGGGTGTGTGAGGAAGGATGGGATTGTGTGGTTGATTGTGAGGGCGAGTGGCTGGGTGTATACTAAAGTCTGAAGGTTTGGTGAAGTGTCTTGGTATTGGCTGGGAGGGTGTGGGAGTTCATGGCATATCATTTGGGTCTGCGAAAACCTGAATATACAGCCTTTTTTTTTTTTTGGCACTTGGGAAGATTGTTATCAACGAAGATAAAGCGAGATTGAGTGTTAATTTTGAATATAGATCTTAACACCAACCAGGTTCAGAAAGGTAGCGTAATGGTTAGAGTGTTTAAGATCTGTATGTGGTATCCCAGGTTTGAATCCCGGGAGGATCACATGCTTTCATTAATTTTGTTGTGAAGTGCTTGGTTTTCGGAATGAAATAAATAACTTAGATTATAGGTTTGAGTCCCGAAGGGAAGAAGGAAAACCTAATATTTAGTAGTGGCCCCGGAATCATTGATGATGCGCCTTAACGTTGGTAATGGCCAATCTTTCAACTCAAGCTTGCCTTTCAAACTTCCCGCCCGGGAGAGATCAAAATACGATTGCCACACATCGTGAGCGAAACGCTCTTAAAAAACACTCACAGACTCGTCCTATATGATGTGGGGACCACTACTAGAAAAAACTAGTACACAAATTATTAAACTTTGATCTTAGCATTGCGCTTCTCAGGCGTCTGCTGTTTGTGTACGCTTCGCTTTCCTCACCGAAGCGCTAGCTCCTCCTTAACTGATATATCAAGACTTTCGAAACATAGCAGATGAATGGGAAGGGATGGCCAAAATCGTCAATGATTCCGGGACCACTACTAAATATTAGGTTTTCCTTCTTCCCTTCGGGACTCAAACCTATAATTTATTAGTGGCCCCTTCATCATTGACGATGTGCCTGATATCTCAAGACTGGAGGGGGACATTCATCATGAACATCAAAAAACACTAATAAACTACGAAGGTCCAAGGAGACACGTACCAAAAAAGATCAGTTTAATAAAATATAATAAAGTATTGTACAGGCAGGGTTCCTTAAAGGTACACTGCGGTGTTTACGTTTGACAGAACAGTTGGTGAAACACATAAACTATACAAATAGCTTAGAATACATAAATAAAGAAATCTTTTATCAATACTGATAATAAGTTGGCCTATATATTCATGGCCCCAGGTACTATATTACAAAATATTTGTACTCTCTCTTTTAATCCTAATCCTTAAGATTAATGAGTATATATAATGAACTCTATTGCATCTATAAAGTTAACATAACATTTTCCTGACTAGACTTAATTGAGTCGAAGGAATGGGTTATCACATGACCTTTCATTCTCGTCATATCTTGTTTCACATAAGAGGCAGGTCAGAGTCCCTAGCTAGGGTACTCCCCCCACCCCCCCCTTTTCTTTACAACATAGCTTAAAACTAGACTTTCTGCCTTAATGCTACACATGTACGAGAAGGTTTCATGAGATTCACGGACAGGTAACATGGTAGAAATGTATGATTAGACGACCACATCTGTGTCTATTGAATATCATCGAGAGAGTAATTGTGGAGGAATCTGAGTGACACCGCCCACTTCCGAATTTCGTGGGCCCTAGCCAACACGCCCGGATTACTCTCCAGAATCACCTCTACTAATAACGCAGCTAGCCTGTGTTTTTGGGGACGTTTACCTGTCCGCGAAACCAGAGGGAGCCCGCCTGTGACGAGCGGGACCCCCGCATAAATAACATAAGGGTTTGGACCGGACAAAGTAAATGGTACCGATCGCCCTGTTTCAGAAGTGGAACTTCAAACTCTGTAAATACATGATTACTATGTTCATTCTTTGTAATAAAGTTAGGAGCAGGGGCAATATGGACACTCATGTTGCGCCTCTATATATCTATCTATATCTATCTATATGCTCAGGCCCAATCCCCACTTTTCCTATTTTTTATTTTATTTTCCTCTTTTTCATGATTTTTTTGTTTTGTTTTTGTATTTTCTTGGGGGTGGCATCGAAAATCGTAAACAGGTTGGCTCCGAACTCATCGCCGCCAACTCAGACACCCTGTCACCTGTAGCCAATGCCATTAGAAAAATGGCCTTTTAAAGTTTTAACTCGAAAGGAGGATCATGGCAATATTTACGTGATTGAAGCATTTCAAGGGTCAGATCAAGTGACCAGGTGGGTGTGAGTTGACGAGGAGGGGGGCGAAGCTGGAAGCAAGACCTCATGAAACCCTTTTCCTCTGCCTCCGGCACGGACAAGCCTGTTAAATCTAAAACAGGTGTCCGAATTGCTGTGAGGTGATTCCTTAATGTGACAACTAATAGCTTTTGAATATCAAAAAGGTAATTTGAATAATTAAAAACCAGAGCCACCGAGGACTGTTGTTGATCAGTTTCTACTATCCAGGTAGTAAACGACTTCCAGTGAGATTGATACTGTATTTTGGGTTGATTTAGCATATTGATTAATCAATTTATGAGTCACGGATTCCCCAAACTGGCCTATAGCCACTTGGCCCTCTGAATGTCCATAAGGCAAAATTCAGCGAGGTCTTGAGGTTTCCAACTGTGTCTAAATGGAAGTACGAGATCGGGAGTGACACCGGGTTCTCGCACCTCGTCTTCAATTGATTGTACCAAACTTGAGCCGGCAACATTGGCGCGATCATCGAGACCATGCCTCGATAACCCCGTAGTTTGTGAACTACTTTGCACATTAAGGATGCGTCTGGAGGTGGAAATAGATAAATGGAGCTCCATTTGTTCCACTCTACCAGAAATGCGTCTGGACCCCCCGCCGGATTTTGACTCCGCCGTGTGAGGTACAGAGGCAGCTTGTGCGTTGCCTCTGACGCAAACAAGCCCACTTTTGGATGGTAGTGTTCGGCAGTCATCCTTTGAAAGATGTTTTGCTTGAGAGCCCATTCTACTTGAGTGCTCTGTCTCCGAGACAGAGCGTCCGCCCATACGTTCGCCACGCCGGGCAGATATGTCTCGTGAAGATAAATCTCTAGCTTCGGAGGTAGTCAAAAGATCTTTTCCGACAACCCTTGAGATCTCGCTGACCCTTGCTTTTCAATGCATGTCACCGCATTCAAGTTGTCCATTCTGAAGGCAAGATACTTTCCTGCCTGGCTCATGCCGCGCTCCTGTAAAAAGATTAGTGGGACTAGCAACTCCTTGGCATTGATATGAAGATGATTTGATATTGACATTAGACCCTGTCCCTGATATCCTAGGTTTGACTGGTAACCCCATCCCAGGGTTCCTGATGCGTCTGTATCGATCCAGACCGTTGGAGGCGGAGCTGTTCAAGTCAAGGAGGAGTGTATTACTTCTGGCTTCGCCCAGGTCACCAGGAGGTTGTGGAATAAATTTTGAATTTTCCTCAGTGTTTCTGCTAGCAACAGCGGAATGCACCTGTTTCCTTCCAAAATAATTCTTTTGACCTTCAGACGACCTAAAGCTGTATTCAATTGAGTGAGCCCACCAGAGACTCCCAGATCCTCCTCGTTGTTATCAGAGAATGAAGAAACCGAAAGTTTCCTCCAAAATCACTGACGGTTGTCCTCGCTCTGACTCAGAGTGAGTAACTCGGTATCCCAGATAAGGCCCACCCATTGGATTTTCCTGGTGGGGATCAAGGAGAACTTTGCTAAGTTCACCTTGAACCCCAAGGCAGCTACATGATTTAATACCTGTTGAACATGTTGAAGGCATATTATTCTGCATTTTGCTACCACTAGCCAATCGTCTAGGTAACACCATGATCCCCAGTTCAAGCAATGGTAGCAAAGCCTGTCGGACTAATTTTGTGAAAACTCGGGGTGCTAGATTTAATCCAAAAGGGCATTCTCTGAAAGAAAGAAGTTTGATCGCCGTTGCATAAAGCTAGATACTGTTGAAAGCGTTTGTTGATTGGGACATGCCAGTAGGCATCTGTTAGATGTAATGAGCACATCCAGCCCTGCGGCAGGAGTGTTAATCTGATCTGATTCACAGTCAGCATCCTGAATGACTGATTGTGAATGTGTGTGTTGAGATATGAGAGGTCGATCACCGGCCTCATCTAAACACTGTCCCATTTTGGCACCAAAAACAACCTGGATATGAACACGGGCATTGACACAGGACTGGGGATAATGATCTGCTTTTGGACCATCTCTGTGACGATTGATCCCACCTCCAATGAAACATGATTGAATTCTGTGGGGATACGTAAACGGGGTCGCCGGTGTTACGACCGGGACTCGTATAAAACAAGGGCTCTTAATCATTGGACTAGAAAGGCACACAGCCACAACGGTAACACTAGATCCAACCCTCGAACTTATAGTGCCGGCGCACAAAAACACCTATACCCTCCAGAGTTAAATCTGCGATAGCGGGGTATCCTATAACTCGGTATAAATGCACTACTACTACAGGCTGATGATCTCTGATACAGCCTGATCACAACAACATACAATTACGTTAATAATGCATACAAGGAAAAAGATAGAGAGCTTAATTAAATCACTGGAATGTTTTAAAGCAAACAAGAAGAAGGTATAATTAAAGTTACTCTAAACAATAATAAACTGTCACTCCTATATTAAAGAAAGTGAATGAGTCCTAAAGCATTGAATAGGAATCTTCTGAAGAAAGTCTGATGCTGCTTAAGATGATCGAATCGGATTTTGAACTGTTATATAAAGCAGGAACAAGATATGACAAGTGTAGGGACATACAGTGTTAACTGGCATGGGAATAACAATAAATGCACAATAGTATTATCTCCAACAACAAAAGAAGTACTTCCTCAGGCAACGCAAAAGCCTGCTCGGGTTGTGCAACTCAACAACAACCAAGGCTTCCAATCAACGTGAATGAAAATGCTGCATACATAACATAAGAGTTTATAATCCTAATCGGGTGTCTTCTAGGCGAATAAAGTCTAGCTGGGATGTCGTAGGCTAGGAAACAATGGCTGAGCAAGCGGCTCATAGCCTAGTGAGGTCCTTAAGACTGTGCGGCCAAATTACGTTAAATGCCGGGGTGCTCTCTTGAGAGATCCAGATCGCTAGTATCTGGTTCTCTCATGGCGACCCTCTTCAAGTCAAAGCAAAACGAGTTAGCACAGTGTTGGGTGGCAGAGGCAAAAGCCCTCACTCGCAACACAGTCCTAAACTCACAAGGTACACAGTCAGAAAGACAACCTAGGCTTCCCACGCATCCGTTGCGATTGTACAGGTTCATCAAACCTGGTACACATCGGAAATCACAACATCAATAGCCTCACCCCAGTCTAGCATTAAATAGCCCAGCAGACAACCAAGAAATAGGTAGGGAGACACCGCGAGTGTGTCGAACCTCTACAGACAAAATGTTAACCCCTCCAAAATGTCTAACTAAACATGGCATATCTGAGAGCTTCAGTATATAATACGATGGCCGATATATGAAATCGTGCAGAATCAAAGGGGAGTTATGATGTTAAATAGATTAGAAGCATAAGAGGTAAGAAGTTGAGAGAGAGAGAAAGTGTTCTATAGGTAGAAGTCGGGGACAGGTGGTAAGGGAGGTGTGAAGGGTATGCTGGTCAGGCAAGCTCTGAGCAAGGAAGGCACAAGACAGCAGGGAGTGCGGGGGGACTACCTCCTGCCAAGGGCGGCAAGGCGGCATGCCACTCAGAGGGCCCGGCCGTGGCATGACGTCATTGAGACAACGCGTAACACTATGCGTACTACCCTCTGCCTCCTTCACTTACTCACTCACACTCTCTATCTGTATCATCCAGTCTTTTTCATTAAACTTATAACTGATGATATAAAATATAATGCATTGTCACAGACGAAAATAAAGGCCACTTCTATACTGCCTGTGACATGACGATTCACAAGAAAGAAAGTACAACATTGTAGATAGACTGTAGCCCATTTCACTGCCCTGGCGAGCGCTAGTGGCTACCGGGAGGTGATTCTGCCAACCCTGGCAGGCATCACACTGGGACCACCGCCAGGAGAGACCTTTGCGGGCCACTGTCCTTGCCCATGTTCGCCGGGGCCATGCCCGATAACAATCTCGGAAGTTGCCAGTTGCATAACTGGTGTTGTCCGGCAGTACTACTCTCGTTTCCGCCTCGCCTTGCCTTGGCACTGGGAGTGAGAGAGCCTTGTGGTAAGTGATCAGTTTTTGGAAGAGGAGGGATGTGACTCTGATTTTGATGTTGGGGGGATGAGAGACCTTGCTACCATCGCTACTGGGTTTTCCCCTTAAAATTACCCCTGAACCAACGCCCTCTACCCCTGAATTGACCTCGCCCTCTAGGCGTCCCGATATTTGCAGGGGTAGTGTAAGTCTTTGATGACTGGTATGACTGAGCTTGACCACAAAAAGAACTCTTAGCTTTAAAGTTAGATTTAGCTGGCTGCTCACCCTTAGATTTAGAAGTGGTAGCAGTTGTGAGTCTAGTAAGAAATTTACGGTGTCCAGGCATCCTCAGACGCAATAATTTTGGTGAATACATTGGACAAAATAAGTCTCGAACAATCTCCGCCGGGAGCTTCCTCATCATGTATATTCGCAGATCTTGGCGGACCCGTACCGCCTCAAAGAGAGCGGTCCGGACGTCGCCGAGAGACTGAATTGAATTTTAGAGAAGAAGACGCCTGGTCAGTGAAAGAGCTTTCTGGGTCCCGGAGTCTGTTGCCGACTCAGTCGTTCTCGCCAGAGAGGCCCCTAGTTGGCGGCTGAGTAGGTATTGAGACGCCAGTCTCCAGGCTTTCTGCCTCATTTTAAAATCTTTATCGATCTGGACCTGTGTGGGGGGACAAAAAGGCTCAGGTAACTGGCATAAAGATAGTCTAGGGGCAACCAAAAATTCAAAAATATATTGAGGTATCCCATCCGCCTTGCCTACCGGCATAGAAAACCAGTGATTGTCTTCCGACGGGAGCTGATGACTGCTCTTGTTTGTAATAGTGCTGGCAAACAGCTGGGCCTCTTGTGCCCACACAACCAATGGCCCAGACTCCCCACCCTGAAGATGAACTAAAGATGACCCATCAGAGTCCCTGAAGGGTACAGAATTTAATTCCGGGGTCAAACCCTGTAAAAGCTTAAGATCATTGAACCCATCTGACTTAGTCCAGTCGGAAAAAAGATTTCCAGCGGATGCGGGAGGCAAGGCAGGGGATTGCATTTGGACAAAATAATCGGGATTATAAAATGTGGGAATGGCCCTGACGACAACATCAAGCACCTCTCCCGACTGGTTCTTGGCCCGCAACTTTTTAGCCTCACTAGCCTCGATTACCCAATGTTCCGGCACAGGCGACTCCTGTAACCGTAGGTTGTGCAACCTCGGGGTGTAGTGGCTTAACAACTGACCAAGATTTGTCTGGTCTGTATAAAAGTGGCATAGGGCCCTTCTTACCGGGAATAGACTTATCAAGTGGGGGGGAGGGGGGGGGGGGGGTAGCAAATCTGAAAACAGTTTCAAATTGGATGGTAACAAAGCTGTGGCACCCGAAGTGGCAGCCTGAGTAGTGACAGTAGGGGGAGGCAAAGTTACACTAACTTGAGGTTGCACTGGTACTTGCCCTAGAGGTCACACCACCGGGGCTACTGGTACTGGCACCACTACCTGTCACTCGCCTTTAACCAGTCTCATAAAGTCAAATCACTCTTGCAGTTGTTCCTTAGCTACAAAAATACCACTTTCTTGATCAGACTGGGACGCATAACGTGACGTCTCTGACTCCTGCGTTCCAGATTGGCGAGAAGCTGGGCGTTGGCCAGACGCCAGCTCCTTGTCGTATACTCCTTGTTGGTGTAGATTAGGACCCGGTGACCGGGTCGGGGGGGCCGGCACAGCCTCCAACCGAGACTCGCCGACCCGGGCAGTGGTTTCGTGTGTTTCTGTTTGTGAGTCAAGAACGTAGGTCTCAGACGCATCTTTCAGGTTCAGATCCGGAATGTTACAAGTACATGTATGATATAATACCCACCTGTTCTGCGGTGTCCTATTATAATGTTTCTGTCAATTTGAGGAGTTATTGTCGTGTATGTTGATACTGTTGATGCCTGAGGATGGGACAATTCTCCACTTCATCAGACTTGTTGGTCCCAGTCCTGGCAACTAATTAAAACTCCACCAATGCCTTCAGGACCTAGTTGGCCCAGGCTGATAAACACAAAACTGGGCCATGTGAGGTCGTTATTATATCGTCAATTTAATCACTAATTTGGCTTTCTATTATGATTCTAATCAGGTGCAATAATTCAGATTAGGAGGGACATCTCTGAAATATATAAATAAATAAATATATAAGTAAATAAATAGTATTATATATATATATATATATATATATATATATATATATATATATATATATATATATATATATATATATAATACTATTAATAATATACTATTAATATATATACTATATATATATATATATAATATATATATATATATAATTATATATATATATATATATATACTATTTATTTACTTATATATTTATTTATTTATATATTTCAGAGATGTCCCTCCTAATCTGAATTATTGCACCTGATTAGAATATAATAGAAAGCCAAATTAGTGATTAAATTGACGATATAATAACGACCTCACATGGCCCAGTTTTGTGTTTTATCAGTTTATCAGTTCTTCCTTGGCACATTATCCCATCTGCCCACCAAATGTTGTGAAACTCGGTTCACGACTGTGTGAGATACCTTGGTTATAGACAAACAACAACAGACGGACAAACAAACAAAGACAAGAACATAACCTCCGTCCATCTTCGCTGGCTGAGTTAATAAATAGATCTGTACCCCTCCCGAGTAAGACAGAGGGATATCAAAGCCGGCGCGAGACAATATAGCGCTCACCGAGGTATGAAGGACGGGGAGGTAGCTAGAGGCGCGCTTGGGGAGACAATATAGCGCTCACCGAGGTATGAAGGACGGGGAGGTAGCTAGAGGCGCGCTTGGGGAGACAATATAGCGCTCACCGAGGTATGAAGGACGGGGAGGTAGCTAGAGGCGCGCTTGGGGAGACAATATAGCGCTCACCCAGGTATGAAGGACGGGGAGGTAGCTAGAGGCGCGCTTGGGGAGACAATATAGCGCTCACCCAGGTATGAAGGACGGGGAAGTAGCTAGAGGCGCGCTTGGGGAGATAATATAGCGCTCACCGAGGTATGAAGGACGGGGAGGTAGCTAGAGGCGCGCTTGGGGAGACAATATAGCGCTCACCCAGGTATGAAGGACGGGGAGGTAGCTAGAGGCGCGCTTGGGGAGATAATATAGCGCTCACCGAGGTATGAAGGACGGGGAGGTAGCTAGAGGCGCGCTTGGGGAGACAATATAGCGCTCACCCAGGTATGAAGGACGGGGAGGTAGCTAGAGGCGCGCTTGGGGAGACAATATAGCGCTCACCCAGGTATGAAGGACGGGGAGGTAGCTAGAGGCGCGCTTGGGGAGACAATATAGCGCTCACCGAGGTATGAAGGACGGGGAGGTAGCTAGAGGCGCGCTTGGGGAGACAATATAGCGCTCACCCAGGTATGAAGGACGGGGAGGTAGCTAGAGGCGCGCTTGGGGAGATAATATAGCGCTCACCGAGGTATGAAGGACGGGGAGGTAGCTAGAGGCGCGCTTGGGGAGATAGGCTTGATGGATTTGGTAATTTGCATGAAGTTGGAGGATGTGTGGGGTGTTTGTGTGTGGGGGTGTCTGAGAAAGAGAGAGTGTGTGTGTGTGTGTGTGAGTGAGTGATATTGAGAGCGAGTGATATTGAGAGCATGTACGTAAGAGCACTATGATTGTAAGTGAAATTGTCTATACGCATTCATGTGCGTGTGTGACTGTGTGTGTGTGACTTTATTTTTATGTGTATGAAAGAGACAAATGCCAAACCGTCTGCAACAAGTGTCTCCTTCACAATTGAACAAGGGATAGAGAACCACATTCAGGGTATACCGTACATTAATTTGGTGTATTGGAAAAAGTGTGTTATGCATGTTTAGTATAGTGCAATATAGAGGAGGAGGTGTTTGTGAGAGCTATCTGAATTACTCTCTGTGTAGGTAAAATACAAACAGAAACAGTCAGGGAAGCCAGACAAATGACACAGGAGTACCAGCAACTCCTTATCACATGCCTATATTTTTTTGTCTATGTGAATAAGGGAGACAAAAAGCATAAGTGCCTGCAGCAAGTGGCTCCCCAGATTTCAAAGAGTGACAGGGCCGAAATCAAGGGACGTTCGAGATAAAATGCCTGGACACACGGAGTTTGAAGCAATTTAAGTCATAGTAAGAAGGTAAGACTGATTCTGGGAGAGAGTTCCAGAGCTCAGCAGTTGAATAGATGAAAGTCTGAGAAAAGTGTTTCACTCTTCGGTTGGAGAGTTGCACAGAGTAGGGGTGGATTGTGTTGCAAGGCGGGTACTACGCACCCTACGTAGAGGAGGTGGTATACACTGTGAAAGCTCCGAGGAACACTGATTATTGTAGTAGCGATAGAATAGCGAGAGAGATGCAACATTGCGGCGAAGAGACAGAGATTGCAGAGAGTTGGTGAGTGAACGGGAGTTAATGAAACGAAAGGCTTTCCTTTCTACTTTATCTAGGAGTGCGGTGTGAGAGGATCCTCCCCACACATCTGAATAATACTCAATACAAGGACGCACTGTGCCCCTGTACAGAGCAAGAAGCTGCGCAGGGGTAAAGAACCCCTTGAGGCGGTTGAGCACACCCAGCTTCTGGGAGGCTGCCTGGCGAGACTGGTAATATGGTCTTTCCAAGTGACAGCAGAAGAAAAAGAGACACCGAGAACATTGAGTGAAGATGAAGGGTTGATTTTTGTGTTATTGAAGAATAAGGGATAGTTCTCTGGAGGTTCCTGACGGGTAGTAAGATGGATAAATTGAGTTTTGGAAGCATTAAATGCAACAAGGTTTTCTCTACCCCAATTAGAAATAGTATTTAGATCAGCAGATAAATATTGTATGGCTTCATTATGTTTACTTTTGAGGGGCTGCTGGCTGGGGCGTTCTGGAAAACTAATTGAGTGTTGTAAGGTAGAGTCGTCTGCATATGAATGGATGGGACTGAATGTACAGTTGAGAAGATCATTTATGAAAATTAGAAAGATAATAGGAGATACGACAGAACCCTGAGGAACACCGGAGTTGAGAGGATCAGGAAACGAGCGATGGCCGTCCACAACCGCAGCTATGGAACGGCCGGAAAGGAAATTAAAGACAAAGGCACAGATGGAGGGACAGAAACCGAAGGTGGGCAGTTTGGAAATTAAAGATTTGTGCCAGACTCTATCGAACGCCTTCGATATGTCTAGTGCAACAGAAAAAGTCTCACCGAAGTCCCAAAAGTTGGATGACCAAGAGTTAGTAAGATATGAAAGAAGATCAGCAGTAGAGCGACCCTTAAGGAAGCCATACTGGCGATCTGAGAGCAGATTATGAGAAGAGAAATGTTTAAGAAATTTAGATGCAAGAATAGTTCCAAAAACTTTAGAGATACAAGAGATGAGAGCAATTGGATGATAGTTGGAGGGTTGAGAGCGGTCACCCTTCTTTGGGACAGGTTGAATGAAAGCAAACTTCCAGCAAGAAGGAAAGATGTTAGAGGAGAGACAGAGACGAAAGAGTTTGCCTAGGCAGGGGGTCAGCACGGAAGCACAGTTTTTAAGAACAACAGGAGGAACAGCGTCCGGACTGTACGCCTTCTTAGTATTAAGCCCAGAGGTGGTAGAAAGTATATCTTTAGAAGAGATTAGGATATTAGGCATAAGTGGGAGAGAGAGGGGTGGAGAGGGAGGAATAGCACCGGAATCATCCAACGTAGAGTTTCTGGCAAAAGTTTGAGCAAAGAGTTCAGCTTTGTCAGAGGAAGAAATTATAGTTGTGCCATCAGAGTGGAAAAAGGGAGGGAAAGACGAGTAAGAAAAGTTGTTGGAGAGGTTTTTGGCTAGATGCCAGAAAGCTTGGGAAGAGCTAGAGTTGGATAGTTCAGTGCATTTATTATTGATGAAAGAGTGCTTGTCAAGTCGAAGAGCAGATTTGGCTTGATTCCGGGCAGAAACATAGGAAGAATGAGATTCTTGAGTTTTAAGGCGTCGGTAACGTTTGAATGCTTCCTTCTTGTTGTGGACAGCAGTAGAACAGGTGTGAGTAAACCAAGATTTGTTTGCATTAGACTGAGAGAAAGAAAGTGGAATGTATGCTTCCATGCCCGAGAGGATTACTTCAGTAATGCGTTCAGCACTCTCCGAGGGTCCTAGGTCACGGAAGCAAAAGTCATGCCCTGATCGATTGTTGTCTACAATCTACTCATGTGTTTGTGTGTGTGTATTTGGCAAAGAGAAAGATATACATACATTTACATGGATACACTGGCCACACAGATCAATCTATCCCAGGGCTGTGGTCGGGACAGGATGGTAAGGGATAGTGAAAGGAAAGGATAACAACGTTTCCTTACATTTACATAGATTTACATATATACACATAATGCACAGACCTTGCAGTCCCCACTACGCAATCCGGAATTAAGGCAAACAAAGAATTTGCTACACAGTGGAATGTAAAGATAGGAAAGCAGAAGGCTCTCTCCCCACCTTCCGACCATGGGTCGGCATGAAATTAAGTTGGGGAGACAAGGCCCCTAGCAGAATGAGACAATTTCTACTGGGAATTCGTAGTAAAGAAGGAAGTTGAGAAATATTGTATACTACTGACGCTTAATCCAAGAGAGAGAGAGAGAGATAGTGTGCATATGAAAGTATTATGCCTGTCGGAGGGATTATCTACGTTTTTCGTCAGCTGCAGAGAGAGTTAAGTAATCGGAGAGTGGGAATAGCATAATCGCGTGAGAATGAGTGGGGGGTTTGGTGTGCGAGGTAGGCGAGTGTTGGGGAGGGATGATTGTCAGTAAACAAAATATATTAAAATGAGAGAAAGGCTTAGAGAGTAAAAGGCTGATATATTAATTATTGGACATTATGGAATATGGTGGAATAATTATACTATTATGCTAGTGATTGGTGTGAGAGTACAAAGAAGTACAAAGGAAATCAAGCAACACCAGATCTAGTGACCCTTCTAGGTTACTTGTCCTCCAAAACACTGAGGATCAAGTGTCCAAACAGTGGTTTAGAGTGGGTAAGGGAACATTGGAAAGGGAATTACTGCCCTGGAGCTAATGTCCGTGGCAGGATTAGGAAGTTAGTAGAGGACAGATGGGTTAGTAACTTAGGGGGGGTTAAAATAAAGTTATTCATTTACAAACGCAGTCAGTCGCAGGTTTGATGCGAGATATTTGTCTACGCGGAGTTTAAATAAATCAACGGTGATGCAGTCTATAATGTTTCGGGGAAGCCCATTCCACAAGTTGACAACTCGATTGAAGAAGGAATTCTTAGATTCGTGCGAGTTAAAAGATTTACCAATTATTTTGAAACCGTTTTCAGAGTGAAAGAAATGAGTGTAAGGTTAGTGCAGTTATGTGTGAGTGAGAGAGAGAGAGAGAGAGAGAGAGAGAGTGAGTTTGGCATCAATTAGATTAACTTAACCCTTATTTAGCGGCGAGCAACATAAGTCGAGTTAAATAAAGCTGGACTATGTGGCGGCGCTCGACATAGGTCGAGTGGCAATTTCAGCACGTAATGTGGCTGAGAGAGAGAGACAAGTGGTGGCAGGAGACTAGCGAGCGTATGACTGCTCCAGACCACCGCGGCGAACCTACTGACACAAATCTCAGCTCCCTCCTCCCTCTCTCACTCGCTACATACTCAATTATGTACTGAAAGTACCGGATTACCTGCTTTTTGCACTCGCGTTGCACGGTTATTGCAAGAAAACTATCCATCATACAAGGATCGTTATGGTGTCATTCGAAAGCTCTGTTTATGCCCTTTCAGGGATAGGTACTTGTTTTACGTTCTGGGTCTTATTTAGGCATGAAAATGATCACGTAAACAGCCCTATTTTGGCTAAAAACACCCCGCTGTGCGGTACACATAAATAAACCGCATAGGCCGCTCGTAAGGTGTTAATGTTGTAATGTGTGAAGGTGAGTGGAGGAGCGAGAAAGGATGAAAGCAAGTCATAGGGTGTGGGGATGAGTGGAACGGTGTAAGGGTAAGTGGCGTGGTGTGAATGTAAGAGGATAAGAGGATCTAGACAATTAGTGGAGGGGCGGAAGGGTAAGGTGAATAACGGCAAGTGTATACTGAATTAATCTTAACACTTAATTGTAACATAAATGGTACACGTAAATACTGTTCTTCCGTTTATCTATTCAAATTCAATACATAAACTATTAAAATACTCTTTATATGAACAATATTTATTTAAATTAACCCCTTGGGATCTAAGACGCATTTTATAATTTAATTAGAAGAGTTTATGCATTTTAGGACGGATATCTATGAATCAGAGGGGTACACGTTATCTCAATTCACTCTTAGCTCTAACAACTTTACCATAATCTTAATACAATCGTCTAATGAGAGCCAAAATAAGCTGTCATGATCCTCAAAGGGTTAAGTTTTCATGTTTTCAGTGTGGTGTGGTGTTTAGCTGCAGAGTGTACGCCAGAGAGAAAGTTTGTCAGGCTCTACAGAAGGGTTTGACAGTTATGGGAACGTTGCGATAGTCAGCGGAAGAGAGGGTGAGGGTGAAAAGAAGGGCGTCAGGGTGTGCAAAAGTGATTGAACCGAAGGGATTAACCGACGTGAAAGACGAGTCTGCGTCATGCCAATATAGGAATGAGGTCCACAGTCCTCATAATTACAGGTATGTTGGTAAATGACGTGATCGTCGGTCATCGGGCTCTTTATCTTGGTGGAAGCTGATTTGTTGCGGAGAACGAGGTCGGAGGTCTTGGGGGATTTGTAATAAATAATTAATTTGATTTTGTTTTCCGGGTTGGTTGGGTAGACATGCTTGGAGATTATTTCTTTTAAGACGGCCTCGTCATTTTTGTGTTCAGAGGACATGTAATTGCGGTAGATGATCTTAATTTCATAGGGGGGGTCAATGTTGGGAGGGCTTTGGGTGTACCAATTTTCAAGATGGTGGTTGATGGTGCTGGAGATGTCGGAGGTGGAGTTTCCATTATTCACTAAAACTTGGGATAGTCTTTCTTGTTCCTGGTGGGTGTCGGCCCCGGTAGAGCAGTGCGTGAGGGCTCTCCTTACATAAGCGGAGATGGAGGATAGAAGATAACGGCAGGGGCATTCACTATCGCCGTTGAGGCATTGTCCTGTGTCCTGGAACTAGAAAGACTATCCCAAGTTTTAGTGAGTAATGGATACTCCAACTCCGACATCTCCAGCACCATCAACCACCATCTTGAAAAATGGTACACCCAAAGCCCTCCCAACATTGACCCCCCCTATGAAATCAAGATCTTCTACCGCAATTACATGTCCTCTGAACACAAAAATAACGAGGCCGTCTTAAAAGAAATGATCTCCAAGCATGTCCACCCAACCAACCCGGAAAACAAAATCAAATTAATAATTTATTACAAATCCCCCAAGACCTCCAACCTCGTTCTCCGCAACAAACCAGCTTCCACCAAGATAAAGAGCCCGATGACCGACGATCACGTCATTTACCAACATACCTGTAATTATGAGGACTGTGGACCTCATTCCTATATTGGCATGACGCAGACTCGTCTTTCACGTCGGTTAACTCTTCACCTTCAGGCTGGAGCCATCAAAGACCACTATCTCACCCCCAACCACCCCCACCTCACACGCAACGAGTTAGAGAAACACACCACCATACTCAATAAAGAAAGTGACCCAAAGAGATTACCTATACTCGAAGCGTTATATATCCAAGCCTTACATCCTAACATCAACAACCAAACTCTAGACCTTCAGATCCTTCCTTTTGCCAAAAGGCACTACCCTACAGGACCTAACGCCCCTCTTCGCCCCCCTGTGCCCTTGACGCAGCCCCCCGCGCTACCTCCTTCAGTTTCGTCTTCAGCCGGCGCCACACGGACCACGCAACTTAGGCCACGCCCCTCGACACGCAGCCAATCAGCTTTGACCCCGCCACCCGACCAACACCATCCCGCATCCAGTGCACCTGCGTGAAGCGGTTCCCCCTTTTGCACTCCTAGAATACCCCTCCACCAATAGGAGACTTTTGCCCCCTGATTTTCGCTTCCTCTGATACTCCACCCTCTATATATACCCTTCCTGTTTACCTTTTATATCATTCTACCCTTACTTGATAATGCTGGTTGTCCAGTGAAACGCGGTCGTATATCCTGTATCATCATGTACATTTATGTAACCCTGTACCACCATGAATTTTGCTCATCTCATTCATCTACTTCCTGCCACCCAGCGAAAACTAATCAGAGACCTGGAAACTTTGAATAATAACATTTCCAACACAGATATTGCCATTTCTTTCAAATTCGTATGTATTAAAGAAAAAAAATATATATACCGTATATATATATATATATATAATGTAGTAATGCAAATAGGCTTTTGCGATTAAATTAAATAAGCATTAAAACTATAATTTACTAAAATGTTTTAAGGCAAAAGAGTGTTTGGGAAAGTATGTATTTATATTTGAAGTTAAATATACACAAAGGAAGCGGATAGATTAAGTAAGGAGAAGTTAACAAATTAGTGAATATTAAACAAACGGTGAGTTAATATAATAGGACTTGTTAAGAATGCCTAAGCTGATGTCTTGGAATGTGATAAGTGTTAATGCAATGGTTAGTGTAAAAAATAGCTTAGGGCAGTGAGGAAAGATAATGACTTAAGAAATGCCTAGAATATATGACAAAACCTGAGATAAATACCGGAGGATGAGGTCAAACAAAATAAGCTACGTCTCTGTCTATCCTCTAACGTCTTCCCTTCATGCTGGAAGTTTGCTCACATTCAACCTGTCCCAAAGAAGGGTGACCGCTCTTAACCCTCCAACTATCGTCCAATTGCTCTCATCTCTTGTCTTTCTAAAGTTTTTGAAACTATTCTTGCTTCCAAATTGCTTAAGCATTTCTCTTCTCATAATCTGCTCTCAGATCGCCAGTATGGCTTCCTTAAGGGTCGCTCGACTGGTGATCTTCTTTCATATCTTACTAACTCTTGGTCATCCTCCTTTCGGGACTTCGGTGAGACTTTTTCTATTGCACTAGACATATCGAAAGCCTTCGATACAGTCTGGCACAAATCTTTAATTTCTAAACTACCCTCCTTTGGTTTCTATCCCTCCATCTGTGCCTTTGTCTCTAATTTCCTTTCCGGCCGTTCCATAGCCGCGGTTGTGGACGGCCATTGTTCACTTCCTCACCCTATAAACTCCGGTGTTACTCAGGGCTCTGTTATATCTCCTATTCTCTTTCTAATTTTTATAAATGATCTCCTTAACTGTACCTTAATTCCCATCCATTCATTTGCAGACGACTCAACCTTACACTACTCCATTGGTTTTTCAGAACACCCGAGCCAGCAATCCCTCAACGACAAACGTAATGAAGCCATAGAACACTTAAATTCTGATCTAAATATTATCTCCAATTGGGGCAGAGAAAACTTTGTTACCTTTAATGCTTCCAAGACCCAATTTCTCCATCTATCTACCCGTCAGGATCTCCCAGCGGACTATCCCTTATTCTTCAACAATACAAAAATCAACCCATCATCTTCTCTCAATATTCTTGGTGTCTCTTTTTCTTCTGCTCTCATTTGGAAGGACCATATTACCAGTCTTGCTAAGGCAGCCTCCCAGAAGCTGGGTGTGCTCAACCGCCTTAGGGGATTCTTTTCCCCTGCATAGCTTCTTTCTCTGTACAGGGACATAGTGCGTCCTTGTATTGAGTATTGTTCACATGTGTGGGGAGGTTTCTCTCACACCACTCTCCTAGACAAAGTTGAAAGGAAGGCCTTTCGTATAATTTAACTCCCGTCCACTCACCAACTCTCTGCAATCTCTCTCTCTCCGCCGCAATGTTGCATCTCTCTTGCTATTCTATCGCTACTATAATAATCAGTGTTCCTCAGAGCTTTCCCAGTGTATACCACCCCCTTTACGTAGGGCACGTGGTACCCGTCTTGCAACTCAATCCCACCCCTACTCTGTGCAACTCTCCAACCCAAGAGTGAAACGTTACTCTCAAACTTTCTTCTACTCAACAGCTGAGCTCTGGAACTCTCCCAGAATCAGTCTTTCCCTCTTCCTATGACTTAAATTGCTTCAAACTCTGTGTGTCCGGGCATTTTGGCTCGAACGTCCCTTGATTTTGGCCCTGTCACTCTTTCAACTATGGGGGAGGCACTCGCTATAGGCAGTTCTGCCTTTTGCCTCCCTCAATCACATAGAAAAAAAAGAAAAAATGAGCCAAGGTTAGAAGAAAAGGAATAAAACCGATAAAATTAATGGAAACAACGAAAAACAGGATAGAAACACCAGATTCACATAAATATAAAATAGGAAAAGAAACAGGCGCCAAAATATATAGAGAATGTACAATAGGTGTTGGTAAAAGGGAGAGCCTGGAGCCTGTGTAAGGGGAGATCTAGGAGAGCAGTACCAAGCTAAACATTGAGGTTGGGACTCTGGGGATCACCGGAGCATACTGCATAAATGTGGACCCTTTAAGGAGGGAGTTTTTGCTTAGCCTCATTAGTGTTGAGATCTTTTCAATACGTTCGGCCTTTTAATTTGGGTGATTTGATGACCTTTAGACTCGTTTCTTTGTCAATTTTAAGACCGTTTGTGCCATGTAGGTGTTGACTTTCTCCAGGCGAGCGATAGCGAAAAAGAAAACTGAGGATAAACCAACACAGACACACACACACACATAAAAGGACAAGAATCACACTAATACACTGAAAACACAGGATCAAGTAGTAATACGAAAGGAAAATAGATAACACATAATAGCAAACATTATGAGCGGGGGGGGGGGCGAGGGGGTGGGGGGGCGAGGGGGGGGGGGGGGGGGGGGGGGGGGGGGGGAATACAAGAAAATACCGAGGCGCCAACATATATATACAATGTGCAAGAAGTAAGTGTTGTTAAGAGGGTCCCCGAGCCTAAGTTAAGGGGAGGTGCAGGAGAGCAGTCTCCAGCACAATATTGGGGTTGGGACTCCGAGAAACACGTACAATACTGATTAAATATATGAATACTTAGGAAGAGGTTTTGGTATATTTTTGGTACCCCTTCTCCTTCATTAGTTGCAAGATTATAAGACGTTTGACCTGCTAGTTTGCCGAATGCAAGATCTTTTGCCCCATTTATGTGTCGATTTTATGACCTTTTGTGCCATGTAGGTGTCGATTTGCTCCTGCTAAGTGATAGCGAAAAATATAACAGGGTAAACAACAACACAAATACAAAACACGATAAGAATCAGGATAGCAAACAGAAAACATGATCAAGTAGTGCATACAAAAATTGAAACAAAAAATGAAAACAGCATGGAAGAAAAAGACGATATATGAAAATACCGAGGCGCCAAGGCATATATAGCATGTGAAGGAAGTAGGTGTTGTTAAGAGGGACCCCGAGCCTGAGTTAAATTAAGGGGAGATGTAGGAGAGCAGTACCAGGCAAAATATTGATGTTGGGACTCTGGGGAACACGGGAGCATACTGTATATAATGTGAATACCTAAAGAGGGAGTTTTTGTTTAGCCCCATTAGTTTTGAGATCTGTTTAATACGTTCGACTCTATAGTTTGGGTGATTTGAAGACCTTTCGCCCCGTTTCTTTGTCAATTTTAAGACCGTTTGTGTCATGTAGGTGTCGTTTTTTTTTCCTGGCGAACGATAGTAAAAAATAAAACAGACGACTAACAAAGACTTAAACACAAAACAGGATAATAATCAGAATGATAACATGAGAAAATAGGATCATGTAGTAATAGTTAAAAACAAAACAAAATAGACAAACAAATATTAATAAAAGGGGGAAAAAGAAGTTTCAAGAAAATACCGAGGTGTAAAAATATATATATAATGTGTAAGAAGTAGGAGGTATTGTTTAGACTCTTTAGAGGGTCCCCGAGCCTGAGTTAAGGGGAGATGCAGGAGAGCAGTGCCAAGCAAAATATCGGTGTTGGGACCCCGAGGAACACGAAGCACACTGTAAAAATATGACCAATTATTTGTAACGAAAATGGTACACGTGGGCAGTGTTCTTCGGTTTATCTAGTCATATTTGAATATATACAGTAAATTACTAAAATGCTGTTTATGTGTACCATATATGTTACAATTCAGTGTTCATATTTACCGTTTATTCCTGAAACCGTGAGTAAGCATTTCATATATTAGTGAGAATTAAAATAAATATGGATAAACTCCTGATTTAGTACAAAACTAAATGAATATAAAACAAGCTATTGAACGTTCCAGATGTGTGTATATTATGACCCTTCTTACCAATGGTGAGACGAGCAAATGCAGTACGAACATTTATTATGCCTTTGTCGAACCATTTTAGTAAATGGGGACGGTTTTCATGATTAAATTCTGACTATTTCCATTTGACATTGCTCACGTGTTAAGAATATAGAACTAAGAATATATTTTGAGAATTATACCATTATATAAATAGGCTTATGATGAGGACAATCAATTACGAAAATATTTTATTTATTTATGAAAAATATTTGTTTATTAATATATTTTAGTTTCTTCCCTAGACCTCTTTCAAGCTAAACAAATATACCCACAAAACCCTCCTTCGAGATAAATGTACAAATTTTTCGGTAGAAAAGCGTTCCAGCAGAAGGCAAACTCATCCTAAATTGCAGGCTCGTTATTGTTCGCCAGAAACAAAATCGACACCTAAATGGCGCGAAAGGTCTTTACATTAACAAAAAGGTAGTAGGTAATAATTTAGGTTGCAGGTGTATTTACAATATTTTTATCAGATGATTACAATGCACGTACTAGTTGTTACATTCATCAACATTACAATGCACGTACTAGCTGTTACATTCATCAACATTACAATGCACGTACTAGCTGTTACATTCATCAACATTACAATGCACGTACTAGTTGTTACATTCATCAACATTACAATGCACGTACTAGCTGTTACATTCATCAACATTACAATGCACGTACTAGCTGTTACATTCATCAACATTACAATGCACGTACTAGCTGTTACATTCATCAACATTACAATGCACATACTAGCTGTTACATTCATCAACATTACAATGCACGTACTAGCTGTTACATTCATCAACATTACAATGCACGTACTAGCTGTTACATTCATCAACATTACAATGCACGTACTAGCTGTTACATTCATCAACATTACAATGCACGTACTAGCTGTTACATTCATCAACATTACAATGCACGTACTAGCTGTTACATTCATCAACATTACAATGCACATACTAGCTGTTACATTCATCAACATTACAATGCACGTACTAGCTGTTACATTCATCAACATTACAATGCACGTACTAGCTGTTACATTCATCAACATTACAATGCACGTACTAGCTGTTACATTCATCAACATTACAATGCACGTACTAGCTGTTACATTCATCAACATTACAATGCCCATACTAGCTGTTACATTCATCAACATTACAATGCACGTACTAGCTGTTACATTCATCAACATTACAATGCACGTACTAGCTGTTACATTCATCAACATTACAATGCACGTACTAGCTGTTACATTCATCAACATTACAATGCACGTACTAGCTGTTACATTCATCAACATTACAATGCACGTACTAGCTGTTACATTCATCAACATTACAATGCACGTACTAGCTGTTACATTCATCAACATTACAATGCACGTACTAGCTGTTACATTCATCAACATTACAATGCACGTACTAGCTGTTACATTCATCAACATTACAATGCACGTACTAGCTGTTACATTCATCAACATTACAATGCACGTACTAGCTGTTACATTCATCAACATTACAATGCACGTACTAGCTGTTACATTCATCAACAATGATTTTGCTATACAGTAGTTCAGGTAACCCATTTGTAGCCCAGTTGTGAAATAGTATTTTGTATATTGCTTTCACCTTACTATAGTCCATGCATCATAAGTGGACCAGATATCGTGAACTTTATCCTCTGTAAGTAAAAAAAAGCTACAGTAAATGAGCTGTAAACATCCACACTTTAGCTCTGACTCAGGGGCCCTCACACAGTCAGGAGTGCGAGCTAGAGTCACTAGGAGTAGGGGAAAATTCGGACTCGCAGGCCTATTCGCGGTGAGAATCGATGACTCCTAGTGACTCTAGCAACTCCTAGCGACTCGTGTTAGACTCCCACTCGCTCGCGGTGAAAATCGATGACTCCTAGTGACTCTAGCTACTCCTGTTATGCCTTTGTCATGCAGAGGACGAACGTGGGGCGACAAACTCCCGAATAGGATGACTTGCACATTTTAACCAAATTTAGCCGAGATTGTCCCGAAATTTGAAGCAGACGAACATTCCCCGACAATGCCCCGAACGAGTTCAGAATATATACCGATAGTCAAGAACGACATACAAAAAAGAACCGAACAACTCCCGAACATGAATCAAACTTAAAACGATGATGCCCAGATCATGAGCCGATTATATCCCGAATCACCGTCCTTTTTCAAATGAGTTACGATGATCAGCCGACCTTCAACCGATATGGAAGAACCTAGTCCGAACGCCGACCGAATCGGACGAACATCAGACGATCATCACGAATGTGGGAAAACCACCTGTACCTGCCCTACTGTTTATAATGGGTGGGCTCACACCCACACCATTCGCAACTCAGTGCTCAAAACGGCAACATGGCAGGCAGAATGAACCTGTGAAATATATAGGGGGGTTAGTTAATCAGGACATTGGTCAAAGTATGTTATTTATAAAGCATGTTCCCCAAATCATTTCAGTCAGAATATGAGGGAAAGAATTATTAAGTTTGAGAGTTATATATATGTGTAGCGGTTGCTTTATGGTTAAAGTTGTTACTTGCTTAACTTATAATTCCTTGATTATGTCTGGTGATCAGGTTCTAACTGGAAACATGTAGAATAGGAATTGATAAGGTTTATTGGTTTGAAGTAAAGTTATTGGGACTTTTATAATTTATTAACAGCAAAATATAACTATGAAAACGTGGCTGGTTTTATTTATGGATTGTCTTTGTAGGTATTATATCTGCCCGACTGGGAAACACCTACAATTTGCATTAAGCTTGAAAAGCAACTAGATTGAGCTATATTCCTGTAAATCTGTTTTCCTTCCTGTAAAAGAATAAACGATTAAGAATAGTGATAATAGATAACGGTACACACACTAATATTGCACAGTATCGCACTTGTCACTGTATACGTCACTGTATAATTTACCTCAGCCTGTCAGGGGTATGACCCTTCCTGTTGCTGGTCTTTCTGCTACTAAGGCCTTGTTTCCCTTCTGGGCGCCCGGCGCCGGCTTTCTTACTAGAGTGGTGTTACACGTTATTAGTTGGTGGGGGATATGATCTATCTATAGAGAAGATCATTCCCAACTAGAAATGTACAGTAGTATACTTTAAGTGAATAACTGTTATAAGGGTGTGAGTTATATAAATGATTATATGAATTACCCTAGAGTGTACAGTCGCTCAAAATGCGCTGTTACACCGCTCGGCTACGTCAGCTGAGGCCCACCTAAGTGTATAATAAGCATAGGTAACTTATATATAGATACACATTATAATCATCCCTATGACTTACATATCCCTGTTCCCAGTGTATAGCAATGCCAAAGAAAGTGTGAAAATGGTGAGGACCAACTTACACAGTTGCATCGGCAGTTGCCAGCTTAGCCTTACGTCTACGAGTCGGGCGATCAACCCTGAATAATAGGCGAAGGAAGAAGCCTACAAGGATTAGAATTAGTACTAAGAGAGACAAGGTAGGGGTTAGTACTGTAGGATAGATTACGTCCGGGATGATGGACATGGGGAGAGATGAACTAAGTAGATTAGTAAACTCAGAAGAATTCAATGCATTTAACATCTTAATGCTACGTGACTTGATGATTAGGTCTGAAGAGTTGCCTGTGAAAGAAATGTTAATTGGGATGAACTCAGATGAGAGGTTAGTAATCAGGGCAACGTGCTGATGAGAAGGTAGAGTATGAATGAGTGAACTCCTTACTTCACAGTGATCAAGGGCCTGATACATTCCTTGTGCATGAAATACATTTCTAGAATCTTGACAAATGAGAGACACCTGGGTCTGGTTAGGGAAGTAAAAGAACTGTAAATCTAGCAAGTGCTTATGAAACACAGGCAGCTGAGGAGCCGGGGCGTAAGTACAGCCTTTCATAGCTCCAGTGTCAGTCACAGTGGCTTTAGTCAAGGTAAGTTCGCATGCAGTTTTGTCCGGGGACATAAAGGAAAACACATACGCTGGACACACATATAGATGAAGACACGAGGACCTACATAAGTTAAGTGCGTCATTGTCAGTCACAGTCACAAGTTGAAGGTCGTCGGAGACGAGCATCATGTCCGCTGTGTCAGTCACGGTTAGTAATCTTCCGTCTAAGAGAAACGGGAACGGAATAATTATTCTCCAAGCATTGAACATGTGTGAGGACTTGAACGGGATGTGGACTAGAATTGATGAGTGCGTAAGAACTGCTTCCAGTAGAGGGTAGTAGAACTTGCATTCATCTGCTTCAAATAGCGGCATCAGTGAAAACTGGTCTTTCGCTATCTCTATTGCCGTACTGAGATGTTCTACAGCTACTAGGTCACTGGTGACTCGGCTTAGGGCAGCATCAACGAGATTTGCTAGAACCCTCTTCGTACCCAGAAAGAATTCACTAACATCTTCCTCAGTAGCTTGAAGAATCTCGGACAGGTATATGACTTTATCTGTGGAATGTCCATCAAAAACTAGGGAATTAACTACTTGTCTTAAGTTATTCATTGTCGAAATTACCGAGTTAACTGTCATGAATACATCCTTCATTGCTATTGAGTCATAACTCAAGACTCTATTCATGGCTCTTGCTGCTGTCTCCAGTACACTAAGTCTCTTTCCCAGCTTTTCAACATCAGAAGCTTGTGCTGTTCCAAAGAGCTCATGGGAGATTAGGCCAACAAAATTGAAAAGTCCTCTCTTTGTACGCCGTGAGTGAGCGTGTTTGGCTAGCTGGGTAGGATCTTCAGGCAGGGCCAATTGGATCTTCCGTAATTTATGATTTATACGAGCTACACGAGAGCGTTGGAGTATAACTGTAAGTTGTAAGTCATGGGGCATTGTCTGATTAGTCAGCAGGAAGGTGAAAGTAGAGTGTAATCTGTCTAGGCGACGTTGGAGAGTCTCAACATCACGGGAGATGTCAAGAAAGTCTCCGAAATCATACTGAACTGTTACTACATCTTCCGCAATTAGCACTCTTCCAACTAGGGCTACAAGGGCGCCGGGTTTCAGAAACGAGGGTGTCGTAGAATCAACCACAATTAGTGTTCCAAGTAGAAGAAGGGCTATCATTAACCAGGTCATCTTTCTTGGGAGAAAGGGCAATATTCTACTCGTAGGGTTACTAATAGAATACTTCACTCGCCCAGTAGGATGTATATGGGGAATGGCTTGCTCTGTCAGTTAGGTGACGTTAACAGAACGATGATTTGTATAGAATACTTCACTCTCTGACTAGAGTGGTCTTACTTGCGCAATTTATTACAACTGTATTTGTAAGTTGTCTTAGAACGCTCTGCTAGCAGAACGAAGCTTCCGCCTATACTCGTTTGTCTGTGCGGAGTCAGTTGTGGTAGGTGCATTTGGCTGCACCGCCGAAGGTGATGGATCAGGTATAATATGGCCATCTACGGAGAGTTCTGGGCTCCCCCGTTTTAACCTGTCACCATGAATTACTTCTACCCTGTTGGTGGTAGGATCTACAACCTCTTACTTGTTTCCGGATTCATGCTCCGTAACAATATAGGGTCCTCTGAACTTCTGTGAAAGCTTTGACTCTGTCACAGGATCTAGGCACATTACTTTGTCACCTACTACAAGAACAGTTTGGTGTGCTCTTTTATGCTGTTTCCTTATCATTTCTGCCCGGGATGCCTGTAAATGATCTCGGACCAGCTGGTGGATCTTGTTAAAGACCTGCAGTTGTCTCTTAGCATAGTCCTCTTGATTATAGACTGGTGTGCGAGGTTTGGATAGCAGTTCGTATGGCAGAATCTTGTCTTGTCCATACACGATGTAATGTGGCGTCTTATCCATTGAAGAGTTTACAGAGCCATTTACACAAGCTGCTACCTGTGGAAGCCAGTTTTCTCACGCTTCTTGGAGCGGGTTTACTACATGCCTTAGGATTTCTAGGAGTATCCTATTCATGCGTTCTACCAACCCATTTGAGGCTGGGTGGTATGCTGCAATGTAAGATTGCTTGATACCATAGATATCACAGATACCTGCAATCACCTGGTTCTTTAATTCCAACCCATTGTCCGAGAGGAGCGTCTT
This sequence comes from Paralithodes platypus, assembly GCA_032716605.1. Taxonomy (NCBI): domain Eukaryota; kingdom Metazoa; phylum Arthropoda; class Malacostraca; order Decapoda; family Lithodidae; genus Paralithodes; species Paralithodes platypus. Next base: position 8,284,170 of record CM064507.1, on the reverse strand, counting down.
AGGGCAGGAGAACGGGCAGATGAGATGCGTTACTAGTGCATGAGTAACTTCATCCGCTGTTTTAGTTTTAAGCGGGGCTAGGACTACGAATCTTGAGAAGAGATCAACACATACTAGAAGATACTGTGAATCCTGGTGACTCCTTGGCAACTTCAGCAAATCCACCGAAACAGTGTCGACTGACAGTGAAGGCGTTGGATATTCCAAGATTGGAGCGGGTCCATCACAGGTTCCCTTCTGCTGGGCACAGGAGAGACATCTTGCTATGTGTTGTTCAATATCTGTTCTCATCATTTTCCAGTAGTACTTCCTTCTGGTAGCTTCAAGTGTTCTGTCCCATCCTGGGTGACCAGCTTGGGGAGGATCATGTTGCTGTTGAATTACTGCTTCATTAAGCGTGTCTGGAATCACTACCCGAGGGCGTGCGTCAAGGTCTGTGGGAATAACTCTAACTAGTAGTCCTTCCAGCAGCTGGAATTGCGTGCGAGGTACGGGTAGTTCTGGGAGAGTTGTGTTATCCCCTGATTCTAAGGAATAGATTACTTTGGACCACAGCGGATCCTTGCGTTGCTCTTCTTTCACTCGGGCTTCTGTTAGCGTCGGTAGCGAAATCATCGGGGCTACTTGCACATTTCTGGATAGTGCATCTGCCGCTACGTTTGCTTTACCTTTGATATGATACAGAGTCGGGTCAAACTGCAATACCGTCTCGTACCACCGCGCTAGTCTGCCAGTGAGGTTCTTACCACCCTTGAATATCTTTGTGACTGCCTCATTGTCTGTGTAGAGGTCGATTTTGTAATCAAGGATGATGTCTCTGAAATGTTTCAATGCCCAAGCTACTGCAAGGGTTTCCCATTCCGTTGTGTGATACCTAGTCTCAGCATCATTCAACACCCGACTTGCATATCCAATGACTTGCATCTTGCTTTGTTCATCTGGTTGCATTAGAACAGCTCCTAGCCCTTTGAGAGAGGTGTCGGTGCAGAGTGTGAATGGTCTATCATGGTCAGGGAAAACTAGGACAGGCGTTTTGGTGAGTGCTTCTTTGAGGTTTGTGAATGCTTCCTCTTGCTCTTGACCCTATATGAATGGTGCGTCATTCCGGAGAAATTGTGTCAGAGGCCTCGCTAGACTCGCATAGTTCTTCACGAAAGATCGGTAGTAGCTAGAAAGCCCGATAAAGCTTCTGACATTCTCTACCGACTTTGGGCGTGAAAAATGTTGTACCGCGACGATCTTGTCGTTCATAGTGTGAATTCCTGCCGCGTCCACCTGATGACATAGGAATTTGATTTTCCCCTTTAGGAAATCACACTTGCTGATCTTGATACGTAAACCTGCCGTTTGAAGTCTTTCCAATACTTGTTGGAGTTTGCTGAAATGAGAGCTGACATCTTTGCTACAGACTATGATGTCGTCCAGGTAGGTGAAGACTGAGTCACCCAATAGGCCCGAAAAAAGATTGTTTACTAACCTTTGAAAGGTGAGGGGTGCATTTCTTAGTCCGAACGGCATGCGTAACCATTCGTAGTGTCCACTGGGGGTAGAGAATGCAGTGACTTCTGTTGATTTCTCATCCCTTCCAACTTGCCAGTACCCACTGAGGAGGTCTAGAGTACTGAATACCTTGTTCCCTTTACCTATTCCTTGTAGTAGCTCGGACAGTACAGGCATGGGGAACCTGTCAGGTATAGTTGCTTGATTGACTTTGCGATAATCAATCACCGGACGTCATCCTCCATCCTTCTTAGGTACCAGGAAAAGAGGTGAATTCCATGGCGAGGATGAATGGCGAATAACCTTTTGCTCAGCATTTCGTCTACCATCCCTTTTACTACTTCCCTTTGACAGTGTGGCAACCTGTATACCGCTGTGTAAACGGGATTGGTGCCTGGTTTGAGGGGTATGGTATGCGTTGTTAGATCCGTTTTACCTAGACGTTCTCCTGGGAGTGCAACGACATCTCTGAAAGACTGTAGCAACTTCAGAAGGGATTCTGTCTCTCCTGGATAGTCTGTCTTCTTTAGGTTTTGCCTGAGAGGATCTTCTTCTTGCATCTTGGAAGGTGACGATGCTGTCATTGCTGCAATTGGTGCTTCTGCGGAGGGCCACTCCAGAGGTTCAGGATCTACTGGATAGTCGTACACAAGAGCTTCTCCGATCTTGCAGCCGGACTTCAGTGTGATTGGACTGTTAGACCTGTTATAAACAAGTATCTCTGTCCTTGCTTTACCCTGAAGCTTGTACAAGGTTGTGATTGTCTTTCATTGTTCCGGTGCCTATGAGGCCATCTGCTGTGAGTGGAAAATTCTTGATCACGTAAAACCTCGTCTTGATGTTTCTGATTTTTTGTTTTTTTCCAGAAACAATAGCGAATGGGTTAGGAATGAAGGAAACACCACAAAAACACAATCCGAAAGGTCAAAAATTGGTCCTACGGAGCCCCCAAAAGTCGATTTTACAAGAGTAAAAAATTGAAGGCAATAACACCCAAAATACCGGTTTTAGCGCGCTCACGCGCACGCGGTTGGATTTTGAGAATTTTCAACCATCGACATGGTTGCGTGGGATACTTACACAGTTCTCATACAAATCTGAGCCCTCTAGGTGCCATAGGACCAGAGTAATTGGGACCGGACCGGCCAGGACGCATGGTTTGCGGCACTGGGGTTTAGCGTTACATACATTGTGGACGCAAACCCTGCGTCGCTGGGGTTCAGTTGGTTAAGTTGCATGTCTGGGAGATTAAGTTTCCAGTTGCACTTAAGCTGATTTTGAAGATTTATCAATGACTCGTATGATAAGATGTTGGCGCAGGCGCCGGAGTCAAGAGCCAAAGAGATCTTCACGTCACCTACCTTTACTGGAATTGACATAATGTTCACTCGTGTTACTGCCGCAACGAGCGAAGGCACGTGTAAGGGCGACGAGTGGACATTGGTAGGTAACGGTGTAGGTATGTGTAGGTTTGATCGTTGGGTCTTGCACGCGGGTCTTCCCCCGACGATCCTTGTCGGCGCTTTGCAGCTAAGTCTTTGATTGTACGGCATTCATCTGTGGAGTGTCCTTTCTCACCATGGAACAGGCAAGTCTTCTTCTGTTTTCCTTGTGTTTGGCCTGTCTGGTGTTTTTCAGCTTGTCCACTTTTGTATGATGTCCCACTGGAGGGTGTGAATGTCGTCTTCTTCTTGTACTTGTCTGGGATTAGCTGCGGGTGCAGTCTCCAACAGGCTGTCTTGTCATGTCCCTTCTTGTGGCAATGATCACAGCTGCTGTCTTTCCTTGAGCTGCTACTATACGCTTGTTTGGGTCTGCTCCCTGAGGCGTCTACTGGGCTTACAAAGGATTTTGGTACTAAGTCTGTGGTAATCTTGTATGATCGTTTGCTCACTAACTTCTGAAGGTTAGTAGTGGGTTGGAACTCTGTTTTCGTCATTTCCTTCCTCAGACGAGGATCCAGCATGATCATGTATACTAAGTATTCCAATACTTTGCCTAAGTTTTCCAACATCATGCAATCATGGGTAGCATTGTTGATCCATACTGAAGAGGGAGCTAGAAACCTTCTTATACATTCCCGGTAATTGCCATTGCCATGTATTGATCATGTTTTCCGCCATCTGTGTCGATTTTGTCAGCCAATCTATGGATGAAGGCTAGTTCTCCTCCTTGGTTACCATCTTCAAAGACATCGATCATATAGTTTCTCCATTCTTGGTAATCTTTGGTCTGGAAGGCTAGTATGGACTGGAGGATTTTAGGTTTCGAGCCGTCTTTCAGATATGATCTAACAAACTCAATTTTGTCTTCATCAGTTATAATGTTACCGTTTCTCATGAGTCCTTCGATGTTCCTGAGAAATGTGAGAACTCCTCCCGGGTAATTAGGGCAGTCCTTCCCGGAGTAATATGCAACACTTTGCCCTGTTTGCATAAGGTTTATCCTCGGTGGTGGGACGTGTCCTGACATGGTGGTTGTTGATGTAGTCATACTCGTAGTTGTCGTAGTAGTCGTCGGGGGAGTAGTTGTACTCGTAGTTGACGTAGTAGTAGTCAGCGAAGTAGTCGACATGTTCAAATTACCTGTCGGATAATACTTACCTGATCGATGTTGACGACCGTCTAAAACTGTAGGGCGTAACTGGAATGGCTTGGTTTTTGTAGATTCTGGAGGCGTGTAAATTACCTTTTTCTCCTCGCTTGCGCTTAGGTTTACGCTAGACGCTGTGTCGGTGAGGTCCGATGTAACCTTTTGTGTACCGCAGGCGCTAGAGGATATATCAACCTCTGGTGGATAACTCGATTTATCCTTGAAAGAGTCGGACCCCTCCTTCTACTTCTTCTTCTAAAGAGTTTTCTGACTTTGCATCAGATTGACTATCAGAGGATATGAGGTCTTCCTCTAAGTCATCCCCTTTCTTAAAATGATTAAAGGACATGGAGGCAAATGACACTTTTGGTAAAGATACCTGGGCTGAATGTCATTGACAAATAATCCCACAACATTTTTAGCACTGGTACAACATTTTTGGTAGTAGGGATTTCTCTTAACCACACACCCGTACCCAAGTTTGTATGGATGATAATGGTGGTTAGTCTGATGAGTGAGCAGTTAGTTTGTTAATACAGGAAAATTCAAGTTAGTAAGGCACTGTATAAGAATAATCTCTTACTAAGAAATTATAACACATTTTTTTTAACACAGTGTGTAACAGAAGTAAGTCTTTTATCCTCTGCTAAGGTATTACTTGAGAAACTGTAACAGCAATTATATTTCACTGTAAATCCGGTGAATGTTAGTAAGACTTATTCAAGGAAGTAAAAATATAACCAAATAGAGCACTTAAATTCTTTGATCTAACTTGAATTCATAGATTGAATTTATTTAATGAGGAACGTTCAGTCCCATCTATAATATTCTATACACATGAATAAGTTGAGAGAATTGTTACGATACTTTGGCATTGGTTGTTTTTGTTGACTGGATTTTTACTAGTACTAATTACTAGTATATTTAGTTTGTATTGTTGTGTTTTGACCAACCTATACAAAGCTTAATTATCGTTGCGATGTCTTGAAGGTCTTCTGAACTTGTTGGTGAAAATCCCCTGGAGTTTATTCTATGGCTGCACTCTCTCTCTCATTCTCTCTCTGCTGGCTACAGCTGTGACGTCACCACCACGTCAGACCTTGGGCGGGTAACCCCGAAAGGAGTTGAAATAGGGGAGCTATCCCCCTGCCAAAGGCGGCTTTCTAGGGCCTTTCCTAGCTGATGCTGAGAGGATTGGGTTCTAGTCATGTGGTGATGGGCTGGTCTATCCGAGTGAGAACTGAGCGATCTCTGCCATACCCATAGCTTACTCTGACGGTTCCTTTTACTTATATATCTTCTAGATCTCAAGTGGTGGCGTCTTTTCCGTGGATTGACCTCCCTACTGCCAACCTAGAAGTTGGCAGATTGGGAGCCAAAGCGTCACATTTTTCCCTTACCCCTCAACTTTCCCTTCATAATTGCTGAGGGGCACAGGGCCTTGGGTGGGGCTTTGGTTTCCCGGGCGTTTCCGCACCCTCCTCAGCTCCCTGCCTTGGAGTGGCTTCGGTCACCCGGGCTTTGCTAGTGGTAAGCAGGGAGGATTTTGTGGGGGCGCTCGTTTATGGCCTTGGCCTTGCTCGAGACCTTGGGGCTGTTCGGCCAGACAGCCTGGGGAACAACAACAACAACAACCTGGGTAGCGCGTGGGGATGTGGTCTGAGCTGAGGGGTGATGGGCGACTCAGTGGGGTGACTCATAGACTAGGCAAATTTTATGAAAATTTGCATATTTAAAAAGCTGAATGCAAATTGTGTTAATTTATGGCATACATGCTATTTAGGGGTATTGAGGGGTGGTAAACTCGAATCTGTTGTATGCCCGGCTCAAAAATGGCTCATAAGCCCTCAAAATTGAAAAATTCAAGATGGCCGCCACCGCCGTGCTAAAATTCATAAATGTTCATATCTTTTTTACTAAGCATGGTAGAAATATATATGAATTATGATTTTGTATGTTTTTTTCATGAGGAATCCAATGCCATACTTAGAAGTGTAATAAAATACACACACACTACAAAAAACTCTAAATTATTGAAAACAAATTGATTTTTAACCCTTTCGCTGCGGGTGACGTTCTGGAATGTTTTGGCAAGTTACAGCAATTTCCAGGCTTCAAAAGCCTGTAAAAAACGTAAAAATAGAGTGTCAGTGGGCGGGAGCATGAGGGGCCCACCTCCGACCCTCAGAGCACCGAGCGGCTCACTGAGCTAGGCTGTGTCTCGCGCGGGTCTCTCTCTGTCTCTCTCACCAGTGTAGCCAAGCGAGCGAGTGTTACATAATAGCGGGGTTCCCGCGTTTCACTGGGACCACTGCGGGTGAACCAGACCACGTACAGGGTCCGTTCTGGTGTCATTTTGAAGCTATTTTCGCCTAGTTTTCGGCAGAATACACTTCATTTAATGCAGATGCTTGATTTATCATTCAGGAGTGCCTGAATATACCTTAAATAGCCCAAACATAGCTGCAGCCAAAGGGTTAAATTAAGAATGAACAATTCTTCAAGGAGGTAACAACAACTACCTTTATTTTTCTATCACTCAAACAAACAAAAAGAACCCACTTGGTTTAATTACAAAACACACACATATTTATGAAGTGATCTTCATATCATATATGATGATATAATTATGCATATATGCATATATTTGTATACATATTTATTTGGGTGGTGGGCTGACCCTTTGTCAGAGTGAGGGTTGGTGTCCTCTACTTCCCATAGCCCCTTCTATCTTTTTCTCCTTCTGCATCTCTAATTTTTTCAAATGGCGTAGAGATGCGGCGACCCCAACGCCCGCCACTTTCTGGTGCAGGTAGCCTCCTCTGTGGTGGAGGGGTGAGAAATTTCCACCACCGCTTTTCTCCGGTGAGACGTAGAAGTCGGCTAAAGGGGATCGGGGGCGGGGGGCCTGGTATCCTTCTCCCCTTAAATAAATCTACCAAAAAAACGAGACAGAGATAGGGGCGAGGGAACGCGTTCGTGGTCCCGGACCCTAAGAATAGGAGCTTTGAATGTGCGTGGATGTAGTACGAATGAGAAGCGAGAGGATATTGGAAGGTTATTTAAAAGAAGGATGTATGATGTCCTTGCACTGAATGAAACAAAGATGAAAGGAGAGGGAGAAGTGGATTTTGGAAACGTGATAGGTAGAAAGTCTGGAGTAGACGAGGGAGTCAGGGGGAAAGAAGGAGTGGCTATTATTGTGAAGGAGGAGTTGAGAGAGTTTATAAAAGAGTGGAAAGAGGTGTCATCAAGGCTAATGTGGGTGAGAATGCGGTTTATGGGTGAAAGGTGGGTTTTTGTAAGTGCGTATGGACCAGGAAGTGAAAGAGAGTTAGACGAGGTAGAGGGTTTCTGGGAGGATTTGAGAGATTGTCTACAAGGGTTTGATGAAAATGAAAATGTTATAGTTTTAGGGACCTAAATGCTAGGGTAGGAAATGAGCCTGTTGAGGGAGTCATCGGTAGTTTTGGTGTGGATGGTGTAAACGAGAGTGGAGAAAGACTGAAAAATGTATGTGAAGAGTGTAGATTGAGTGTAGGTAATACGTTCTTCAAAAAAAGGCGTATACACAAGTACACCTGGCATAGACTTGTGAGGGGAGAGATTGTAGAGAGGGCATTGATGGATTATGTGCTGGTGACAAGGGAAAGATTGTGTAGACTGCTGGATGTGAATGTGATGAGAGGTGAGGCGGAGGGTATGTCAGATCATTACCTGGTGGAGGGAAAGCTAAGAGTTAAGAGGTACAGGAGAATAAGAGACAAGCGTGAAGAAAGAGAGGTAATAAAAGTTAGTGAGTTAGAGAAGAGTGAAAAAGAGAGGGAGTACAAGGAAAGACTAAATGAAAAGTGGATGGAAGTGAGAGAGATGGAAGAGAGAGAAGTAGAGGTTGAATGGCAACAGTTTAACCCTTAAAAAGCGGCCCACCACTTAAGTCGAGTTAAATAAAGCTGGACTATGTGGCGGCGCTCGACATAACTCGAGTGGCAATTTCAGCACGTAATGTGGCTGAGAGAGAGAGACAAGTGGTGGCAGGAGACTAGCGAGCGTATGACTGCTCCAGACCACCGCGGCGAACCGACTGACACAAATCTCAGCTCCCTCCTCCCTCTCTCACTCGCTACATACTCAATTATGTACCGAAAGTACCGAATTACCTGCTTTTTGCACTCGCGTTGCACGGTTATTGCAAGAAAACTATCCATCATACAAGGATCGTTATGGTGTCATTCGAAAGCTCTGTTTATGCCCTTTCAGGGATAGATACTTGTTTTACGTTCTGGGTCTTATTTAGGCATGAAAATGATCGCGTAAACAGCCATATTTTGGCTAAAAACACCCCGCTGGGCGGTACACATAAATAAACCGCATAGGCCGCTCGTAAGGTGTTAAGGAAGGAGTGAAAGCAAGTGCAGAGGTAGTATGCGGCAAAAGGAAAGTAGGAGGCAGAGGTATCAGGAAGGGAAGCGAGTGGTGGAATGATACGGTGAGAAAGGCAGTTGAGGAGAAGAGACAGTGTTTTGAGAGGGTTTTACAGGATGGTAGTGTTGAGGTATGGGAGAGGTACAAGGAGAAAAGGAGAGAGGCAAAACGGAAAATTAGAGAAGCGAAAAAAGATGCAAACGAAAGGTGGGGCCAAAGGCTGAGTGAGAATTTTGAAGAACGAAAGAAGATGTTCTGGAAGGAGGTAAATAAAGTAAGGAAAGGAGGACAAAAGAGGGAAGAGTCAGTGAAAGATGAAAATGGAGAATTACTAGTGGAACCAGTTGAAGTGAGGAAAAGATATGCCAAGTATTTTGAATCTTTGTTAAATACAAGAGATGGAAGAGAAGCAGTGATTGAAGCAGAGGTGGATGGAGATAGGTTACCCTGGCCACCCAGGTGGCAGGGAATGAATGAAAGGATTGAGGAAAATGAGGTGAAAGAAGCAGTGAAACAAATGAGAGCGGGAAAAGCAGAAGGTTTGGATGGTATTGCTGTGGAGTGTATAAAGAAGGGTGGAGATGTGATAATAGATTGGTTGGTGAGACTTTTCAATGTGTGCTTTGCTGTGTCAATGGTACCAATAGACTGGAAGAGTGCATGTATTGTGCCGTTGTACAAGGGGAAGGGAGATCGGCAGGAGTGTTCAAGTTATAGAGGTATTAGTTTATTGTCAGTGGTTGGAAAGCTGTATGGCAGGGTGTTGATAGAGAGGATAATAAAGTGTACGGAAGTTGCAATAGGAGAAGAACAGTGCGGTTTTAGGAGGGGAAGAGGGTGCGTGGATCAGATGTTTGCAGTAAGACAGTTATGCGAGAAGTATTTAGAGAAGCATAAGGAGATATTTTGGGCTTTTATGGACTTGGAAAAAGCATATGATCGTGTGGACCGTGAAGCAATGTGGAAGGTGTTAAGGATTTATGAAATTGGAGGAAATTTGTTAGAAGCAGTTAAGAGTTTTTATGAAGGGAGCAGAGCATGTGTGAGAGTAGGAAATGGTGAGTTGAGTGAATGGTTTGAGGTAAAGGTAGGTTTGCGACAGGGTTGTGTAATGTCACCATGGCTGTTTAATATGTTTATGGATGGTGTGGTGAGGGAGGTGAAAAGGAGAACTATGGGAAGAGGATTGGGTTTAGTAGGAAAGAATGGTAGAGATTGGGAGTTGAATCAGTTGCTGTTCACTGATGACACAGCATTGGTGGCGGATTCTGATGAGAAACTGCAGCGGGTAGTCAAAGAGTTTGGTGTGGTTTGTGGAAGGAGGAAACTGAAGGTGAACGTCAATAAAAGTAAAGTAATGGTGTGTAATAGGGGAGAGCATAGGGTGATTCTAGATGTGAGGCTGGATGGGGAAATATTGGAACAAGTAGAGTGTTTTAAATATCTAGGAGGAACAATAAGCAGGAGTGGAGGTATGGAAGTGGAGGTAAAACAGAGAGTGTGTGAAGGAAGGAAGGTTTTCGTAGCAATGGGAAGTATGTGGAAGACGAGAAATCTCGGAGTGAAAGTAAAAAGTGCACTGTATCAAGGAATTGTTGTGCCAACAGTGATGTATGGGGCTGAGACATGGGCTCTGAAGAAAAAGGAGAAAAGAGGGCTGGATGTGATGGAGATGAGCTGCTTGAGGAGTATGTGTGGAGTTACTCGTAGAGACAGATTGAGAAATGAAGAGATACGTAGGAGAGTGGGGCAGCAGGAACATTTGTCAGCCAGAGTGGACAGAAGGGTGCTGAGCTGGTATGGTCATGTTGAACGAATGGGAGATGAAAGGCTTACAAATAGAATATGTGAGTCAGGTACAAGGGGAGATAGAAGGGCAGGAAGACCCCCATTGAGATGGAGAGACTGTGTAAGAAAGGCTTTGGATGATAGAGGAATGACTATAGATCAGGCAGGGGAAGGGGTGGTGGACAGGAGTGAATGGAGAATGCTTGTGAATAGTTGAGTGAACACGTGGTCATTTGGAGTAAGGGGTCGGGCGCAAGTTGGACTAGATAATAGTCCATCAGGCGCCTGGCCCGGGGAGACGATTAATATTGAAGGGTGTGCCTGGAAGTGTGGTGGGAGGGCTTGTCGCTTTGGCTCCGCTGCATGTCTGCCTGCCGAGATCGGAACCTCTCATGGTGGTCAGGGGCCGGGGGAGTGCTGGAGCAACCTTGGTAACCCTGGTCTCTGGGTCTTCTCCTGGGTGACCTGGATGTGTGAGAGTTTGTGTTTTTTATCTGTGTTTATTTTTTGTTTTATGTTGTTTTTGTGTTTTCCCTGTTCTTGCTCTGTCTTGAGTCGGCTACCCCCAAAATGGGGATTGGGCCTGAGCATATAGATAGATAGATAGATTTACAACTAATATCAACATACACTCAGACTTCAGATTTGTATATTTGTAACGGTAAGTTCCAGATGGTACATGTTAGCATGATTAGTTTAATGACGTGATCACACGTGGTTCAAACGTTAAAGTCTGTAATTGCATTTTCAGGTTGATCAGTCTACTTGTCTGCATGTGAGAATTCAATCCCGGTCCTCAAGGTCGTTCATGTCGTTGTGAATATTTCAACAGACGTCAGCACGTCTCATACAAGCACACATTTCGATGCACTCCATGCCAATTTTCCTACAGCTGCAGCATTGGGTAAGACATCCTTTTGTACAGCCACATGAGGTGATCTCCCTACATGATTTCGGTATCGGCGGCAGAGATAGGAGCCGTGGCACTAGCTTGCCATCCAGGTGCATCCATCCCATTTCAGTGACAGGCGAAAGATCAGGACATGGTAATTGTGCTTGGTTCCAGACACTTGCTTGATAGTGTGCTCGCATGATGTGGAAATTTGCTGCATCTGAGGTTAGTGGGAGAGTCTCGTGTGCACGACCGATACAAAACAACTTCACACGAGCTTTGTTGCATGTGTCAACCTCTGGCACGCCGTACATCTTGCAAATTAATTTCTCGGTGAACATCACTATGTGATCAGTGAGAGGGCCCTTGCCAAGGCCAATCAGGTCAGTGTGATGTTGTTGGAACACTTGCCAGGCTGTTTATTTACCGTGACCACTGAACTGAGACACACTATCACAGCCAGTAACAGCATGGAATGCTAGTAGGGTGTCCAGTTGTTCTGCCGAGATGTTCTGGTGGATCTCATGTACTGGGAAATATTTTGGAGCCTTTGATGTTCCAGCTTTCATGTAGAGTCGTGTGCAATCTATTCTGCTATAATGGGCCAGCAGTAGGAGAAGCACATCGGTGTCACGCACTGATACAACTATCGTGTTCATATGAGCATGAATGCAGTGCAGAATTAGTCGAGTATCACCTTCTTCATGATCGGCTCGCAGAGAGGAAACATCAAGATCTGGGTCAGATGACTTGACGGTAGTTGATTCGCTGAACCCACCTGCCACTACAATCACTGGTCTTTCTGTTGAGTTATGTTCAATCAGGTGGGTTGAAAGCAGTATCGCGAGATCTGCTTTATTTTCCTCAAGTGACGTGAAGCTAGACCAGTCTGATGGGAGAGGAACCGATAAATGGACGCTCCTTGATTCCTCTGTTTGGCGCGGGTATTATCTCAGTCATCACCTCAGGGATGTATAATGTGGCTATCTTGGAAATGTTGATTCCTTTGAGGAGATCTCCTTCGGGTGGCCCGCGTTGCCAGGCAGCGACTTGTGTGGCATGAAAGGTTCCCTTTCCATCCAAGGTATACTCGTTGATGTCTACGTTGTTTGTAGAGAAATGGACAAAGCGACCCTTCACTAGATTTCGAGGGACCACTGCACCGTTGCTGTCCATGGACTCCAGTGTCTTTTTAGCGAGTGCAGTGTCAAGTTTGATGACCTCCCGGTAACTCATGACGTGACCTGCCTGGTGAAACATGTTCACCAACTCTTTCGACCGTGTTGCTTCGTGTAATGTGCTAGCCGCATCCCTATGTGCTTCGGAGTGAGAAACTTGTCTCCGTTAGCTATGTACATGAGGTCCTGAGCAATACTGATAATTCTGAGCCGTCGTCTGTTCTCGTGTTTCTGATAGTCAGGTTCCTCATTCTCCAGTAAACGTTGACCACCTAGTAACAGGTTGAGGAACATGTACAGACTATCGGGTATGCAATCGATAGCTCTGTCTGAGCTAATGTCTAACCCAATTGGCTTGGGATGTGACAACATGTCACCACGGATCTGAAGTGCCACATGAACCATGGTCAGGAAGGTGTCTTGATCATCATGCTTGAAGGTAGGGATGAGTCTTTTCAAGTCACTGTCATCGTTGATCATCGCGGATACTGGAAGATGTCGGTACTTGGAAGGAACTAGCACTGTACGGGGTTCATTTCGAGCACGATCATGTAGTACAACGACCTCGTACAAGCCTTCAAGGCAGTCAGCTAGTTTGTCCTTGAACGTGTTCCTTCGGCTTAGAAATGAAGGTGGAATTTCCGCCTGAGCATCATCTGAAATTTTGCAGTATCTGTCCCAAACATCTACAAGATCCAAGATATCAGTTTGTTCTGCTGATTGCTTCAGATCTTGGCAAAGCCATGCCAAGGCTATGTCCGAGGTCTGGGGTGACATTGTGGCAATATGTTTTGTTTGCCACTCAAACTTGACCATGCAACTCCGGTGATATGCTCCATCTGCAGCTGTGAGATCGTTGATACACGCTAATCGAACCCTCAGGATTTGATCGTACTTTGATGCGTCTAGTATCCTGCTGCTGACTCGCAGTTCTTGGATGAGATAAAGTGATTCTCTCTGGTCTTGTTGGCAAAAGATGCATTTCTTCCAGTCTATGCGAGGTGTTTCACTCCGTAGACTGAGCTTTTGAGGATGAGCATGTTGCATGGATGTGGAGGAGCTTGGTTCATTCATCTCTTTCAATCCAGCTTTCCTCAACCGTTCAATTTTCAGTTTGCTCATGTAACTTGACCGACAGTCTTTATGCCACGAGAAAGTTTGAGGGACAACTGTTTGAAATATTTCGGTGAGTCGATCAGTTGCATCTCGGAAGTTATCGTTAGGTATTTTCGCCCGTAGTTGTCTGATGTTATCAACTGACTGGAGGCCATCATGGCTGACATTCATAAGTTTCTGTTGATTGTTATTCTGGCAAATGATGCACAACTGTAATTGTGACCCTAGCGACACTGATCTTTTTCTAGTGGAGTCTGTGCCTTCAGCCATGGCGGCATCACCAGTGCATCAATTCAAACCTGCAATATAAAAAGTTGTTAATACTTCTGTTGGTGAGTAACTACAAGGACACCGTAGATATATATATGTATACACGAAGAGTCCAAAATAGCATTGTGCATGCTGAATACAGCTGGAAATAATGTTGAAAGGTAAGCAAAATAATTATTTTGTTAATTTGTATTGGTATCAGTGATGCATCAGTTCAAGCCTGCAATATTACGGTGGGTGCTGAGTGCCTAAAAGGAGACAATAAAATATTTTAAAATTCGGTACAGCACTGCACATACAGGATATATCTGCAAATAATGTTGAAAGGGGTGAATGAGTTATTTATTTGCACACAATATCAACATGCCTGACATAGTTATTTTATTGTTATTTTATTCACTTTGTTGAAATGACAATTTTAGCAATTCATATGAGTTTTAAGCAGTTTTTTTGGGTATTTTATCACAAATCTGGGTTTGCCATTGGATTCCTAATATTAGAAAACATACAAAAGCACACTTCATTCACGTTTCTACCTTGCTTAGTAAAAAAGATATGAACATTTATGAATTTTAGCACGGCGGTGGTGGCCATCTTGGATTTTTCAATTTTGAGGGCTTATGAGCCATTTTTGAGCCGGGCATACAGCAGATTCGAGTTCAGCACCCCTCAGTATCCCTAAATAGCATGTATGCCATAAATTAACATGATTTGCCTTCAGGGTTTACATTTCTTGAAAATTGACCCAGTCTATCAGTGGGGTGAGTCGGGTGAAGTGTTGCCTGGGCGAGAACTGCTGAGCTGAGCGCTGAGTGGAGAGTTACTGATGTTTGATCACTGAGAGTACCAGTTCACTTCTCCATACACTTTAGTTGTGTAACTTCACTGTATGTTTCTTTCCCAAGTTAGCTCTTAAATCTTATTGTTTTCTATTTGTTTTACTTAATGCTTTTTCTTTGTTTGCTCTTCGGAGGTCTTTTAATTGTGTTTTCGATTAGGGGAACACGAATCCCTTTAAGCTGCCAACCATTCTGTAGCGGTTGCTTTATGGTTAAAGTTGTTACTTGCTTAACTTATAATTCCTTGATTATGTCTGGTGATCAGGTTCTAACTGGAAACATGTAGAATAGGAATTGATAAGGTTTATTGGTTTGAAGTAAAGTTATTGGGATTTTTATATTTTATTAACAGCAAAATATAACTATGAAAACGTGGCTGGTTTTATTTATGGATTGTCTTTGTAGGTATTATATCTGCCCGACTGGGAAACACCTTCAATTTGCATTAAGCTTGAAAAGAAACTAGATTGAGCTATATTCCTGTAAATCTGTATTCCTTCCTGTAAAAGAATACACGATTAAGAATAGTGATAATAGATAACGGTACACACACTAATATCGCACAGTATCGCACTTGTCACTGTATACGTCACTGTATAATTTACCTCAGCCTGTCAGGGGTATGACCCTTCCTGTTGCTGGTCTTTCTGCTACTAAGGCCTTGTTTCCCTTCTGGGCACCGGCTTTCTTACTAGAGTGGTGATACACGTTATTAGTTGGTGGGGGATATGATCTATCTATAGAGAAGATCATTCCCAACTAGAAATGTACAGTAGTATACTTTAAGTGAATAACTGTTATAAGGGTGTGAGTTATATAAATAATTATATGAATTACCCTAGAGTAATCTATTGCCCGACGCCGTTATCCCCGAAGGGGTGGACACGAACGAATCGCCCCATGCACCTCTGTCCCCAGTCAGTCGACGCCCCTCCCCCCAACCAGCACCGCCTTCGTTCATGTACTTCCTCACTCCCTAGAGTGTACAGTCGCTCAAAATGCGCTGTTACATATTATGTGCTATTGAATACAATGTTCTAGACATTTTAAATGAACATAATTAAACAGATACAACATTCAGTTCCAATTCTGATGGTTTGGTACCACTATTGCGTTCCCTCACCCCTTTCTCATTCTCGTCTAGTAGATGAAATTTACAAGAGGAGGAGGATTCCTAGCCTACCAACCCCAGAAGGAAAAGTAGGACAGTAAAAGAGACCGATAGAAAATAGTAAGTAAAACGTATATATATATATAGTACAAATATATAGAACAAATATATAAAGAAAAGAAATAGCGCTAAAATGTCATAAATTGTCGCACACATTTTCGCTTGCTTAGACCGAATGACCTCTTCCCTCTATCAATTTACTGTATCTATCTTCTGTATCTAATTATCTTCCTTATTAATGAACATAATTATTTGTTGTTTCATGTTTTTTTAATCATTGTTCAGTTTTCTAATACTATAGAATGGACAGCGAGCCTGTAATTAAAGAGGAACCGGCCTTTGGCCGGTATCTTGAAGCAGTGTGTTGGGCGGGTGTTTAAAAGTTTGATGGAGGTTTAGGGAGGAAACTATTAGAATAATAAAAAGATACATAAATATGCTAATAGAAACGGCCTATCTCCCCTTATAATTCGGGGACAGATTTGTTTACTTTTTTGTTAATCGACTTGTGTCATTTTGCTAATTATGTGTAAGCGGTATACTTAGTTTATTTAGCACAACAAATCAGAAATTATTCACAGATTCCATAGAGACCAAATAACAAATATAAAAGCTGATAAATAAGGGAGATAGCTAGATGACAGGGAACATTATAATACGAAATGTACACAAATAACACTAGCGGTCTCTGTTTTTGCTAACTTAACAACATGACGTTGCTTTATCTGGGATTTATCGTATTTTGTTCGGGAAATTCGTATCTCGTTTGGGTTATATTCGCTTTATTGTCAGGCAATATTCCGGAATAGGAGAGATTCATCGTGATTTCATCTTGGTATTATCGGTTTTTGTTCGGGATATGTTCGGGTCATGTTCTGGTAGTTTGTTACAAGATCGTCAATGAAAATCAGAGCAGAACATGGCCCAAATTAGAAGAACGCAACATGAATATAAGCCGAATATAAGCCGACCATCAGCCGACAACTTTTTAACGGTTTTTTGACCCGATTGATCTCGAAAAGTAAACGCATGCACTGAATTTTGGCCGAACTACCGGATCATCGCCTACACCCATGAACATCCCCAGATCGCCCCCTGATTAATCAAGATCGTTGGCCGACTTAATCCGAATCAACCCGAACTGGCTACAATTTGATTTTTTTTTTGGCAAGTCATCATATTCGGGAGTTTGTCGCCCAACGTTGCGCGGGCTATAGACTCTCACTAATTCGCACTCCAGACTGTGTGAGGGCCCCTTTAAGGGGGACTCACACAATCAGGAGTGCGAGCTAGTGGGAGCCTAACAGGAATCGCTAGAGTCACTAGGATTCGATCATCGATTTTCACCACGAATAGGCCCTCGAGTCCGAATTTTCCCCTACTCCTAGTGACTCTAGCTCGCACTCCTGACTATGTGAGGGCCCCTTAACACTAACCAAATGGCAGAAATAGTACCCTGATTACTCAAAATATTTATGAGTTATAGTGAATCGTAGCTTAGAGTTTTGCCTTACCTAATTATTATGAATAGAGTATAGCTTCCTACGCAACTTCATAAGGTTATTCTAAAGTGTCGTCCTCTTTTCTTAGGCATTCTCTCTTCCGTCACACGCTACCAGCCCTTCCCCCTCTCTCGATCACCCTTCTGTCTACTTTATACTCCCCCGCCCTCGTATTTTTGTTTCTCCCCTGGTGTCCATTATCGTCGCCACACTGGATATCCTGTAATCAGCGAGAATGGACAGCATTTTCTTTAGTGCCTTAATTACTTTCTTTTCGTGACTCTTTCTTTTGGTCCCTCAATTATCAAAGAACAAGTATATAATTGATCTATTATATAATTGATCGTGTAGAAAGTAAAGTTGCCAACATAAGTTCTGATCCTATTTGCGGTCTTATGCATGGAAATGTAATGCGCCTGATTGAATTACAAGTGTAGTTTCTTATGAAGTGGTTAACATCTCTGACTAGTCAACCGATAGTTAAACGAAACCACACTCGAAATGTATTCATTCTAATTTGTCTTTCATGAATAAGATCACACTGTACATCCAAAGACCAAAATATATATCCTGTACCGGAATTCCCAAATGTTTGTTATGGGTATGAAGATGATAAAATTAACTCAGAATGATGACAGAGTGAATACCAATACTATTTGAGGAGGAACACTTTACTGACGATTAATACAGTGTTCCTCTTCGCATGGTGTTTTCATTTGGCGTGGAGATATTTGATTGTAAATGAGAGACTATTTTCACCAGTGGCACCAAAATGGCAGAGGTTGGCCGGTCTATGTTTCTATAGGATCTGTATGCCACACCCCTGCCCTAGGGTACCTGTTTAAAAGGGTAATGCCAGACTGAATTATGGACACCATATTGTTTCTACCTCACGCCCCCATAGCACACCATTATTGTTGCACTGACATTTCAAGCTTATATTATTCTATTTACACATCAATCTTGTTCGCTATCCATCAATCTTTATCTATCAGGGCAATTAATTCCCCGGAGGCCTTATTGTGTCTGACTCCCTGGACCCTATAAGTCGCCACTCTCTATATAAAGACACTCTCCCCTACCCTACCCCCCCCCCCCCCCCCCCTCTCCGTGGTGCGGGGTTGGTGTTTGCTCTGGTAAGTGTCACCTCGTGTTCCCCACTAACCTTGAGGGCTTTACTCAGGATTTTTTACGGGCTGAAGTTATGTCTACATAGGCCCTCTGCTCTTCTCTCGCACCCGCTCACTCTTCAGCCTGACCCTCCTTAACACTAGTCTTCAATCTCCCTCTTGCCCTTTTGCATATACACAGCTACTGACAAATACTTACGAGCTCTTCCGATTTTTTTCTATTGAAATTTATCCATTTAGGTTGTTGTTCAGATCAAATCAGTTAGTGTATATAATAATTTATACATAATACCTATTCATTAATGTTTTATACTCCCAGCCGGAATCGAACCACCGACAGTCAGGACAAATGTCCATACTTTAATCCAATACACCATGGCGTGACACGTGAATTTGTGAGATATACTTGGCATTCATTAATATATTCGCATACACGCACATGCACAAACACATACTGTACACATACAGTGTAGGTTCAATTACAGACATAAACACACGCACACACTTGCAGGCAGACACATACTTACACATAAGGACATAAATGCACACACACATACATACAAATAAATGGACATACACAGAGATACAAACAAACATACAAAGACTAGCACATACATATACAAATACAGACACAAACGCACACACACATGCAAGGACAGGCACACTCTCACACACACACACACACACACACACACACACACACGTCCAACACCACTTGAGCCTGGTAAGAGTGTGTGTGCATATATTGGTGGTATGTGGTGGACCCAGGCTGCTTTCAGGTCCTCAGTCCCTCTTAGCATAACCACGAACATTCCTAAAACCAACACATTTTCTCAACAACTATGTTTATCTCCCTGGTCTCATAAAATAAACATAAAATTAATTAAGCAGTGAGATTAAATAATTTTGCTTATACTGTATATACTGTATACAGTATATATATACTGTATATATATAGGCTGAGAGCCTGTACATTAAGCCATTCTATATTGAACGGTGAAGCCTGTGAGTTCTCGTTAAATAAAAGACCTAAACATTATTGTAGACTACGTTTATTATGGGTACCTCATTGTAAACATTATTGTAGACTACGTTTATTATGGGTACCTCATTGTAAACAAAGGCAAATATCAACAGTGTCAACATTATGGCGGGAGTAGACCGATCTCTGTTACTATAAGACCTCTACCGTACAGCTGCCGCTATAAGTTCTATTTCTGTTCCATTACCACTTTTTTGTTCAACATTTGTTTGACACTGGTTAAGAAATGTTAAATATCTCTCTCAACTTATTCTGAGTTTAATTATTTCAACCAGCTTCTCAGCAGACGAAAAAGGTTAGAAGAACCATTGGGAATTAGCGGGTTAAATGAGGTTCTTGTTAACCCGTTTTGGTAACGAAGACCCCCTGCTTCGATCAATTCGTTTGGAGAGTTTGATAATTTTTATCCCATTAGTTTGACGATAATAAGACGCTTCACCCCGCTCAAGTGTCGATTTCTTTCTGTCCGAAATATAGCGAGCCTGGAACTTTAAAAAATCCGGCCATCGATCGGGGAATTTACATGGCGAAAATTGTACAAAATTGATTTGAAGGGGGTCTGGATAGCATTTTTTAGTTTGAAGGAAGTCTGGGAAGGCGGCTTTGTAAGCCTACATTGCTCGAACATGGCAAAAACAACCCAAACCTTCCATAATAATTAAACAAAGTATAATTATAACCCACATGAGGTCGGATCAGATGGTGTTAAAGATGATGTATAAATTATTGTAATTGAAAATAATAAATACCAGACAAACAGAACAATAACTATCTATCTATCTATTGCCTGACGCCGTGATCCCCGAAGGAATGGCCACGAACGAACCGCCCCCATGCACCTCTGTCCCCAGTCAGTCAACGCCCCTCCCCCCAACCAGCACCGCCTTCATTCATATGCTTCCTCACTCCATCCTTCCACCTCTCTTTCGGTCTACCTCTCCTTCTCTGTCCCTCCACCTCGCTCTCGTACACCCTCTTAGTCATTCTCTCGCTTTCCATACGTTCCATATGGCCAAACCATCTCAAGTTATTCCTTTTCACACTTTCCAGCACATCTACCTCCACACCACACCTCCTTCTTAACCCTCTCCGACATATGACGCAATGTTGAGCCTATTAGGGATACTTTAAAGCCTTTGTTACCATCAGGGGTATTTAGAAACCTTTAGTTTAGTTACTTCAACCTCTGCAGCTGTCTTTGAGTTAGCTGTGGGCAGAAAACTAATTTTGGAGAGGTAATTATAAGAGTGAGAGAACTCTATTTATTATTGCTAATCTGGCAACCTCTGTGTCATATTAGTCTGAAATGGTTAATTACTTCCTCATTAGTCTGTCTATCCCTCCATGTAACTCCCCACGCACTTCTTAAGTAATTCATTTCCACTGCTCTCACTCTTGGTCTGAGTCTCTCAACCAACGTCCATGCTTCGCTTCCGTAAGTCAGTATCGGGATTACCACACTGTCATGCAAGGACTTCTTCACTTCCATACTGACCACCCTATTTCTTGTTACTGCTTTCAGCGTTCCTACAACCCTCTTCCCCTGTTGTGCCCTCTCCCGCACTTCTTCATCCATAGTCCCATCTTTACTCAACACACTGCCCAGATACTTAAAAGAGTTGACGATCTCCATAGCCTGACCGTTCAGCTTCACCTCACACTCTGTGACTTCACCCCTTTCGAAGACCATAACTTTGCTCTTCCCCGCATTTACCTTCAAATTCCGTTTTTCGCGCACTGTTTCAAACTCATTTACCAGACCCTGCAACTCCCATTCATTATCCCTCATCAGAACTGTATCATCCGCAAACAGCAGTATAGGTAGCTTCCACTCAATTCACTCCCTTTTCAGCGATACACCAACATCCACTGCTCTTGATAGTATTTCTTTCATGACTCCATCCATATATACAGTAAACAACCACGGGGACATCACACACCCCTGTTTCAAACCAACATTCAGGTCAAAGAACTCGCTCTGCTCACTCTCCACACGTACTGCCGCCTTTGCACCCTCATACATGCTCTTCACTGCTTTCAACAACTTGCTATCTACTCTGTATATTCTAAGTACTTTCCACAAACTTTCTCTATCCACTCTGCCATAGGCCTTCTCCAAGTCCATAAAGGCAACATACACCTTTTGTTTCTTCTCCAGATATTTCTCCACAACACATTTCAGGGTAAAAATCTGATCTACACATCCTCTTCCCTTCCTAAAACCTCCCTGCTCGTCGCCTATCCATTTCTCCGTTCTCACTCTCACTCTCTCAATCACTACCCTACTGGAAACCTTCCCTACTACGCTTAGAAGACATATTCCTCGGTGGTTACCACACACTCCTCTTTCCCCTTTGCCCTTATATAGGGGGACTATTATGCCAGTCTTCCAGTCATCGGGTGCACTCCCCTTCTCCCATACTAGTTTGCACATTTTCCATACCCATTCGATCACTATCTCACCACCATACCTCAAGATTTCCCCACACACTCCATCTGTTCCTGGTGCTTTCCCCAACTTCACTCTTTTCATGGCTTTGCACACTTCTGACCTCCTGATCCCCACCTCCTCCTCCACTACTTCTCTTCTTCTCCCTCCCATAGCATATCCAGCTATGTTTGCTGGCTCTTCACTCCTTACATTTAGCATCTCATTGAAGTACTCCCTCCATCTTTCGACTCTCCCTTGCTTCTCGGCTAGCATTCTCGCATTCTTATCTTTCACACCCTTACTGTTTCCCGTGCTACCTTCCCTAACTTTCTTGACTTCTTTCCAGAACAGTTTCTTACTCTCCCTCCATTTTACACTCAGATTCCTTCCAAATTCCTCATCTACTCTACTCTTACTTTCCTTCACTACTCTCTTCACCACCCTCTTACTCTCCGCGTACCTCGCTCGTTTCTGTCTCTCGAAATCTTCATTCCCTCTACTACCCAACCACTCTCTATATGCTTTCTTCTTTTCTTCCACAGCTATTCTTACCTCTTTCGTCCACCATGCTGTACCTTTCACTCCCCTCCCTCTTCTCCTCACTCCACACACCTCCTCACATGCTGCACAGATCTCATCCTTAAACACCTTGCTCATCTCCTCCACCTCCTCCATAACTTCCAGGTCAAACCCACCTAGTCGTCTTTCCACTGCTCTCCTGTACTCCTCCCTGACTTCCTCCTCCTGCAACCTCTCCACCCTCCTCACCATTCCACCCTCCTCTCGCCTCCATCCAGCTCTCCTCACCCACTTATTTTGTATCCTAACCTTAGCTACCATTACATAATGATCAGACAGACCCCCTCCAATACCCTTATACACCCTAGCATCGATCACAGATTTCTTCATTCGTTCATCCACACACACATAATCAATCAATGACTTTCGTTCCACCACTGTCTCATCCTCCATCGTCCACACCCGTTTCCACGTGGACCTGTGGATCATTCTGTGTCGGAAGAAGGTGTTGGCTATCCACAGCCTCCTCCCCACACATACGTCCACAAGTCCACCTTGCCCATTCACCTCTGATGGTACCCCCCACCCTCCCACCACTCCCTCAACTTTCCTATCACCCACCTTACCATTCATATCACCAATCAGAAATATTCTTTCGTTCCCCTCAAACTTCTCCAGGCACGCCTCCACATTCATCCAGAACTCCCCTTTCTTTCTTTCAAGTTTATCCTCTGTTGGGGCATACACACACACAATCACCCACATTTGTATTCCTACTTTCATTCTCACCCACACAATCCTTGAACCCACAGACCCATACTCTCAACTAACAAAATATTGCGCCAGGAACGGTGCACTAAAATATGATGAATAAATAAATATTATAAACTAATTACCTGACAACAGAACAAACAAATAATTAAAGAAAACTAAATTAATCTATCTATCTATCTATCTATATGCTCAGGCCCAATCCCCATTTTGGGGGTAGCCGACTCAAGACAGAGCAAGAACAGGAAAACACAAAAACAACATAAAACAAAAAATAAACACAGATAAAAAACACAAACTCTCACACATCCAGCTCACCCAGGAGAAGACCCAGAGACCAGGGTTACCAAGGTCGCTCCAGCACTCCCCCAGCCCCTGACCACCCGGAGAGGTTCCGATCTTGGCAGGCAGACATGCAGCGGAGCCAAAGCCACAAGCCTTCCCACCACACTTCCAGGCACACCCTTCATATTAATCGTCTCCCCGGGCCAGGCGCCTGATGGACTATTATCTAGTCCAACTTGCGCCCGACCCCTTACTCCAAATGACCACGTGTTCACTCAACTATTCACAAGCATTCTCCATTCACTCCTGTCCACCACCTCTTTCCCTGCCTGATCTATAGTCATTCCTCTATCATCCAAAGCCTTTCTTACACAGTCTCTCCATCTCAATGGGGGTCTTCCTGCCCTTCTATCTCCCCTTGTACCTGACTCACATATTCTCTTTGGAAGCCTTTCATCTCCCATTCGTTCAACATGACCATACCAGCTCAGCACCCTTCTGTCCACTCTGGCTGACAAATGTTCTTGCTGCCCCACTCTCCTACGTATCTCTTCATTCCTCAATCTGTCTCTACGAGTAACTCCACACATACTCCTCAAGCAGCTCATCTCCATCACATCCAGCCCTCTTATTAATATTAATATTATAGTTATAATAATAATAACAATATTAATAATAATAATAACAATAATAATAATAATAATAATAATAACAACAATAATAATAATAATAAGTATAATAATAATAAAACTAGTGGCCAGGATATAACGCCCCGACTATATCACTAAAAGGGGCGGGCCATAATATAAAGCACCCACCCGTATCTCCGCTAAGTGTATATATATGGGGGGAGTAATGGCTTCTGAACCATTACACGGACAGTCATGTAAGGGGAGAGTGCCTTTATACGAAAGGGTAGAGTGGCACTTTCACTTATGGACGCCATCTTGGTTCTACCTCACGTGTACTTTTGTTTTTGTTTGTGTTTTTCTCCGTAGATCATACTAGTGTTGTTACCTTTAATTGTTCAATGTGGGGTGCTTTTGTCTGAGAGGGTAGTGTGGTACCTATACTTATCGATGCCATCTTCTTTCTATCTCACGTTTTACACCATAGCACATCTTTAGTGTTGAGTGTGGAGTGTCTTTATACGAAAGGGTAGTGTGGATCTTAGTTTATGGACGCCATATGTGTCTACCTAACGTTTTACCCTATAGCTCACCATTATTGTTATTGATCAGTGTGGAGTGCCTACTGTATGTACGTGAGGGTAAAGTGTCAACTTCACTCATGGTCGCCATTTTGTTTCTACCTCACTTTTGACCCCATACCACACCATTATTATTAAACTCATTTGTTTAGTGTATTGGCTTTTATATTATTATGTGTATACATTTTTGTATTCTACATTCCATCCATCTCTATCAGAGCATGTAAGTCCCCTGATGCCCAACTCTAGTCTCCTAGCATCCCCTCTGTCGCCTTTCTGTATATATAAGCACATTAAACGGACAGTGAGGTAGAGCCACTCCGGTGTCACCTTGTTTACTATATATATATATATATATATATATATATATATATATATATATATATATATATATATATATCCCGAACTTAATCGATTCTAGCCATTAATGTTTTACCTATCATTTGTTTTTCGGACGTTCTTTTATTTCGGTCCCAGGTTCATATTGGGCAACGAATTGTGTCTTAAGGTGTACTGAAATAATTATTGGGCTGAAAGCAAACTTGTAAAAGGACACACGGAAAAAGCTAATCACTTCTGAGATAGTATTTGTCGTTAGGCATCAATTTCTTATCAGGAATGGAAAATCTATACCCTGTTGTAAATTGGTAGGCCAGAAATAGAAATCCTTAACCTCTGTAACTCTAAAAGGGCTAGAGAAAATTTGCTGTAATTGTTCACACTATTCCTTGACTGACCCTTCCCAAATGGTAGAAATATTAGCTAGATTACCTTAGTCATTTGTGAGTTATAGAAGTTAAGGTCAAGAATGTTGGTCTACTTATTTGGAACAGGGTATAGTAATTTTGTAGATAGGTTTTGTCCTACAGAATCGATATTTTTAGCAGGAATTGAAGAACTAGCGCCTTTATGAACAAAAACATCTTTACTTTTAGCCAATAATAAAGATGTTTTTTGTTCACACAGACGTTCGTTCTACTATTCCAGCTAAAAGGCTGATAAGTGTACGCCGAGAGACATACGGGGAGGTTTGGTTTACTTGGATCCTTTTCTCCCTCATATTTAGCCCCATTTGTTTTGAGATTTTAAATGTTAACTCCATTAGTTTGGCGATTTTCCGACCTTTCGTGTAATTTTTCTTCCTGACGAGAGACTTTTTTTTCTACCGAAAAATTTAAGTCCTTCTCGAAGGGGGATCTTGGGGATGTTGCTTTAAGTTTGATGGAGCTCTCGGGAGGAAACTAAAACATTAATACATAATTAAATAAATGAATACCTAAACACAAACCTCCCCTTAAGGGAATTGGACTAGTCCCCTCTGAGGTCAGTCTAAAAATATCTATTACCTAGCCCACGAGAGACCCATCCAAGATAAAGTAAATCGCCCTCAATTAATCTATAGTCAAGGATTGATAAAATATAGACGTGAACGGATAACAGTTTATGTTTGTTTGGTATTATGCAAGACCTCTTTCTAAATCTATAAAATTGTCTACTGCTAGTCAGAATAAAATATTACATCATTGTGCGGAAAGGATTGACATTGGGAAGACGCAAAACAATACATTCTTTAACACCATCTGATCCGACCTCTTGTGGGATATTATGATTTTATTATGTTCCTTCCAACAACCAACTATACTCCTAAAATCGATTAATGAAATTTACAAACACATGTGGCATATTAGGTTTTATTATTCTTGAGGATTTTGCTCTTTTTTGCCATTTTCGAGCGATCAATTTTAGTTTATTTCCTTGAACAACTAGAATGCCTTCCCAGATGTCTTTCAAAATCAAAACAATACTCACCTAGAGCCCCTTCAAGCTAAATGTGTACATTGTTTCGATAGAAAAATGTCTTAACAGAAAGCCGTTATTTTCTAAGATACAGGCTCGCTATCGGTCGCCCATAAAACGAAATTAACACCTGCATGGGGTGAAGCGTCCTCTTATCGCCAAACTAATTGGGTAAAACGTCTTAGAATCTCCACACAAACGGAGTGAAACAGGGAAGGTCTAATAATTCCCCCCTCAGACCAAATAGGGATAACATGTACAAGAGGCCCAACAAGTACTTTTTACATTCTTGGAAGACACAAAGTAGCATTCGGAAATCGGAAATAAAGCAACGTTGGTGCCACATGGTAACTGTTTAGATTGTTGAAATGTGAACACGTGATTGTAACAAGACAATGGTTCACATAAACAGTGTTCTACGGTTCAGCTATTCTTATTAGAACACATAAACGAATAGAACACTTTAACGGTACCATGTTTGTTACAATTAGGTGGTCATATTTACAGAGTAGGCTACTACAGTCTTTTGAACCTAAAATTTGTAATGTAAATTGAATATTATAATTATTTCTTTTAATTGGAATTTCAGGTGTTAGTGGTATTGAACATAATAAACTTAAACAAGACAAATCTTGCAAATAAATATAATGTATAATACTAAACAGAATTAAAAAAAAAAAAAAACGCAGAACCCATGAATATACAGGTATACTACATAAATACACAGGTATACTACATAAATATACAGGTATACTACATAAATATACAGGTATACTACATAAATATACAGGTATACTACATAAATATACAGGTATACTACATAAATATACAGGTATACTACATAAATATACAGGTATACTACATAAATATACAGGTATACTACATAAATATACAGGTATACTACATAATATACAGGTATACTACATAAATATACAGGTATACTACATAAATATACAGGTATACTACATAAATATACAGGTATACTACATAAATATACAGGTATACTACATAAATATACAGGTATACTACATGAATATACAGGTATACTACATAAATATACAGGTATACTACATGAATATACAGGTATACTACATAAATATACAGGTATACTACATGAATATACAGGTATACTACATAAATATACAGGTATACTACATAAATACACAGGTATACTACATAAATATACAGGTATACTACATGAATATACAGGTATACTACATACATTATGAAGATTGGGTAACATTAACTGGTCCGACGTCTTGGGAGTTATTATTATGATATTGTGTTCAATCGTTATTGACAATCAAATGATGTTTTGGTTTGTGCCCTAGGCTACCACAAATGCCATCCCAGTCTTCCCCCAAACTATAAATTGTCCACCTATAACAGGGAGGTCCAAAAAGACCCCTAGTGGACCAAATAGTTCTAACACAATTTTGCCTGTTCACTATCGTTCCCATATCTGTTAGATAAGCCTTGCAATATTTATACACCCAGTTGAATATTGTTATGATATTATGTTCATATTTTATTGAAAATATTCCCTGTTTTATGCCATTTCCTAGCAATGTATATTAGTTTGTCCCCTAGGCTAACAGCAAAGCCTTCCCAGATTTCCTTCATACTAAAAATACCCACCCTGATCCCCTTCAAATTAAATGTGTAAATTTTTCGATAGAAAAATGTCCCAGCCATAGGCCGATTTCTTCAAAGTCACAGGCTCGCTATTGTTCGATAAGAAGAAATATCGACAACTGAATGGGGTAAAGTGTCTTTTTATCACCAAACCAATTGGGTGAAGCGTCTTAAAATCTCCAAACTACCGGAATGAAACAGGGAGCTCTAAAAAGGACCAAATGCCCGCTCCCCGTCCCCATATCTATTAGATAACCCTCGCAATATTTATACACCAAGTTGAATATTGCATGGGAAATGTTTGCAATATTTATACACCCAGTTGAATATTGCATGGGAAATGTTTGCAATATTTATACACCCAGTTGAATATTGCATGGGAAATGTTTGCAATATTTATACACCCAGTTGAATATTGCATTGGAAATGTTTGCAATATTTATACACCCAAGTTGAATATTGCATGGGAAATGTTTGCAATATTTATACACCCAGTTGAATATTGCATGGGAAATGTTTGCAATTTCCGGTCGGTGAGTAGACTGAATGTTTGGGGAGCAGGAGCAATAAATAGGCGAGGCAAAAGTTTGGGGAACGTATACACACCGTATATATTTTACAACGTTTGTACTTTACAGTGTCATGTTTACAACGTTCTGTGTAAACTATGAAAACAAAGCCATGCGCAACAATTGTGGAGGGAGAGAACAGTTGTTATAACGAAAGTTTGGAAACAAAGTTGACGGAATGCATGAGTATGAACACCATATGAGGAGGATCACTATATTGACAACGCTTCGCATAGAGCCAATGAAGTTCAATGTGAATAATTGTCAATAAAGTGCCACTCCTCATATGGTGGTTATATTCATGCTAATTAGGCCAGCAATCCTGACCACAAGCTTCTATAACTCCAAAATGACTAGATTAATCGAGCTAACAATTCTACCAATTGGGTAGGGTCAGCCAGGGAATAGGTGTGGAAATATACAAGCTCTAGCAGCTATACTGAGAAGTAAATTATTATGTGACCCTAATTTACATGGACAATCCCTTTGATTATAGTCTACTCAATATAAGTAGACCAAAACTCATTACCTCTAGCTTCTATAACTCAAAAAGGGCTAGAACGAATGCGCTGTAAATGTCGACACCTATTCCCTGACTGACTCTTCTCAAATGATAGAAGTATCAGCTAGATTACTTTGGTTTACTTTGAATTATAGAGGTTAATAGTTACGATTTCTGGCCTAATTATAATGATTAGACTATAGTGGTTTTATCAACAATCATAGTTTACTCCCCCCCCCCCCATCTCCGTCTATCACAAATAATTTTCAGTGAATGGATTACAATGGTTGTTTACATTATCTCTCTGTATGGCTCCCTATCCCATATCCAGCCATTGGTTTATTTGAGATTCAGGAGAACTATTCGTTGGGATATTCCAGAGTTATGGGCTATTGACTCGATTACTATTATACCCATAACCATAACATAAAGTGACCACTATGTCATCAGTTTAATAATATTTTACGAGGTAGGAACGATTACCTAACGCCATCTGATCTGACATCATATGTGTATAGTGTTATTTGGTATATTTGTTATTGAGAGTTTTACTTGTTTTTGCCTTTTTCAAGCAACATTTGTATTTATTTTATTTAGCCCACTAGCTAACAAATGCGCATTCTCAGTCAGAATTCTTTCAATGCCCACCCAGACCGCGTTCAAGCTAAATCGGTACAGCCCAATGCCGATTTTTCCCAAGGTATAGACTTGATATCGCTCGGCTAAACAAATCGAAACCTGAATGTGGTAAGCGTCATATTATCGCCAAACCAATGGGGAGAAATTTCTGAATATATCCAAAATAATGAAACGAAAGAAGGGAAGTTAGAAAAGATCCCCCTCGAACCAAATAGTGTTAAATATCTTTATTGCAGGGTTCTCATCGGTGTCCAGGCAACATTGTAATAATAAAATGTATGTATTTAACTCCCAACACCATACACCTCCCAATAAAAATAATGGAGATAATTATGAAAACAGGTTCTTTCTTTTTCACTATCTGGAATGAAGTAAATATATAATCTATTTCCATAAGAAACTCATCAGGAACTTTAATACTATTTGATGCAAGCATTAATTAGTCAGATTAGCACTAAGTAAAAGTCAATGTCAAAATATATACTTGCTTTAGAAAAAAACAAAAACAAAACCTGGATGTAAGTACTATCAAACATAATTGTTGCTTCTATGTGAGTGAGGGAGACAACAGGCAGAGCTGCCTGTGGCAAGTGCCTCCCCCAGAATTGAAAGAGTGACAAGGCCAAATTCAAGGGACGTTCGAGCCAAAATGCCTGGACACAGGGAGTTTGACGCAATTTAAGTCATAGGAAGAGGGAGAGATTGATTCTGGGAGAATGTTCCAGAGCTCAGATGTTGAGTAGAAGAAAGGTTGAGAATAACGTTGGAGAGTTGCACATAGTAGGGGTGGGATTGTGTTGCACGACGGGTGCTACGTGCTCTACAAAGAAGTGGTGGTATACACTGAAAGAGCTCTGAGGAACATTTATTATTGTAATCGCGGTAGAATAATGTGAGAGATGCAACATTGCAGTGAAGAGAGAGAGACTGCAGATAATTAGTGAGTGGATATCAGTTTATGAGACGGAAGGCTTTCTTTCTACTTTGTCTAGAAGTGCTGTGTGAGAGGATCCTCCCCACATGTGTGAACAATATTTAATAAAAGGACACACTGTGCCCCTGTACAGAGCAATAAGCTGCGCAGGGATAGAGAACTCCCGGAGGCGGTTGAGCACACCCAGCTTCTGGGAAGCTGTTTTAGCAAGAGTAGTAATATGATCTTTCCAAGAGAGATTATACGAAAAAGAGACACCAAGAATATTAAGAGAAGATGAAGGGTTAATTTGTATGTTGTTGAAGAGTAGGTCATAGTTTTCCGGTAGGGGGCGATGGGTAGACAGATGGAGAAATTGAGCTTTTGAAACATTAAAAGTAACACTGTTTTCTCTACCCCAATTAGAGATAGTAAAATGACCAGATGATAGGTGCTTTATGGCTTCAGAGACAAAGGAACAGATGGAGGTAGTTTGGAAATAAGGGATTTGTGTCAGACTCTATCGAAGGCCTTCAATATGTCTAGCGCAACAGAAAAAGTCTCACCGAAGTCCTGAATGGAGGATGACCAGGAGTTAGATAAGATAAAAGATCACCAGTAGAGCGGCCCTTAAGGAAGCTATACTGGCGGTCTGAGAGTAGGTTATGGGAAGATAAATGCTTAAGAAATTTTGAGGTAAGAATAATTTCAAAAACTTTAGAGATGCAAGAAATGAGACAATTGGACGATAGTTGGAGGGTTGAGAGTGGTTACCCTTCTTTAGGACAGGTTGAATGAGAGCAAACTTTCAGCAAGAAGGGAAGACGTTAAAAGGAGAGACAGAGACGAAAGAGTTTGCCTAGGCTGGGAGACAGCAACAGAAGCACAGTTTTTGAGTGCAACAGGAGAAACACATGTCCGGACCATACGTCTTCTTAGTATTAAGCCCAAAGAGGGTGGAAAGTACATCCTTGGAAAACATTATGGATGTTAGGCATAAGTAGGAGAGAGGGGAGTGGAGAGGGAAGAATAGCACTGGAATCATCCAATTTGGAGTTTTAGCGAAAGTGTTAGCGAAGAGTTTAGCTTTGTCAGAGGAAGAAGTGACAGTAGTGTTGTCCGAATGGAAAGAGGAGGGAAAGAAGAAGAAGAAAAATTGTTGGAGAGGTTTTTGGATAGATGCCAGAAAGCTTGGGAAGAGCTAGAGTTGGATAGAGCAGGGCATTTATTATTGATGAAAGAATGTTTGGCGAGTCGAAGAACAGATTTGGCTTGATACTGGGCAGAAACATAGGAAGTATAAGATACTTCAGTTTGAAGGCAACGGTACTATTTGAATGCTTTCTCCTTATTGCGAATAGCAGTAGTACAAGCGTGAGTAAACCAAGATTTGTTTGCATTTGACTGAGAGAAAGAAACTAGAATGTATGCTTCCATTCTCAAGAGGATTACCTCGGTAATTCGTTCAGCAATCTCCGATACCCCGGTCACGGAAGTAGAAGTAATTCCGTGGGAAATCAAAGAAGTACTGCCAAAGAGCCTCCCAGTCAGCAACTCCAAAGTGCCACAAGCGCCGCCGGCTGGGAGGATCGGGTGGCTGTCTCGGAGAGATAGGATAGGTGACAAGAGATAAGTTTATGGTCGGATGAGCCCATGTGAAAGAAAAGGTTTACAGTATAAGCAGAAGGTTTAGAAGTTAGACACAAGTCAAGAATGTTGGGCCGATCTCTGAAGCGATCCGGGATACAGGTGGGTTGCTGGGCTAACTGCTCTATGTCATTTAGGATAGAAAATAGGTAGGCTTGTTCACCAGGTTGATCAGTAAAAAGAGAGGAGAGCCATTGCCGGTGGTGAACGTTGAAATCCCCTGGGATGGAGATTTTTGCTACAGGAGACATGGATAGAATGTGTTCCACTTTAGAAGTTAGATAGTCAAAGAATTTTGAATAGTCAGTAGAATTAGGGGATAGATAAACAGCACAGAAATATTTAGTCTGAGAGTGACAAGAAAGCTTCAGCCAGCGAATTTAGAATTCAGAAGAATCAAAGTTGGGAACATGAGAGAGAGCGAGATTGTTGCGCACATATACGCAACATCCACCTTTGGCTTGAGATTGAGGATATATATATAGTAGGAGGATGCAGAGAAGGGTTTGCTGTCAGTAGTCCCAGACACCTGAGTTTCAGTGAGAAATAGAAGATCAGAGATGGTAGAGGAGAGGTGGAAAGGCCACGAATGTTGCAGAAATTAATAGTAAGAGTAGAAGATAGCGGTCCGGAGCATTTTGTCGAGTCGTTGCCAGGGTTCAGACTGCTGGGGGCATTTCTGCACCCCCCTCCTCCTGGGGACTCCGAGGTGGGTCGTGATTTTGTCTTAATTTTGGCAAAAAGGTAGTGTAGTATGTAAGGTGTTTGTTGTATAATGTATTTGAGATGACAGGGTTGGAAAACAGGGACAAGGCTGTGGCGGTAGACACCCTGATCATGCAGGGAAAGGAGCAGCCTACCAGAACCAGAATAGCTGCCATTAAGGAAACCAAGAAGACCAAGAGAGGACATCAAGAAGAGAAGAAGAAAGAAAATAGAAGAAGACCAGTTTCCCATGCTTTAACACCTGCCAAAGTAGATCAGTCTGCCTATTTTTCCAGACCTACCCATGCTCTAATCTCTGAGAGTATAGGTCAGCCTGCCCCTTTTACCAGATCTGCCCATGCTCTAATCCCTGGGAGTTTAGGTCAGTCTGCCCGAAAAAGGAGTTCAAGTCCGAATCAATCACAGGGATCCCTGCTCAACCAATGGCAGGGCCAGAGACAAACGGCCAAGGTGTATAACTAGTTCCAGCCAGATTTGCAATACAGTGAGGAATATTTTATGCAAGTTCCTCACCAAAACCCATTGAAATATCTGCACAAATGGGAACCCCAGAACCCCCTCTACAGTACCTCATGGGAAGACTGGGAATAGTGCAAATTAAGTGATCAGTAATAAACATATGGCCTGCAGACTAGGAAAAGCCAGATATCACGATGAGTAGAAAATCATGAAATTATGCAACCATACAACCCTGTTAAACAAAGAGGGTAATATTGAGATATCGAGAATCTCCTTGTGTTTATATAAATAACTTCAGTGTATTCTTAGACCAAGAATTACCTTCACAATAGCAAAAACAATAATATCCACATGTCCCTAATATCTCGAAATAGACCAAATTGAGTTCTAAAAATAAACCGAATATAGTCTGACTAAAATTGAAGGAAGTTAGCAAATACGATTGCTATCTTCCAATGGTTAGGCCGGTTGTGGGTAGACATTGGTATTGAGATTCAACTAGAACGAGAGTGTGTAGAGGATCCCGGAACCAACTTCACCTGTGCCCATGAGAGAGGCAGTTCCCCCTGACGTCCAGCCCAGCAGAGCCACGAGTCCTACGTCGTCCAGATTCTCGTTCATGGCTACCTTTACCCCATACCCTAAGTGTCTCTGTGTGTTATAAGTTGTGGCTATTGTTGTGAAGGTAAGATAAAATATGTGAGTATTCTATTTCATTTAACCCCCCCAGATATATTAACTTACGAATGTTAGGGGTTGCCCGAGCGCCCGGTATTTCCCCCACAACAGTCTTTCTCACACTGAGGGACCATTAGAAGTCGGAGGAATTTGGGGTTGCCACCAATCGACAGATTTTGATCTAACTTACCTAACTTACTGAGCTCAATATGACGCAGATGCGTCATATAATTTACTTATTCAGCTAGTTTACTAAGTTCAGCGCCATATGATACCTTTGGGTAACACCGCCATATGACGCGATCGCGTCATATGTGACGGAGAGGGTTAATTATAGATCTGTGCCAGAGATCTATCTTGACCCTCTAATACCTATGTAAGATTTATATAACCTTGATCCGTACAGTGATTCAATAAGTGCGAGATATTGATACCATAATTTGTATTTAATCCTTCAGACTCTTGATTATACATACGTTACATAGTCATTTTTACACGTGCTACTTAGTTGAATACTCTCAGACTTTACTCCTATGTATTATTATTCTTTGTATATCCAAGTCGAAGTGAATTGTATAACGTAAACCGGTTCCTTTCTTAAATTCAATACTAGAACCTACGCCCAATTCAGGATTATATTATCCGTGTAATTATCGCCAGAGAATATTTATCGTACTATTTCCCCCCCTCGAAAGTAAAGAGCCCTTTCCGTTGAGTTAGAATTAATTCATTGTCAAGATACCTGATTTCTATTAGTTCTTGTGAATAATCTAATGATATACGTTACCCGGGTCACGTAATTCTTTCAACACCAATCTAGGAATTCAGATTGTACATTCCTTGATCGATTCCGCCTAATATTTGGCTATTGATTATATTATTACTTCTTCTAGTAATTCATTTATTATAACCATTGTTTAAGTTATAATACAACGCTACAACGTGCGTTCTTTTAGGAATTTGTTAATTTATTCAAAACTCCTTTTATACCATCATACATGGTATTTCCTAAGTGCAACTTCGTTGTGTATGCTCATTCAAGATAGCTCTTTGTTAAGCTATATTACAACGCTCTTTCATTTGCGTTTCTTAAGTAGTTTGGTTGATTTATTCCAATCTATATTAAATTATATTTTATCTATTTCGATTTAGTCACTATATTTATTGTGAATCTGAGTTCCTCAACCCGTGTAATTTGACCTCATCTATGATCCAATATTATTTTTTCGTGTCTCGTGTGAGAGATTATTTGCAATAACTCTTAGATAGTTTAATTCAGATTTAAACTATCTTCCTCCATAGAATAAACTAAAATTCATATCTTTAGTACCTGATTATATATAGCATTAAATTGAATTGTTATTTTCAAGGATCCCAGTCCATCTGACCTATAGTACCCAGGGCGGTACCTTTTGAAGTCTCACCTGAGCACGACTTAATTTCTTTTGCCCACCGCGCAGACTCACGCGCAACCGAGCGATAAGTTCCATACAGTACGTTACCTTTGTCAGAATATTTTGCTTAAGACACTTGGCTCAAATATGTATTATTGTCAATGATTCTTGTTTGTGTATATATGTATCTGCCCACCATTGCGTATTTTCTCTATTCAACTACTATGTAAGTGACAAACTGAAATTCACTAGAGAGTAAAACTTATTGAACTCTCTCCAGTCACATGATACTTACTTACTATTCTATATAATAGTGGAGTTCGTACCCCCATCCTATGTACTCTATACCCATTTGAATAAATGAGAGTGTAAACTATCCTGTGTGTTTATTGTGTTATTGATTCCCCGATTGAGTAAATACTTATCAAATTCACGAAGTTCAATGTGTTCTTGTTGAGCATATTCCAAATCTAAGTATTCGAAGCCCGGATTTATAAAGAGATAATACTGAAGCGAGTTGGATTACAACCCGGCATACCAGTATTGATAGGAGGAGAAGGTGTTTTGGAGGGCAGGCTCGGTTTGCCCTCACTATTGATGAGTCACAGAAAGGATCAGCTAGGGAGGCCAGGTGGTGAAACAGGAGTTCCAGCTGCCCTTATCGACCACCAAGCACTCCCCGGGAGTACCGCCTTGTTCGGCCGGTGCCTACAACCTCCTCATAACAATTCTGGAGGTGGGATTCCCAGTCTCAACCTCCAGGGGCTATCTGCACCACAAAATGACGGGCGATGGGGTCGCCACATCCCTACGCCACTAGATATGCCAATTAAATATTTACATACAAAACCCCTCTCATAATATGGGAGATTTTGATGAGCTCCTTTGCAATTAATAATCTTAATGACTATTTATAATGAGCCTTCTCAAAATGTTTAGATAATCCATAAAAAGACAATGATGATGACTGCTAGCTTAGAAAGAATAATCCTAACATTTATGGTGTCTCATAAAAAACATTACGTGCTCCCTGTCAGCCCCGAGCCAGTGTATCAGTATAGTGACACGCCACTGTCAAACATTCCTTAGTAATTGCAGTACACCATAAACACGCGTCCAGATTCCTCCCTGCACTAGGGTACCTGTATAAGAAGGCAGTGTCAATTTCACGCCATATTGTTTCTACCTCATGTTTTACACCATAGATTACAATTATTGTTTACACTTCATATTAAAGACGGTATACCTTCTATTATTCTATTTATAGTTATGTTTTAGATCGCAATCCATTAATATATTATATATCAGAACACTTTTAAAGTCCCAGGTCACCATATTGTTTCAGGGTCACAGGACTCGCTATATCACCACACTCTATATAAAGGCACTCTACCCTGCACCCCACCAATGTTATGGTACACTACAACACAATGCTATTATTATATATCTTCCGAGAAACATCCTGCGTCATGTGCTAAAAGAAACATATGCATCGTGTCTGTCCCTAAGGCTTAGTGATTAATTTTTCACAATGTACAGTGAGGTTCAGGAATTGTAGTAGAGATTTTTGATGTACACTTTTACTGTACTGACACATATTTTGGACACATTAATTCAGCTACAGCGATCAAATTTATTAGTCATATTAGTCAATTAATTCACTTTTGGTTTTATGTTGTATATTTCATATCAATGTGTTCAAGTATGCGTGTGCTATCGATGGCAAAAGTCATGTCACCTCCCCAACCTAACAGCTCTAACCCCATCTCTCCCGCCCTCACAACCACACAGTGTGCCGTCTGGTGGTAGAAACATTATCTTTTTGTGCACCTTAAATTGTTGACTCATGACAATCGGTGGTCATGGTAAGGTAGGATAGACGCAGGACTTTTCCCGCCGTCTGTACATAATAAGCACTATTTGTAATTATGCACACACCATGCACGCATATGACGCCATTATTTATAATGTCGCAACTCTCACAATTATCATATAATACCAGTATCGCATATTGTATTGTATAATAGATGTATAATTACATACTCAAGCCTTCGAGTACAATTTTGTTTTCCTTTATTATATTATGCTAATTGAATATTCTCAGTTTAACCGTTTCAAGATACTATGACGCATTTCTTGTGTTTTCTGGATATTATTGAACGTTTTAGTTTTCAGATTAGGAAGGGTATATATAAAAGTCAGAGGGTTGAATGAGATAATCTTTACCATTTCAATTCCCACAGATCTATCCTAAGCTATATGAAATCATCTAATTATAGCCTAAATTTACTCTCAAATCGCGGCATAATCCTCAGACGGTTAATTAATATGGAAACTAATTGAGCAAGGTTATCATATCGTAATAACATGTCCACAACATCAAGAGAATTGTCCAGGAAATAAAAATGGTAGAAGTTAAGACAAAAAACCTCTCTGGTGGGACCGACTTTTACCCTGGCACATGGAAAACAATAAAATTAATATAAATATAACATTGATTATATAAATAAGTAAATGGTTATATAAATTAATATAAATATAACATTGATTATATAAATAAGTAAATGGTTATATAAATTAATATAAATATAACATTGATTATATAAATAAGTAAATGGTTATATAAATTAATATAAATATAACATTGATTATATACATAAGTAAATGGTTATATAAATTAATATAAATATAACATTGATTATATAAATAATTAAATGGATATATAAATTAATATAAATATAACATTGATTATATAAATAAGTAAATGGATATATAAATTAATATAAATATAACATTGATTATATAAATAAGTAAATGGTTATATAAATTAATATAAATATAACATTGATTATATAAATAAGTAAATGGATATATAAATTAATATAAATATAACATTGATTATATAAATAAGTAAATGGTTATATAAATTTAATGAATAAACACATTCACTTATAAGCGAATTCCCTTTTTTGATAACACAACCACATATTTTGCACGCGATGTAATTATGGGTGCTCATTACCATACATAGAATATCAGTCATACGGGATACTATATGTGTCTGGTTACACACACACACACACACACACACACATACACACACACACACACACACAAATCATGACATAGCATGCCCAGAGAATATTACCCAAACAAGCTAAGCGAGCCTAATGGAGGCCAGCCCTATGTGTACAAAGGAGTACAAAGGAGTACACAGGAAATCAAGCAACAACAGATCTAGTGACCCTTCTAGGCTGCTTGTCCTCCAAAACACTGAGGATCAAGTGTCCAAACAGTGGTTTAGAGTGGGTAAGGGAACATTGGAAAGGGAACTACTGCCCTGCCACTAACGTGGCAGGACTAGGAAGTTAGTAGGGGACATATGGGTTAGTAACTGAGGGGAGGATAAAGTTATTAATTTACAAACGCAGTCAGTCGCGGTTTGATGCGAGATATTTGTCTAGGCGGAATTTAAATGAATCAACGGTGCTGCAGTCTATAACGTCTCAGGGAAGCCCATTCCACAAGTTGACAACTCGATTGAAGAAGAAATTCTTAGATTCGTGTGAGTTAAAAGATTTACCAATAATTTTGCAACCGTTTCCCCGCGTGTAATTAGATTGGTCGATAGTGAAGTACTTACTACAGTTCATATTGTCGATGCCTTTGATGATTTTGAACACTTGAATTAAGTCACCTCTTAATCTGCGCTGGGTTAAAGGAAATAAATTTAATTCTCTAAGACGCTCTTCGTATGGTTTGTTCTTTAGGCTAGGTATCATTTTGGTAACTCTACGTTGAACTCGTTCTAGCTTGTTTATATCTTTTTGGTATTAAGGGCACCAGCATTGAACGCAGTATTCCAGAAGAGGGCGGACTAAGGAATTGTAAAGGGTTAGGATTACGTCTTTGGATTTATGCTCAAATGATCTGCCTATAAAGCCAATTATTTTGTTTGCCTTCTTAACAACTTCTGAACATTGTTGACTCGGTTTTAGGTTACTCGATATTGTTACTCCCAGATCGGTTTCTCGGTTTACATTCTTAAGCTGAGTGCCATTCATCGAATAGTTTGCTTTCTCATTTAGGTATCTGATATGTAGTACTTTACATTTATCCGCATTGAAACTCATTTGCCAAATTTGGGCCCAATGTGACAATTTATCTATATTGTGTTGCATATCGTCAACTTGATCTTTTGAGAGTACGCTATTTGCAATTTTTGTATCGTCAGCAAATTTTGAGATTGTACAGGTGAGACCCTCATCTATGTCGTTGATGTAAATTGGAAAGAGAATTGGTCCTAGTACCGATCCCTGGGGTACCCCGCTACTTACATTGGTCCATTTAGATGCCTTACCGTTTATGACTACTCCTTGCTTTCTGTCGCTGAGCCAATTTTCTATCCATTTCAACACACCGTCTTGTATTCCATGCGCTTTTAGTTTTAGCAGTAAACGTTTGTGGGGAACTTTGTCAAAGGCCTTTTGAAAATCAAGGTATATAATATCTACAGCTTTACTCTCATCGTAGAGGTTGAGGATATCGTGGAAGAAGTCTAAGAGGTTTGTTAAACAGGAACGTTTTTTACGAAAGCCGTGTTGAGTATCTTTAAGTATGTTATTTTCCTCTAAGTGATTTACGAGTCTGTCTCGTATGACCGTTTCTAGCATTTTACATACAACTGAGGTTAAGCTAATTGGACGATAGTTACTGGGTAGGGATTTGCTACCTTTTTTGAATATCGGTGTTACGTTGGCTATCTTCCACTGATCAGGCATAGTTCCAGACTGCAAGGATTTATTGAATAGTAATGTCAGTGGTTTGGAGAGCTCATCCTTAGCTTCCTTTAGAACTGTGATAGGACATCGGGATAGGAAAAAGTATGTCTAGGTCTAAATATTGTACGAGAGAGAGAGAGAGAGAGAGAGAGAGAGAGAGTGTGTGTGTGTGTGTACAAAGGAGTACACAGAAAAACAAGCAACAACAAATCCATTGATCCTTACGGGCCTGCTCGTATCTAACCTAACTAGTCAATGTGGAAACAATACTGAATATATGTTGAGAGGCAATTCATTTATAAAAGCCGTTAATTGGGGATTAAGAGCGATAATGTTATCAAGTCGGTTTTCAAACGATTGCACAGTACATTCAATAACATTTCTAGGTAGTTCGCTCCACACATTTCCCACTGTATTGAAAAGGAAATGCTTTACCTCATGTGAATGAAAAACAAATGCCAACGATCTTACAACCATTTCCTCTTATGTAATTCGATTGATAATTTGTGAACTACTTGTTGACATCCATTTTATCAAGAGTTTCAATAATTTTCAATACTTGAATCAAATCCACTCTCAGCCTTCGTTTTGTCAAATTAAACAAATTCAACTCTTCAATACGTTCTTCGTATGGCTTAGTTTTCTAAGACTAGGGATAATTTTAGTTACTCTCCTATGTATTCTCTTCAGTATAGGTTTGTCCTTTTGATAACATGGACACCAAAATTGTACACAGCATTCCAGATGAGGGTGAACCAATGAGTTGTGAAGGTGAGAATAACATCTTCGGATTTGTATTCAAAGGATCTACCAATGAAACCAATGATTTTCAATTATGCCAACACATAGTTGGCTGGGTTTTAAATTGTGAAACATTGTTTTAGTTTCATTATTTATCAGTGCGTATGAGATAACTGCCATTCATAGAGTAATTTGCATTTTCGTCCATGTAGCGTATATGTAATATTCCAATGTTTCGGTATTAAAACTCATTTGCCAGGTTTGGGCCCAGTTTGATAATTTATCTAAATCATTTTGGGTCTGTTGAGCCTGCAAGGGAGTCACTACTATGTTTGGCGAGAGAGAGAGAGAGAGAGAGAGAGAGAGAGAGAGAGAGAGAGAGAGAGAGAGAGAGAGAGAGAGAGTTATAGTTATAGTTATATACCGGTAGGCTACACAAACCACACAGATATGAGGGGAAGGGTGGGAAGGTTTAGGTGGTTATGTGGGAGTGTGTGTGGGAATGGTGTATGTATGTACATGTATATATGTATGTATGTATGTATGTATGTATGTATGTACTCAGGCAAATATCCCATAGCTGGGGGTGGCCCACTCGAGACAGAACCCGAACAGAAACGGCATTTAGAGTCCCAATTATTTGGGTCCGGGACCACTTACGCGTTCCCTCACCCCTCTCTCTGTCTCGTCTAGTATGTGAAGTCTACAAAGTTAGGAGGATTCCTAGCCTCCCAATAATGGTGTAGTAAGGAAAATTAGAAACAAATAGTGGATAGTTATTATTTGATGGTATTAAATATTTAGGAGATGAATAGCATGTAATAAGATCAAGGGCTGCGGAAAAGTTAACTGTAAAAGGAATGTATCGATAGTATACGATTATGTAATTAGGTCGAATTTTACCTTCATGACAATATATTTAAGAACTCTTAGTTTGTTTATAAGCTTATTATTATATTTAGAATCTAAAAGACAATCATATATCAGTGGTAACAAGTGTTGCTGAATGTTATGATCAGTAACTTAATACATGAAACTACCTTAAATGAAAATTTAGTTAAAAAGCAATGTAATGCCTCAATAAAATTAATACAAGTTCAAGTGCTTTAGAAAATGGATGTAAAATGCCAAGATTATACATGCATACATACATCTATAAATTTAAAGACTGAGTGTTCGGCACAGAGTGTGCTTCCGATTTCACGTCCTAATAGCGGCACTCCAGGCAGCCCTGTTCAGAGCTATCACTCGTCAGGTTTACCTATTCAAGATCAGACCGTAAGGTCTGAATGATCCCATGTCTTTCTTGGTCTGCCCCTTGGTGGGAGCTCCGTCCAAGTTCACGGGGTTGCATCTTCTCACCCAGCTTAGTTCATCCATCTTCTCCACAATTCCAAACCATCCAAGCCTGCTAGCACACATATTATCATTGATACCCTTGATACCTAACCGTCTCCACAGCTCT
The DNA here is from genome assembly GCA_032716605.1 of Paralithodes platypus. Classification (NCBI taxonomy): domain Eukaryota; kingdom Metazoa; phylum Arthropoda; class Malacostraca; order Decapoda; family Lithodidae; genus Paralithodes; species Paralithodes platypus. The sequence goes on along the minus strand of CM064507.1, from coordinate 8,241,563 downwards.
TTACTAGGTATCCCATCTTGCAGTCTGGCAACACACAATCATCCATCTCACAATTTTCATTTCATTGCGTTCCATTCTGTGTATATCATCCGCTTCGACATGCCACTTTTCTGAAGCATATATCATGACGCTTCTAACACATGAAGGGTACACCTTTCCCTTCAAGGGGAGAGGGAGTCTTCTCATGCTGGTTCGGATGATTAATATGGTCTCGAGAGAGATAGGGTAGAGCACAGTAATATCACTAGGAGTCAATTGAACCTCCCCCCAAAAAACAACAACAACAACATACTAATAATACAAATATTAAAAAAAAAAAAAATATATATATATATATATATACCGGGTATATATATATATATAATACTAATAATAATAATAATTATACGATGTAACACAACAATATACATTAATCTAATGATGCTGTTAACCCGTACAATCCCAGTGATGGCTGCCAGCCATCAGTATATAAATAACTACCAAGTCCCAGCAACGGCTGCCAGCCGTCAGTAATATACAGTCCTTGTAACTGCCAGAATAAAGGCAGTGGCTGGTACCATGACTTATAAACACTGTTCCAAGGAATTTGCAACACTTCTTATGTTGGCTTCAAGCTTCTACAGACTGTCAGGGTCAGTGTCCATCAACTTTTGAAGTGGGAGGTTGTTATATCTTGCCTCTGAAACCATTTTGGCCACATTGCTTGGTACTGGTTGGTGGCTACATTTATTGTAGTACCCTATGGTACAGTAGGGGTTAATTGATGACATGCTTGTATGTAGCTAAATTATAAATGTATGTGTCTTAAGGCATTATAAGAAATTAGGAACATTTCAAATAAATACTAATTAACTAATTTCCGTATCTTTGATTCAACCTTCCACAAACCAAGAAATCGCTCCCACAAAAAAAAAAAAAAAGTAAATAAATAAATGAATAAATAAGCTATGGCTTGACTGGACATCTGAAATCATTGATTAAAATTAACTCGCAAACAAAGACAACATACACATTAAATACAATATGAGGAGGAACACTATAATACAAACGTTTCCCAGAGAGCTTCATCAGGCCATTTATTGGCTGATGAATTTCTATCTGAAACGTTGTCAATACAGTGCTCCTCCTCATATGGTATTTACATTGAATCTGAACTCATCCTCATGCCGTTACTCTGTAAAATTGGTAATTTCTATGTTATGATGCTAATACAACTGTCACTATCTAATAATCATATGCAATATGCCTTGTGTGCACCTTAACATGTGATGTAATAATTATTCATGAGTAATTGCGCCTTAGGTAATAATATAACATTATATTTGCATACTAAAATTCGCGGCGATCATGATTGTTAGTGCTTATTGTAGATACTCAAGCATTTGTTGATAATTACTGAAAGTACGGGACAGGTTAATTTAATGTCATTTTAAAGGTAATTAAAATACAACATCCTGAAATAATTCCCGATATTTAGAAGAAAGTATGTCTGATGTTAAATATCTATAATGATCAAACTATTATCCAAAGGGGATATGTGTAATACAGCAGAATTCTAAGATAATTATTTGCTCGAAAACAATAGTCGCATATGTATTTGCATACCAAATAGCAATACAAAGAAATGCAGTATTGTAAGGCAAAAACTATGAATAATGTAGCATAAATGCCTTTACCATGATAATAATATTATAAACAACTGGTACACACATGCACAAACAAAAGCTAAGCAAAACTCTGCTCGGTAATATCAGACACACACACACAAATACTCATACACACATACAAGTCACACACACACACACACAAACACACACACAAGCACCACATACCACACACCCACACTGGCACACGCACACCCACACACACACATACCATCACGCAGACCAACTATCAATCATATCCCTTTCGCCACAACATCCTGACGTACGTACAAAAAACATAAACAAACCCTGGCCCCAACTGCAACAATACCCACGGTCCCGTACCAAGAACCACGCACGTCACCCCCAAGAATAGTTGTGACAAGCAATGATTAACGTAGGAGATTGGTGTCGTTGTTTAGTCTGGTCACAGGTTACTGTAATGTAGTATTGTCTACGGCTGTTTGTGCAGGCTTACTTACGGGGAGAAATATACTGTATATATATATATATATATGTGGCGGAGTGGTCTTGCCACTGGACTAGTAATCCAATGGACCCGGGTTCGAATCCCAATATGTCAATGGGAAGATATTATTGGAATGGAATTTGTGCTGTACCTAATATCAGTGCATTACCACAGCACACCGAAATGCCAAAAAATACCCTCATTGTTCCCTGATTAAATAGCATTGTATGACTATTCCCATATTCAAAAATATGTTTCAGGGGGGCAATGCCTAGTGAGTTAATTGCTCAATAGGTGGCGTTCTGAGAGGGAGGGTCCGAGTGTGGGGAAGTGAGACTGTGAAGCGCAGAGGCGAGGCAGCTTCAGAGATGGGATTGCTTCGGGCTGTGAAGCTTCGCATGTCTCACTCCCTAGACTTGAGCAAGACCTCACGGGCCTCACCGTGTTCAGCGGTAGAGTGTAAAGGCTATCAGCCTATGCCCGAGAGGGAGTAGTCGAATATAGAGAAAAAAAGAAAGAAAAAAAAATATATATATACAGGTATATATATATATACTGGTATATACTGTATATATATATATATATATATTAATTTATACATGTTTTACCACCCTAGAACTCCATCAACCTTAAAAATAATACCCCCAATACCCCTGTTTGAGATAAATTAGCGCAATATTCGACCGAACAATCCTCGGCCGATGGCCGATACTTTCAAAGTCGAAGGCTTGCTATCACCTGAATGAGTCGAAGCGTCTGGTTATCGTAATATTGATTGGGTAAAACGTCTTAAAATCTCCAAACTATTGGAGCGAAACAGAGAAGATCCAGACAAGTTTATATTCTGACCAAATAGGGTTAACATAGAAGAATGACGTTTGTGTATAGTATGGTTGTAATGTGATGCTGTGACGTCTTGTAGGGTAGTATGGTATTATATATAAAAAAAATTGAGGATCTTGCTTGCTTTACCCATTGTCTAGTGTTGTATTTCATCTTGTCCTTTACGCTAACCAAAAAACAATCACAGACATCCTTCGAGGTAAACAAAAAATACCCACCCAACTCTCCTCGAAACTAAATTTGTAATTATTTCGAAATAAAATATATCGGCCGAAGGCCAATAATTTCTAAGTTACAGGCTTGATATCGCTCGATCAGCAAAAATAAACGGTACCTGAATGTGGAGAAGCCTCTGATTATCGTCAAACTAATGGGTTCCTAAAAAGTTCACCGCGGACAAAACTGGATTAACTCTCTCTCTCTCTCTCTCTCTCTCTCTCTCTCTCTCTCTCTCTTTCTCTCTCTCTCATACACAAACGAAAAGGTAAACATATATATATAACCATTTGACCCAGTTTTCTGAATATGTTATGCTGAAGATGAACACTGAGCAACATGAACGCAATTTTTGTTATCCAAGATAATGAGAACATTAACTGTATATCATGTAATATATATATATATATATATATATATATATATATATATATATATATATATATATATATTTCTATCTATCTATCTCTCTATTGCCTGACGCCGTGATCCCCGAAGGGGTGGCCACGAACGAACCACCCCCACGCACCTCGGTCCCCAGTCAGTCGACGCCCCTCCTCCGAACCAGCACCGCCTTCATTCATATGCTTCCTCACTCCAACCTTCCACCTCTCCTTCATTGCACCTCTCCCTCTCTGTCCTTCCACCTCACTCTCGTAACCCCTCTTAATCAATCTCTCGCTTTCCATACGTTCCATATGGCCGAACCATCTCAAGTTGTTCTTTTTCACACTTTCCAGCACATCTACCTCCACACCTCCTTTTTACTTCCTCATTCGTCTGTCTATCCCTCCATGTAACTCCGCACGCACTTCTCAAGTAACTCATTTCCACCGCTCTCACTCTTGGTCTGAGTCTCTTCCTGAACGTCCATACTTCGCTTCCGTAAGTTAGTGTCGGGATTACCACACTATCATGCAAGGACTTCTTCACTTCCATATTGACCACCCTATTTCTTGTTACTGCTTTCAACGTTCCTACAACCCTCTTCCCCTGTTGCACCCTCTCCCGCAGTTCCTCATCCATAGTCCCATCATTACTCAACACACTGCCCAGATACTTAAGAGAGCTGACGATCTCCATAGCCTGACCGTTCAACTTCACCTCACACTCTGTAGCTTCACCCTTTTCGAAGACCATAACCTTGCTCTTCCCCGTATTTACCTTCAAATTCCGTTTTTCGCACACTGTTCCAAACTCATTTACCAGACCCTGCAGCTCCCATTCATTATCGCTCATCAGAACTGTATCATCCGCAAACAGCAGTATAGGCATCTTCCACTCATTTCCCTCCCTATTCAGCGATACACCAACATCCATTGCTCTTCCTAGTATTTCTTTCATGACTCCATCCATATATACAGTAAACAACCACGGGGACATCACACACCCCTGTTTCAACCCAAGACTCAGGTCAAAGAACTCGCTCTGCTCATTCTCCACACATACTGCCACCTTTGCACCCTCATACATGCTCTTCACTGCTTTCAGCAACTTGCCATCTACTCTGTATACTCTAAGTACTTTCCACATACCTTCTCTATCCACTCTGTCATAGGCCTTCTCCAAGTCCATAAAGGCAACATACACCTTTTGTTGCTTCTCCAGATATTTCTCCACAACACAATTCAGGGTAAAAATCTGATCTACACATCCTCTTTCCTTCCTAAAGCCTCCCTGCTCGTCGCCTATCCATTTCTCCGTTCTCACTCTCACTCTCTCAATCACTACCCTACTGTACACCTTCCCTACTATGCTTAAAAGACATATTCCTCGGTGGTTACCAGACACTCCTCTTTCCCATTTGCCCTTATATAGGGGGACTATTATGCCAGTCTTCCAGTCATCGGGTGCATTCTCCTTCTCCCATGCTAGTTTGCACATTTTCCATACCCATTCGATCACTACCTCCCCACCATACCTCAACATTTCCCCACACACTCCATCTGTTCCTGGTGCTTTCCCCAACTTCACTCTTTTCATGGCTTCCCACACTTCTGACCTCCTGATCCCCACCTCCTCCTCCACTACTTCTCCTCTTCTCCCTCCCATACCATATCCAACTATATTTACTGGCTATTCATTCGTTACATTTAGCAACTCGTTGAAGTACTCCCTCCATCTTTCGACTGTCTCTTGCTTCTCTGCTAGCATTCTCCCATTCTTATCTTTCACACCCTTACTGTTTCCCTTGCTACCTTCCCTAACTTTCTTGACTTCTTTCCAAAACAGTTTCTTACTCTCCCTCCATTATACACTCAGATTCCTTCCAAATTCCTCATCTACTCTTCTCTTACTTTCCTACACTACTCTCTTCACCACTCTCTTTCTCTCCACGTACCTGGCTCGTTTCTGCCTCTCCAAATCTTCATTCCCTCTACTACCCAACCACTCTCTATACGCTTTCTTCTTGTCTTCCACAGCTACTTTTACTTCTTCTGTCCACCATGCTGTACTTTTCACTCCCCTCCCTCTTCTCCTCACTCCACACACCTCCTCACATGCTGCACAGATCTCTTCCTTAAACAACTTGCTTATCTCCTCCACTTCCTCCATATCTTCCAGGTCAAACCCACCTAGTCGTCTTTCTACTGCTCTCCTGTACTCTTTCCTGATTTCCTCCTCCTGTAGCCTCTCCACCCTCCTCACCATTCCACCTTCCTCTCGCCTCCCTCCAACTCTCCTCACCCACTTCTTTTGTATCCTAACCTTAGCTACTACTACATAATGATCAGACAGACGCCCTCCAATACCCCTATTCACCCTAGCATCCATCACAGATTTCTTCTTTCTTTCATCCATACATATATAATCAATCAGTGACTTTCGTTCCACCACTGTCTTATCCTTCATCGTCCACACCACTTTCCATGTGTACCTGTGTATCATTCTGTGTCGGAAGAAGGTGTTGGCTATCCACAACCTCCTCCCCACACATACGTCCACAAGTGCACTACCCTTCCCATTCACCTCTGACGGTACCCCCCACCCTCCCATCACTCCATCAACTTTCCTATATATATATATATATTAAGTATTTATCACAAATACACGTGAGCCACTAAATGTTTTTAGTCTCGCAGTGGGGTTCGAACCCCACTGAGAGACTAAAACACACATATATATATATATATATATATATATAATTATATATATATATATATATATATATATTTTTATATTGTATAATATATATATATATATATATATATATATATATATATATATATATATATATATATATACTGTATATATACATATATACTGTATATATATATATATATATATTTTCTTTAATACATACGATGTTGAAAGAAATGGCAATTTCTGCGTTGGAAATTTTATTATTCAAAGTTTCCAGGTCTCTGATGAGTTTTCGCTGGGTGGCAGGAAGTAGATGAAGGAGATGAGCAAAATTCATGGTGGTACAGGGTTACATAAATGTACATGATGATACAGGATATACGACGCGTTTCACTGGACAACCAGCATTATCAAGTAAGGAAGGAATGATATAAAAGGTAAACAGGAAGGGTATATATAGAGGGTGGAGGATCAGAGGAGGCGGAAAACAGGGGGCAAAAGTCTGCTATTGGTGGAAGCGTAACCTAGGAGAGAGAAAGGGGTTAACCGCTTCACGCATGCGCACTGGATGCGGGATGGTGGTCAGTAGGTGGGGTCGAAGCTGATTGGCTGCGTGTCGAGGGGCGTGGCCTAAGTTGTGTGGCGCCTGCAGAAGACGAAGCTGAAGGAGGTAGCGCGGGGGGCTGCGTCAAGGGCACCGGGGGGCGAGGAGGGGTGTTAGGTCCTGTAGGGTAGTGCCTTTTGGCAGAAGGAAGGATCTGAAGGTCCAGAGTTTGGTTGTTGATGTTGGGATGTAAGGCTTGGATATATAAAGCTTCGAGTATAGGTAATCTCCTTGGGTCACTTTCTTTATCGAGTATGGTGGTGTGTTTCTCTAACTCGTTGCGTGTGAGGTGAGGGTGGTTAGGGGTGAGATAGTGGTCTTTGATGGCTCCAGCCTGAAGGTGAAGAGTTAACCGACGTGAAAGACGAGTCTGCGTCATACCAATATAGGAATGAGGTCCACAGTCCTCATAATTACAGGTATGTTGGTAAATGACGTGATCGTCGGTCATCGGGCTCTTTATCTTGGTGGAGGCTGGTTTGTTGCGGAGAACGAGGTTGGAGGTCTTGGGGATTTGTAATAAATTATTAATTTGATTTTGTTTTTCGGGTTGGTTGGGTGGACATGCTTGGAGATTATTTCTTTTAAGACGGCCTCGTCATTTTTGTGTTCAGAGGACATGTAATTGCGGTAGAAGATCTTAATTTCATTGGGGGGGTCAATGTTGGGAGGGCTTTGGGTGTACCATTTTTCAAGATGGTGGTTGATGGTGCTGGAGATGTCGGAGTTGGAGTATCCGTTATTTACTAAAACTTGGGATAGTCTTTCTAGTTCCTGGTGGGTGTCGGCCCAGGTAGAGCAGTGCGTGAGGGCTCTCCTAACATAGGCGGAGATGGAGGATAGAAGATAACGGCGGGGGCATTCACTATCGCCGTTGAGGCATTATCCAAGCCTTACATCCCAACATCAACAACCAAACTCTGGACCTTCAGATCCTTCCTTCTGCCAAAAGGCACTACCCTACAGGACCTAACACCCCTCCTCGCCCCCCGGTGCCCTTGACGCAGCCCCCCGCGCTACCTCCTTCAGCTTCGTCTTCTGCAGGCGCCACACAACTTAGGCCACGCCCCTCGACACGCAGCCAATCAGCTTCGACCCCACTTACTGACCACCATCCCGCATCCAGTGCGCATGCGTGAAGCGGTTAACCCCTTTCTCTCTCCTAGGTTACGCTTCCACCAATAGCAGACTTTTGCCCCCTGTTTTCCGCCTCCTCTGATCCTCCACCCTCTATATATACCCTTCCTGTTTACCTTTTATATCATTCCTTCCTTACTTGATAATGCTGGTTGTCCAGTGAAACGCGTCGTATATCCTGTATCATCATGTACATTTATGTAACCCTGTACCACCATGAATTTTGCTCATCTCCTTCATCTACTTCCTGCCACCCAGCGAAAACTCATCAGAGACCTGGAAACTTTGAATAATAAAATTTCCAACGCAGAAATTGCCATTTCTTTCAACCTCGTATGTATTAAAGAAAATGTATTACCTGGCTTTACTAACATATATATATATATATATATATATATATATATATATATATATATTCTGCATGTATGAAGGACACCAAACTCAAAACTGCCCGTAACGAGCGTACCCACCAGCAGTTTAAAGAGTTACAGAAAGGGATATTCAAGGTACCTTCAAAGGCACAAGGAATTGAAGCAGATCAAGTCGTAAGGTGAGAAAAATATAGATTGAGGGTGAGAGTTCCAGAGTTTGCTCTTTGAGGGGTAAAATGGTGGAGATGTCGGTTCACTCTTGCGTTAGAGAGTTGGAGAGATTAGGAGTGGAAATACAGTATGTTGAAAGGCTGGTACCACCTACTCTTCGTATAGATAATAAAGATAAAACAGGAAAGACATTATCCAGTGAGTGTACAAAATCTAATGACATAGAAGCTAATAGCTATATACATATATATATATATATATATATATATATAGTCTGTATAGTCTATATATGAATAGTCTGTAAGGTAGTATGGAATCGGTTTTCATATATTGTAGATTTTCTATTCTATTCAACTATTATATACAGTATATAATTATATATATATATATATATATATATATATATATATATATATATATATATATATATTTATATATATATATACTGTATACCGGTATATATATATATATATATATATATATATATATATATTTATATTTATATATATATATATATAATTATATACCGGTATATATATATATATATAATAATATATATATATATATATATATATATATATATATATATATATATATATATATATACCGGTATACAGTATATATATATATATAAATATATATATATATATATATATATATATATATATATATATATATATATATATATATAATTATATACTGTATATAATAGTTGAATAGAATAGAAAATCTACAATATATGAAAACCGATTCCATACTACCTTACAGACTATTCAAAACAAAGCCCTGAAGATCATTACAGGCTGCACAGCTACTGCACCCACAGATCACCTACATCAAGAAACCAAAAATCCTCAAAGTCAAAGACCATCTGGACATGAGAGGCACTCAATTCCTGGCAGCAGCCTCCACGAACCAAGACCACCCACTAAACTACATGGCAACACACCCACAGACACCAAGAAATATCAAAACAACACCCAGCACACGGTATCACACACAATTATTGTCCTCTCTCCCTCCCTGCCCACCCCGACCAAACTTCCAGAAGCACATCCATACTCATATCTCTCACCGATCCATCCACTCACTTACAGACAACACGCAGCTGCATGCACGACCTCCCGAAATCCATCCTTCCGAATCCTCCCTTCCTCGCGAGGACAGAGTCCACCTGGCCAGGCTGAGATGCGGACACCATCCAGCTCTCCTGAGCTATCAGAAGAGACTGGATGACTCCGTTGTCGACGCCTGCCCGGAATGTAACACAGCACCCCATACCATTAAACACATCATAGAAGACTGCATTTCACACAACCACTTACGCCAACAACACAATCTACACTCAATGAGAGCTCTGTGGGAAAGCCCGATCGTGGCCATGGCCTTTCTCAGGGACTCGGGGCTGTTCGGCCAGGCAGCTTAGGGAACAACAACAACAACAACAACCGATTCCATAATAGCCGGTGATATATAGCGTGGTGGAGGCCGTCTTTCTTTGTCTAACCCTAACATTTGCTTCACGGAAAATTGGCATGGAGCCTATCGGTTATTGTCATGAAGCCTATCGGTTATTGTCATGGAGCCTATCGGTTATTGTCATTGAGCCTATCGGTTATTGTCATGGAGCCTATCGGATATTTATTTATTGTATTAAATAATAGGCAGACGCCGGAACACGCGAGGAGTTCATTGGACACGGGTCGAGATCCTTTAGTGCCAGACATCGGCTACCCCCCGCCGTCTTGGTGCCACTGGGAATAGTTTTTTTTCTTAAAGGGATTTTTTTTGTCTGGCCCACCTTTTCCCTCATGCTTAGCGCCATTAGTGTTCAGATTGTAAAACGTTTGGTCCATTAGTTTGGCGATTTTAATGCCTATCGCCTTATTTGTTTGTCAATATTAAGACCTGTCTTGCCATTTAGGTGTGTATTTTTCTCTAGCAAGCGATAGCAGACCTGCAATTTAAAAGGAATTGGCCTTCAGAAGAGGGGGGGGGGGGTTAGGATTTACTTTCAAGCATGAAGGAGATGTAAGGAGGAAACTGAAAACATAATAAATATATAAACAAACACTTCCCCTATAACATTTTTGACGAATGACCATGCTGGGCTTCGAGCCCGGGCCTTTAGTGTAGCAGTCCAACACCAAACCGACTAGACCACCAAAAAGCAATATATGTGATCGTTAAATGTAACGCAATTTACACCCACATAATTGCATTTCCACAAAATACATTCGGCAATAATGGTACAGGATATAATGATAGCTTGATCCTTGGGTATACATTCTATCTATCTATTTATTTAATGTCTAACACCGTGATCCCGGAAGGGGTGGCCACGAACGAAACGGCCCCATGCACCTCTGTCCCCAGTCAGTCGACGCTCCTCCTCCCGACCAGCACCGCCTTCATCCATATACTTCTTCACTCCATTCTTCCACCTCTCTCTCGGTTTAACTCTCCCTCTCTGTCCTTCCACCTCCCTCTCGTACACCCTCGTAGTCATTATCTCGCTTTTTTTTTTTTTTTTTTTTTTTTTTAAGAGACAATGAACGGAGGAAGGAAAAACACAGATAACACAAAAAGGTCCATGTGCTTAAAGGCATCCTCCATTCATAAAATGTTTGTAACAACTGGATTTAAAAATTTGTAGATTGTAAGTTTGTGGAAAGCAATTCGAGGGAAGTGAATTCCAAAGAGTAGTAGCTCTGGGGATACATGAATTCTGATAAGCAGAAGTTCTCCAATGTGGGGGAGAAAGTGTAAATTCCTGGGCGCTCTCAGCTGCCCTAGTTCTATGGGGAAAGATGTGGAGAGGCGGCACAATTGAAGCAAGTTCCTCGGAACAATTGCTGTGAAAATATCTGTAGAATAATGCAAGGGATGCAACGTTTCTTCGTATGGATAATGTAGGAAGGTCCTGTGTGATTGCAGGGTTATTGATTAATCTAATAGCTTTATTTTGAATTTTGTCCAACTGCCTCAATGCAACCACTCCACTTCCACCCCACAGAGGTGAACAGTAATCCATCTGAGAACGCACATGACTTTTATATATTACGGCCAACTGCTCGTCAGTGAAGAATTCTCGAACTCTGTACAGGAGTCCCAGTTGTTTAGAGGCATTCTTAGCAACGCTTCTAACATAATGTGTCCAGCTCAAGTTAGTAGTTAATGTTACACCGCTTCCCATACGTTCCATATGGCCGAACCATCTCAAGGTGTTCCTTTTCACACTTTCCAGCACATCTACCTCCACACCACACCTCCCTCTTACTTCCTCATTCCTCTGTCTATCCCTCTATGTAACTCTGCACGCACTTCTCAAGTAACTCATTTCCACTCCTCTCACTCTTGGTCTGAGTTTTTCCACCAACGTCCATGCTTCACTTCCATAAGTCAGTGTCAGGATTACCACACTGTCATGCAAGGACTTCTTCACTTCCATGCTGACCACCCTATTTCTTGTTACTGCTTTCAGCGTTCCTACAACCCTCTTCCCCTGTTGCACCCTGTCCCGCACTTCTTAATCCATACTCCCATACTTACTCAGCACACTGCCCAGATACTTAAATGAGCTGACAATCTCCATAGCCTAACCGTTCAACTTCACGTCACAGTCTGGGGGTTCACCTCTTTCGAAGACCATAAGCTTGTTCTTCCCCGTATTTACCTTCAGATTCCGTTTTTCGCACACAGTTCCAAACATATATACCAGACCCTGCAACTCCCATTCATTATCGCTCATCAGAATTGTATCATCAGTAAACGGCAGTACAGGTAGCTTCCACTCCTTCCCTCCCTTATCAGCGATACACCAACATCCACTGTTCTTCCTTGTATTTCTTTCATGACTCCATCCATATATACAGTAGACAACCACAAGGACATCAAACACCCCTGTTTCAACTCAACATTCAGATCAAAGAACTCGCTCTGCTTATTCTCCACACGTACTGCCGCCTTTGCACCTTCATACATGCTCTTCGCTGCTTTCAGCAACTTGCCATCTATACCGTATAGTCTAAGTACTTTCCACATACCTTTTCTATCCACTCCGTCATAAGCCATCTCCAAGTCCATAAAAGCAATATACATTCTACTTGATCAAAAATAAATTAGAACGCCTTTGTTTGGTAATTGGAATAATATGGGACCCCAAAATGGCGTCCAAAGCAAAGATGATCTCTCTCTCTGTCTTACTACAGGCTCCCTAGACACGGGGAATTACATGATTGACTTTGGATAAGTTAATAGCGAAAAAAGCTAAACCCAAGTAAAGTGCTCCTGTTCGAAGTAGTTACGTCAGTGCCGATTTTCTTTTTCTTTTTTCTTTTCTTTTTATGAGGGTGGGATTGACTAAATAAGTATATGGTTATGTTGATAGAGTTTTATAACGAGATCTGAAAATATAGATGTTTTGCTATGATTCATTGGTTATGGAATTATATTAATATTCTTGGTAAAATTATGACCATGCGAAATATAGGTTAGACGTTGTGTACACTGTGGAAATGCACACTTAATTGTAACAAAAATGGTACACAAATATCAGTGTTCTAATCGTTTATGTGTTCTGATACGAATAGATAAACCCAAGAGCACTGTTTATGAGTATCCTTTTTTGTAATGTCTTACAGTGTAGATAAAATGATAAAATTATATTTGTGTATATAGAGTATGGATAATGCCATCCGTACTAAAGTGTTGGAAAAGTAGAAGAAATTTCCCCAGAGTTAACCCTATTTGGTTCAAGGGAAGACTTTCTGGATCTCCTCTGTTTCGCTCCATTATTATGGACATTTTAAGAAGTTTCACCCCTATACTCTGGCGGTAATAACACGCTTCACTCCATTCATTTGTTGTATTTGTGTGACGAAAGAAAGTTAGTTTGTAACTTAGCAGAAACAGACCTTTGGCTGGCCATTTTTTTCTATCGAGAAATGTACACTTCTATGTTAATGGAGGTCTGGGTGGGCATTTGTTTAAGGACTTTTTGTTACCTGTGGGACACACTAAAATACATTACTCAAAAATGGCAAAACGAGCAAAATCCACAATAATAGTTACAATCCACAATAACAGTTAAACCAAATATCATAGTAACTCACCAGATTTCTGATCAAATAGTATCATAATTAATATTAGTGGTAAGTGATCCATCAATAGACCATTCAGCCACATGATTATCACCATATGTATGTTTCTCGCCTCAGTCTATTAGTGGTAAGTGATCCATCAATATACCATTCAGCCACATGATTATCACCATATGTATGTTTCTCGCCTCAGTCTATTTATATGATGGACCTGTCAACCAAATACCTCATTATAGATCCATAGTGTAGCAATTAGTATGTATAATTGATATGGCATGGCTGAGCCAGTCCTTTGTGATGTTCCTACCTATTTATGGTTTTATAATAAATGTGGTTATGACCGTATCATATATCTTGTATCATTTACCTCGTTCATATATTGATTAGTATATATCATTAGGTGATCATACTACTACGATTAATAATAATAGTAATAACAAAAATAAATTCACATTATAGAGCCTATACATATATATATATATATATATATATATACCGGTACCGTATATATATATATATATATATATATATGTATATACACAAACAACAGCTAATATTGTATTTTAGAGAGAGAGAGAGAGAGAGAGAGAGAGAGAGAGAGAGAGAGAGAGAGAGAGAGAGAGAGAGAGAGACAGAGGTGATTGGTATAGGATATCCAATAAATACTGATCGATTGGCTTATCACCCAAAGGTTATTCTAATATTAGCAGCGTTCCGGTATCTTGAGGTCTTATTAATATACATACACATTATATTATATGATTAGTATTTGGGGGACTTAAAGACCGTATAGTAACAGAGATCGGTGCCACTGGTGTCATTAGCCTATCTTTGCAGTTAATTATGTTCACACCCATAATATACATTCAGCCTAACTGGTACAGGAGTTTTAGTTTGGTCTCTGGATCTATATTATACACGAAAAAATACAAATATCACACCATTGATTAATAAATACTGCACCAAAATGGCGTCCAAAGAAAATGATTGTCACTCCCTCATATTACAGACTCTGTAGGCCTTCTAGGGGGTATAAGAATGCGATGATCAGAAATGTCCATGTTGAATATATGGTGAGTAAAGCAAGAAATACACGTGTCAACCGAATTTGGCCCGAAGCGATTCTTTTTGGGCCTCTCCCGTTTCGTATTATTACTCTGGAGATTCTAGGATGTTTCACGCAATTCGTTTATCGATAATACGATGCTTAACCCCATTCAGTGTTATATTTTTGTCAGAGCAATAAATAGCAGCCTTCGGCCGGAACATATAGCTTGAAGGGTTCAGGGTGGACATGTTTTAGTTTGAAGGAAGTTGGAAAGACGTTTTTATTATCTTACGGGACAAACTAAACCGTACACTGAACCAGCGCGTAGCCGTGGCGTTAATCTCTATGTCATCGCCCGTTGGAGCCTTCGGTTATCATCCCAATATAGGGGCTACTCTATTTGTGTGAGTTATCACAGTTTACTTCCCTAAAGAGGACGTCACAACTGTCTACTAACACTAATTTACTGCTTAACCCATTCAGTACCGGTGGTATATTTCTCATTATATTATGGCAACTATTAGGTGATTATATTCAAGTTAGGAAGGACGTCTACCAAATAAAAGGCTACATACTATCTCAATTAATCTTGTTAGCTGCTATATACCCTTTGTACTCGTCATAAAACTGTTTAGATATTGCTGACCAAAAATTTAAGAAGACGTCACCAGTACAGAAAGGGTTAAATGAACCAACACTTTGGGTGTTCAGATCAGATGAAGTATTGAGGGATAAGCCTTTGCAACGGCACCTCTTATTTACATTCTACTTTTCCTATTTTTCTGAAGTGTGTAGAGAGGGGAGAAGGGGTGTTGGAGAGAAAGGAAGCTGTTGGAGTGGCTTTGTTATGTGTGTTTAGTATGTATACGTCGTCAGGATGTTCCCTGCCTGTCTATCTGCGTCGTCTTGCTGGGGCTTACATTGCTTGCAAATGGCAAAACAAAAAAAATCCTCAATGCTAATTCAACAAATGTCACAAGACAAGACATTGGGTTAGATACTGTTAGAAGTGAACTGCGAGTAAACAATATTGACGGTAGACCTTAAATAAATGGTTAACCCTTTCGATATTAGGGGACGGTTTTATGCTGATTAGAAAAGAACCTCTGAAAATCAAAGGGGTCAAAGCGAACTCAATTATGCCTCTGACACCCATAGAACTTACCTAAAATTAATAAAATCGTCTAATGATAGCCAGAATAATCTGTCAAAATACAGCATAGTTCTAAAGGCGTTAAGTATGTTACTAGAACTGTAACATATTTCAAAACTGCAGGGGAGATTGTTTTAACTTTGTATTATTTTGTATTAACATTTACTCCCTAGGCCTCCATCAAGCATCAACGATGCCCCCGATAAAAACTCTGTGAGACATAGTTTAGCATTTTTCGGTAGCAGAAGAATGCCCCAGTTCCTTTTAAATTGTAGGCTGGCTATCCTCGCCAGAAAAGAAAAGAAAGAAAGAAAACACAAACTGAATAGCACGAAAGGTCTTAATGTTGACCAAGAAATGGAACGAAAGTTCTTAAAATTACCAAACTAATGAGGCAAACGTCCATAAATGTCAAACATAATGGGGCTAAACATGAAGGAGAGGGTGGTATGGAAAAAAAGTGTTGTAACGCAACCAAATTTGTAACACAAATGGTATGTATAAACGATGTTCTTCGGTTTATGTACAATTTTAAAACACATATATGAACGATTAAAACACTCTTTATGTGTTCCATTTTTGTTTTACAATTAAGTGTCCGTGTTTAAAGTGTGCAAGATAAAATCATATTCATGAATTCAATTACTGGAAGTTTGGACGTACGGAAGCATTTGTTACATATTGTGTTCTCTTATTAACTGGAGTTACATTTATTGGCAAGGCGAGCTCTACAATTAGTAATAATAATAACACACATTTCATGAACGTTGTTAGAATGTACCAAAACAATAAAATAATACATGACACACATATTTTGACTCAAGCTTTTTCCAGACATTGCCAGAGATATGAAGCTCCGTGTAATTTAATGCGCTCCACAATAATACTTTTGTCGTGGCCAACGCTTTCAAGTTTGCTAATTGCATATTCATTTCGCTAAACACCATTTATATGAATACCATCAGTCCACCCTCAACACTCTCTGTTCCGAAGTCTTGTGGGTAATTATATTATTGTGTTTAATAATTATTGATGATTTTGCTTGCTTTTACCGTTTTCTAACAATGTAAGTTAGTGTGTCTCCTAGGCTAACTAAAAGAGGGCATTCCCAGACGTCCTTCACGCTAAGAAGAAGTACCGACCCAGACTTCCTTTTAAGCTTAATGTGTACATTTTTCGATAACAAAAAATGTCCCGGCCAAAAGCCGATGTTTTGTAAACTTTTGACAAATATCGACACCTGCATGGGGTGGAGCGTCTTATATAAAAAAAAAAAAAAAAAAAATGGGCTGAAACGTCATAAAATCTCCATACTAATGGAGAGAAAAAGGGTTGGTCCAAAAAGATGGTCTCAGGCAGAAAGCTGCCTCTTGTTATATGTTGATAGTATTATAACATGACTAGGTACGTGTACATTAATGTCGCGATATACTATATATATATATATGTGTCTAATCTCTCGGTGGGGTTCGAATCGCCGACCGTCAGGACGATAGCCGACGCTTTAATCAACTACACCAGACTGCCGTGGTGTAGTTGATTAAAGCGTCGGCGGTTCGAACTCCACTGAAAGATTAGAAACATTTAGTGGCTTACGTGTATTTGTGATAAATACTCAATATATATATATATATATATATATATATATATATATATATATATATATATATATATATATATATATAAAACAAAATAGAAATTTAGACTCGTCCTGGAAATAAATCTATAAATCCCAGAATCCGTCAGCCAATATTAATGAAATAGCTCATATTATATATCTCGCTTAAAACCATCGTAATTGTGTTATAGCTTGCCGCTATTAGGAGATAAATAAGTGTGTCAGTAATATACAGGGGACCACTAGATGATTCAGCAAACAACACCAACACATAATGGGGATAGTACAACATAAAGCCAATACGCTAAATATGAGATGTTTAAAAAAACAATCAAAACGTGAAAATAGTGTGATTTAGCTATAGCAAAATATAACTATAAAATGGATTGATTTTAACCTTTTTTTAATGCTGAGGTTTAATTTGACTCTTTCCACCCCATTCAGGTGCTAAGTTTAGTGCATTTCGCACCATTAGTATGGTGATAACAAAGCATTTTGTTCCATGCAGGCGTTCATATGTTACTGGTGAGCGGTAGCGTCCCTGCAGTAAAGGAGACACCTGGACATCTTTGTTCCATGCAGCCGTTCATATGTTACTGGTGAGCGGTAGCGTCCCTGCAGTAAAGGAGACACCTGGACATCTTTGTTCCATGCAGGAGGTTCATATGTTACTGGTGAGCGGTAGCGTCCCTGCAGTAAAGGAGACACCTGGACATCTTTGTTCCCTGCAGGCGTTCATATGTTACTGGTGAGCGGTAGCGTCCCTGCAGTAAAGGAGACACCCGGACATCTTTGTTCCATGCAGGCGTTCATATGTTACTGGTGAGCGGTAGCGTCCCTGCAGTAAAGGATACACGTGGACATCTTTGTTCCATGCAGGCGTTCATATGTTACTGGTGAGCGGTAGCGTCCCTGCAGTAAAGGCGACACCTGGACATCTTTGATCCATGCAGGCGTTCATATGTTACTGGTGAGCGGTGGCGTGCCTGCAGTAAAGGAGACACCTGGACATCTTTGATCCATGCAGGCGTTCATATGTTACTGGTGAGCGGTAGCGTCCCTGCAGTAAAGGAGACACCTGGACATCTTTGATCCATGCAGGCGTTCATATGTTACTGGTGAGCGGTGGCGTGCCTGCAGTAAAGGAGACACCTGGACATCTTTGTTCCATGCAGGAGGTTCATATGTTACTGGTGAGCGGTTGTGTCCCTGCAGTAAAGGAGACACCCGGACATCTTTGTTCCATGCAGGCGTTCATATGTTACTGGTGAGCGGTAGCGTCCCTGCAGTAAAGGAGACACCTGGACATCTTTGTTCCATGCAGGCGTTCATATGTTACTGGTGAGCGATACCGTCCGTGCAGTAAAGGAGACACCTGGACATCTTTGTTCCATTTTTTTTTTTTTTTTTGTTCTATGTGATTGAGGGAGGCAAAAGGCATTACTGCCTATAGCGAGTGCCTCCCCCATAGTTGAAAGAGTGACAGGGCCAAAATCAAGGGACGTTCGAGCCAAAATGCCTGGACACACGGAGTTTGAAGCAATTTAAGTCATAGCAAGAGGGAAAGACTGATTCTGGGAGAGAGTTCCAGAGCTCAGCTGTTGAGTAGAAGAAAGTTTGAGAGTAACATTTCACTCTTGGGTTGGAGAGTTGCACAGAGTAGGGGTGGGATTGAGTTGCAAGACGGGTACCACGTGCCCTACGTAAAGGAGGTGGTATGCACTGGGATAGCTCTGAGGAACACTGATTATTATAGTAGCGATAGAATAGCGAGAGAGATGCAACATTGCGGCGGAGAGAGAGAGATTGCAGAGAGTTGGTGAGTGGATGGGAGTTAATGATACGAAAGGCCTTCCTTTCAAATTTGTCTAGGAGAGT
This sequence comes from Paralithodes platypus, assembly GCA_032716605.1. NCBI lineage: Eukaryota > Metazoa > Arthropoda > Malacostraca > Decapoda > Lithodidae > Paralithodes > Paralithodes platypus. The sequence goes on along the minus strand of CM064507.1, from coordinate 8,222,226 downwards.
GGTGTGAGAGGAGCCTCCCCACACATGTGAACAATACTCAATACAAGGGCGCACTATGCCCCTGTACAGAGCAAGAAGTTGTGCTGGGAAAAAGAACCCCCTAAGGCGGTTGAGCACACCCAGCTTCTGGGAGGCTGCCTTAGCAAGACTGGTAATATGGTCTTTCCAAATGAGAGCAGAAGAAAAAGAGACACCAAGAATATTGAGAGAAGATGAAGGGTTGACTTTTGTATTGTTGAAGAATAAGGGATAGTCCGCTGGGAGATCCTGACGGGTAGATAGATGGAGAAATTGGGTTTTGGAAGCATTAAAGTTAACAAGGTTTTCTCTGCCCCAATTGGAAATAGTATTTAGATCAGAATTTAAGAGTTCTATGGCTTCATTACGTTTGTCGTTGAAGAATTGCTTGCTGGGGCGTTCTGAAAAACTAATGGAGTAGTGTAAGGTTGAGTCATCTGTGTATGAATGGATGGGAATTAAGGTACAGTTAAGGGGATCATTTATAACAATTAGAAAGAGAATAGGAGATAGGACAGAGCCCTGAGGAACACCGGAGTTTATAGGGTGAGGAAGTGAACAATGGCCGTCCACAACCGCGGCTATGGAACGGCCGGAAAGGAAATTAGAGACAAAGGCACAGATGGAGGGATAGAAACCGAAGGAGGGTAGTTTAGTAATTAAAGATTAATGCCAGACTCTATCGAAGGCTTTCGATATGTCTAGTGCAATAGAAAAAGTCTCACCGAAGTCCCGAGAGGAGGATAACCAAGAGTTAGTAAGATATGAAAGAAGATCACCAGTAGAGCGACCCTTAACACCTTACGAGCGGCCTATGCGGTTTATTTATATGTACCGCACAGCGGGGTGTTTTTAGCCAAAATAGGGCTGTTTACGTGATCATTTTCATGCCTAAATAAGACCCAGAACGTAAAACAAGTACCTATCCCTGAAAGGGCATAAACATAGCTTTCGAATGACACCATAACGATCCTTGTATGATGGATAGTTTTCTTGCCATAACCGTGCAACGCGAGTGCAAAAAGCAGGTAATTCGGTACTTTCGGTACATAATTGAGTATGTAGCGAGTGAGAGAGGGAGGAGGGAGCTGAGATTTGTGTCAGTAGGTTCGCCGCGGTGGTCTGGAGCAGTCATACGCTCGCTAGTCTCCTGCCACCACTTGTCTCTCTCTCTCAGCCACATTACGTGCTGAAATTGCCACTCGACCTATGTCGAGCGCCGCCACATAGTCCAGCTTTATTTAACTCGACTTATGTTGCTCGCCGCTAATTAAGGGTTAAGGAAGCCATACTGGCGATCTGAGAGCAGATTATGAGAAGAGAAATGCTTAAGAAATATGGAAGCAAGAATAGTTTCAAAAACTTTAGAAAGACAAGAGATGAGAGCAATTGGACGATAGTTGGAGGGTTGAGAGCGGTCACCCTTCTTTGGGACAGGTTGAATGTGAGCAAACTTCCAGCATGAAGGGAAGACGTTAGAGGATAGACAGAGACGAACGAGTTTGTCTAGGCAGGGAGTCAGCACGGAAGCACAGTTTTTGAGAACAACAGGAGGAACACCGTCCGGACCGTACGCCTTATTAGTGTTAAGTCCAGAGAGGGTAGAAAGTACATCTTTAGAAGAGATTAGGATATTAGGCATAAGTAAGAGAGAGGAGGGCGGAGAGGGAGGAATAGCACCGGAATCATCCAAGGTGGAGTTTCTAGCAAAAGTTTGAGCGAAGAGTTTAGCTTTGTCAGAGGAAGAAGTGATGGTAGTGCCATCAGAGTGGGAAAGGGGAGGGAAAGACGAGGACGAGAAATTGTTGGAGAGGTTTTTGGCTAGATGCCAGAAAGCTTGGGAAGAGCTAGAGTTGGATAGTTCAGTGCATTTATTATTGATGAAAGAGTGTTTGGCAAGTCGAAGAACAGATTTGGCTTGATTCCGGGCAGAAACATAAGAAGAATGAGAGTGCAGGCGTTCATATGTTACTGGTGAGCTGTAGCGTCCCTGCAGTAAAGGAGACACCTGGACATCTTTGTTCCATGCAGGTGTTCATATGTTACTGGTGAGCGGTAGCGTCCTTGCAGTAAAGGCCACACCTGGACATCTTTGTTCCATGCAGGCGTTCATATGTTACTGGTGAGCGGTAGCGTGCCTGCAGTAAAGGAGACACCTGGACATCTTTGTTCCATGCAGGTAGCGTGCCTGCAGTAAAGGAGACACCCGGACATCTTTGTTCCATGCAGGCGTTCATATGTTACTGGTGAGCGGTAGCGTCCCTGCAGTAAAGGGAACACCTGGACATCTTTGTTCCATGCAGGCGTTCATATGTTTTTGGTGAGCGGTAGCGTCCCTGCAGTAAAGGGGACACCTGGACATCTGTGTTCCATGCAGGCGTTCATATGTTACTGGTGAGCGGTAGCGTCCCTGCAGTAAAGGAGACACCTGGACATCTTTGTTCCATGCAGGCGTTCATATGTTACTGGTGAGCGGTAGCGTCCCTGCAGTAAAGGGAACACCTGGACATCTTTGTTCCATGCAGGCGTTCATATGTTATTGGTGAGCGGTAGCGTCCCTGCAGTAAAGGGGACACCTGGACATCTTTGTTCCATGCAGGCGTTCATATGTTACTGGTGAGCGGTAGCGTCCCTGCAGTAAAGGAGACACCTGGACATCTTTCTATGGAAATAAAGTCAAATTTAGCTTGACAAGGGTTATAGGGACGTTATATTTTATCATATTATTTTTGTTTATTAAATATGATGTTTTATTTATTTAATATTATGTTCTATTTTTATTATATTATTAAAAGAGGTGCCGGGTGTGGAGATCGTGTAGTATGAGACGGGTTTTGGAGGCAAACTAAAATAAATGCTTGGAGGTTGCAGAAACACTGAACCTCTTGCACATCAATTGAGCACACCGCCATACCCTCCCAAGGCCTCCAACGAGTGTTGTCTAGCTAGTATTAGACGATTTTATTCAGATTAGGAAGAGTATAAGGAAGGCAGAGGGTTGATTGTCTTTACCCTCATAAGGAAGAGTATAAGGAAGGCAGAGGGTTGATTGTCTTTACCCTCATAAGGAAGAGTATAAGGAAGGCAGAGGGTTGATTGTCTTTACCCTCATAAGGAAGAGTATATGGGAGGCAGAGGGTTGATTGTCTTTACCCTCATAAGAAGAGTATAAGGAAGGCAGAGGGTTGATTGTCTTTACCCTCATAAGGAAGAGTATAAGGAAGGCAGAGGGTTGATTGTCTTTACCCTCATAAGGAAGAGTATAAGGAAGGCAGAGGGTTGATTGTCTTTACCCTCATAAGGAAGAGTATAAGGAAGGCAGAGGGTTGATTGTCTTTACCCTCATAAGGAAGAGTATAAGGAAGGCAGAGGGTTGATTGTCTTTACCCTCATAAGGAAGAGTATAAGGAAGGCAGAGGGTTGATTGTCTTTACCCTCATAAGGAAGAGTATAAGGAAGGCAGAGGGTTGATTGTCTTTACCCTCATAAGGAAGAGTATAAGGAAGGCAGAGGGTTGATTGTCTTTACCCTCATAAGGAAGAGTATAAGGAAGGCAGAGGCTTGATTGTCTTTACCCTCATAAGGAAGAGTATAAGGAAGGCAGAGGGTTGATTGTCTTTACCCTCATAAGGAAGAGTATAAGGAAGGCAGAGGGTTGATTGTCTTTACCCTCATAAGGAAGAGTATAAGGAAGGCAGAGGGTTGATTGTCTTTACCCTCATAAGGAAGAGTATAAGGAAGGCAGAGGGTTGATTGTCTTTACCCTCATAAGGAAGAGTATAAGGAAGGCAGAGGGTTGATTGTCTTTACCCTCATAAGGAAGAGTATAAGGAAGGCAGAGGGTTGATTGTCTTTACCCTCATAACTCGCACAGATCCTTCCTAAGCTGTATAAAAATCGTCTCATAATAGTCCGGATAAAGTGTCTAAGTGCGTCATGGTCCTCATAGGGTTATTTAATGTCCTGAAGTACAATGTATAAAGGGAAAGTTAATAGGTAATAAAGCGAACATAGAGTTAGAGCGAATGGCTGTGCATATCATTAAGGGGGGTCACCTGCTTTTTGTCTTCTTTTCTCCTTTTCTCTCTTTCTCTGGCTTGTATTCATTCGGCCCAATTCAGCCATCTGTTTTAAGACGTTTATCCCCATCCAGGTGTCTATTTCTTCCTGGCGAGCGATAGTGAGCCATCATTGTATGGAGAAATCCGGCTTCGCCGGAGAAATTTTTCTATTGAAAAATGTACAAATGTAGCTTTCTGTAAACCAAAAATATATATACTGGCTCGCTACCGCTCGTCAGGAAAATATTGACACCTGGATGGGGGTAAATGTCTTAAGACAGTAGGCTGAATGGGGCTGAATTGATACAAACCAAAGAGAGAGGGAGAGAGTGAGAAAAAACAGCGAGGTGGGCTCCCTTAATGTGTAGGTATATTAACTCTGAAATACCTCTCCTTTTCTCTTATTCGCTCTCATGCTCTCTATCTTTCTCTCTGTTGTTTGCTAGCCTTTCCTTCCACATTCCCTTACTATCGGGTTTGCTATATCTCTCTCTCTCTCTCTCTCTCACTCTCTCTCTCTCTCTCTCTCTCTCTCTCTCTCTCTCTCTCAAGAAAGAAAGAAAGAAATAAAACCACTGAAACACGATTCCCGCTAACACTCCGAGACTAAAAACCTGTCCGCGATGTCATGTTAAAGGGGATCACCTGCGTGTTTTCTCTCCTTTTCTATCTTTCCCTGACTACTATCCATTCGGCCCCATTCAGACTACTGTTGTAAGACGTTTATCCCCATACAAGTGTAATTTTCTTACTTGTGAGCGTAAGCCAGCCAGCACTTTTTTATTTTTTTTTTTTTTTTACACCCTGCTAAACCTGTACAATTTTCGAAAGACAAATTTCTCCGGCGAAGCCGAATTTCTTCATATAATGCTGGTTCGCTATCGCTCGCCAGGAAGAAATCGACACCTAGATGGGGATAACCGTCTTAAAATAGTTGGCTGAATGGAGCCAAATGGATACAAGCCAGAGAAAGAGAGAAAAGGATTGACAGATACAAAAGCAGGTGGCCCCCTTTAATGGCGTCATTACACGACATAATCCCACCAGCGTCCCTCAACATGCTGCCTCTGAATTATTAGGGGGATTATCCGGGATTATTGGGGTAGAATTAATGTAGCAAAGTTTGATTTAGGGGTACAGTAGCAAATCCTGTTAAATATCTTCAAGGTTGACCATTTCGTATATTGGCTTAATAAGATTGCATTGGTTTATTGGGGGATTTTCGTTATTTTTTTTAGAATGTTCGTTGTAGGATTATTGTAGCAAGGTGTTTTTAGGGATGCAAACACAAATTATGTTAAATATCATCAAGGTTGACCATTTACTACGTTTGATTTATAAAACTCCACTGACATATTAGGGTCCTTTCTGGAATTCACGTGTGGTAGGATTAACACTAGATTAGCGGGCTAGCGGTTTATTTATATATACCGCCCAGCGGGGTGTTTTTAGCCAAAATAGGGCTGTTTACGTGATCATTTTCATGCCTAAATAAGACCCAGAATGTAAAACAAGTATCTATCCCTGAAAGGGCATAAACAGAGCTTTCCAATGACACACTAACGATCCTTTTATGATGGCTAGTTTTCTTGCAACAACCGCGCAACGCGAGTGCAAAAAGCATGTAATTCGGCACTTTCCCCATACAATTCCGTATGTAGCGAGTGAGAGAGGGAGGGAGGAGGTGGGATTCGTGTCAGTAGGTTCGCCGCGGTGGTCTGGAGCAGTCATACGCTCGCTACTCTCCTGCCACCACTTGTCTCTCTCTCTCAGCAACATTACGTGCTGAAATTGCCACACGACCTATGTCGAGCGCCGCCAGATAGTCCAGATTTATTATACTCGACTTATGTTGCGCGCCGCTAGTTATGGGTTAATGTAGCAAAGTGTTATTTAGGACAAAAACACAATCCTGGTAAATATATTCGAGGTTGACCAATTCGTATGTTTGATTTATAACCTTCTACTGATTTTGGGGGGAATTTTCGGGGATTATCGAGGATTTACGGGGTAGAATTATTGTAGCAAACTGTGTTTTTTATTTTAGGGATACAACTACAAACTCTGTCAAATATCGTCAAGATTGACCATTTACTACGTTTGATCTATAATGTTCCAATTAATTATTAGGGGGTCATTGAGGATTTTCGAGGAAGGATTAATGTAGCAAAGTGTTACTTTGGGATACAGTGGCAAATCCTGTTTGAAGTTGACCATTTCCTAAGTTTGAATTATAAGCTTCTATTGAGTTATTGGGGTAAATTTCGGAGATTTTCGGAGATTGTCGTGGTAGTGTTATTGTAGCAAAGCGTTATTTTGGGATACAATGGCTTCCACTGAATTATTGGGCAATCTATGGGATTCAAGCTCTTATACATCTACAAAGGCCTAATCATTCATCAGAATATAAAGGAGTACAAAGGAGTACAAAGTACAAAGGAAATCAAGCAACAACATATCTAGTGACCCTTCTAGGCTGCTTGTCCTCCAAAACACTGAGGATAAAGTGTCCAAACAGTGGTTTAGAGTGGGTAAGGGAACATTGGAAAGGGAACTACTGCCCTGGAACTAATGTCCGTGGCAGGATTAGGAAGTTAGTAGGGGACAGATGGGTTAGTAACTGAGGGGAGGATAAAATAAAGTTATTCATTTACAAACGCAGTCAGTCGTGGGTTTGATGCGAGATATTTGTCTAGGCGAAGTTTAAATGAATCAACGGTGCTGAAGTCTATAACATCTCGGGGAAGCCCATTCCATAAGTCGACAACTCGATTGAAGAAGACATTTTTAGCTTCGTGCGTGCGAGTTAAAAGATTTACCAATAATTTTGCACCCATTTCCCCGCGTGTAATTAGATTGGTCGATAGTGAAGTACTTACTACAGTTCATATTGTCGATGCCTTTGATGATTTTGAACACTTTAATTAAGTCGCCTCTTAATCTGCGCTGGGTTAAAGGAAATAGATTTAATTCTCTAAGACGCTCCTCGTATGGTTTGTTCTTTAGGCTAGGTATCATATTGGTAACTCTACGTTGAACTCGTTCTAGCTTGTCTATATCTTTTTGGTAATAAGGGCACCAGGATTGAACGCAGTATTCCAGAAGAGGGCGGACTAAGGAATTGTAAAGGGTTAGGATTTATGCTCAAATGACCTGCCTATAAAGCCAATTATTTTGTTTGCCTTCTTAACAACTTCTGAACATTTTTGACTCGGTTTTAGGTTACTCGATATTGTTACTCCCAGATCGGTTTCTCTGTTTACATTCTTAAGCAGAGTGCCATTCATCAAATAGTTTGCTTGCTCATTTTGGTATCCAATATGTAGTACTTTACATTTATCCGCATTTAAACTCATTTGCCAAATTTGGGCCCAACATGACAACTTATCTAGATTGTGTTGCATATTGTCAACTTGTTCTTTTGAGAGTACGCTATTTGCAATTTTTGTATCGTCAGCAAATTTTGAGATTGTACAGGTGAGACCCTCATCTATGTCGTTGATGTAAATTAGAAAGAGAATTGGTCCTAGTACCGGTCCCTGGGGGTACCCCGCTACTTACATTGCTCTTTGCTTTCTGCCGCTGAGCCAATTTTCTATCCATTTCAACACACCGTCTTGTATTCCATGCGCTTTTAGTTTTAGCAGTAAACTTTTGTGGGGAACTTTGTCAAAGGCCTTTTGAAAATCGAGGTATATAATATCTATAGCTTTACTCTCATCGTAGAGGTTGAGGATATCGTGGAAGAAGTCTAAGAGGTTTGTTAAACAGGAACGTTTTTTACGAAAGCCGTGTTGAGTATCTTTAAGTATGTTATTTTCCTCTAAGTGATTTACGAGTCTGTCTCTTATGAGTGTTTCTAGCATTTTACATACAACTGAGGTTAAGCTATTGGACGATAGTTACTGGGTATGGATTTGCTGCCTTTTTTGAATATCGGTGTTACGTTGGCTAGCTTCCACTGATCAGGAATAGTTCCAGACTGCAAGGATTTATTGAATAGCAATGTCACTGGTTTAGAGAGCTCATCCTTAGCTTCCTTTAGGACTCTAGGTGAGATTGTATCAGGTCCAGGCGTTTTATTTACCTTTTATTTATTTATTGAGTTTATCTAACCAATTCAATACTTCTCTCTCTGTAACGGTGCTATTGCTTAGAACATCTGAATTATCAATCTGAATCGGCGATGGTGTTGGGATATCACTGAGGTCTTCCGTTGTAAAAACTGATGCAAAGAAGGTATTGAGGGCATTACTCATTTGTACTTCGTCTTTGGTGTATTCTCCATTTTCATCGACTAACGGTCCAACAGTTGAAGTAACTACTTTTTTCTTTCTGATATAACTATAGAATTCTTTCGGGTTTGTTTTACTTTGATTCACAACATGTAACTCCAGGGTCTTTTTACTTTGCTTAATTAACTTTTTGGCTTTGCGTCGTAGCTCTACAAATTTCATCCGTTCTCCGTCATTTTGTAAGGATTTTAATCTATCATTAGCAAACTGTTTAGCAAGCAGACAGTTTGAAATATCTTTATTCCACCATTTGGGCTTATTATTTTGGCCTGTACACCGTATTTTCGATGGTATGCAGTCTTGCACTGCTTTTCAGTAAGTGGTTTCGAATAATTCCCAAGATGTATTTATGTCGTTATTGTTAATTAAGAAGCTCCAGTCAGTTTCTTTAAACATAGCTCTAAGTTTATGAGAGTTTGCTTTCTTGAAATTAGGTACTTTTTCGATGCTGCTATTTGGTTCGTTACTAGTAAACTTTAAAGTGAAACTTATCGTACGATGGTCGCTGTTACTGAATTCATCACCAACATTCAAATTCTCTATTAATTCTTCTTTTGTTACAATTACAAAGTCAAGAACGTTATTACCACGGGTTGGCAATCGAACAAATTGATAGAGCGAACTCTCTTGCAAGTTCGCATACAAGTCATGTCCAGAGTGTGAAGTTAGAGTATCGCCCCACTTGGTCACAGGTAAATTAAAGTCGCCAAAAAATACGGTATCTTGTGAGTTACTTACATCTGCAAATTGTTCATAAATTTCTCCGTCAGTTTGCACTGATTGAGCTGGAGGTCTGTATATTAATGCAAGTATTATTTTTGTACCTTTATTATTCTTTATTAGCACAAAAGATGTGTCGACGTTCACAATTTGAGGTTTTGACAAGAGGGTCGGGTTAAGACTTTCTTTGATATAAAATAAAACGCCACCTCCATTTTTATTTTTTCGGGTGTTCTCAAACATTACATAACCGGGAAATGAATACTCTGCTAAAAAGTCTCTATCTTCTGTATTGAGCCAAGATTCTGTTATGCCAATCACATCATAATTTTCTGTAAACACTAGTTCCTCTATATCTGAAAATTTACTGCGAATGCTACGAGTGTTTGCATAGAAAACCTTTAAAGTTGCGGTTTTAGAACTCACAGAACGTTCTTTAATCATATTTTTGGTTCTGATTGGATCTACATTTACATTCATGGCTGTCCTCGGTCCTCGGTCGTTATCCCTGGCAGTTTTGAATTTGGGTCGTGTTGGTGGAGCTTTATCCAAATTCGCAGTTCTTGACGGATTAGCATTCAATTCCTTTGCAGGTTGCCGTCCTCGCTGTCTTCGGTCCTCCTTCCTGGTTGTCGTGTGATGAGTCGATTTCTTCTCCGAAAATCCTTCACCGCATCGTTGAGAAGACGCCTAAAACGAGCTGCTCCCACCTGGTTCAGATGAACTCCATCGTCCGAAAAGAAATAGTCATCGTAGTAGAAATTGTCCCAGGTGTCGACGAATCCCACGTTCTCCTTCCTGCAGAGGTTTGCTAGACAACGATTTGTGCTGGTGGCTATGTTGTAAAATCAGCTCTCTACACCGAGCTGGGGGACGATTCCTGAGACGATGATCCTTGATGACTTCTCCTTAAACGACTTGATCAGCTGCTGGTACTTTAAAAGCAAACCTTCCGACCGGGTTCGCTGTACATCGTTGGATCCAACGTGGATGACGTACATTGTATTAGCAGGGGCCAGCTTTGATACTTCGTCAACTGCAGCAACTACATCGTCCACACCACCACCAAGGATACAAAAACGCTTCCTGGTCTTAGGTGCCCTGGCGCAAAACTCTGTGAGCTGACCCCGTATCATCGAGTCTCCCACCAACCGAAGTTCTTCTATTTCCTCTTCGTCATCTGAGTCTGTGAGTATCTGGAAACGGTTTTGACACTCGGTAATCGGTATGGGTTTCCTGGTCTTGGGGCAAACGTTGTTCCTCACGACACGAAAGTTGTCTTGAGGAGGAAGAGAGTCACTATTTGTTTCTTTAGTATCGGAACCATCAGCTGAAGTGGCTACTGCAGGCGTTGAATTGTTGGCAGTTGACGTTGGGGCGTTGGTGGCTGCTGGAGTTGCGGTGACAATTGAAGTTTGTGGTACTACAACGTTGAGTGTTACAAACTCTTGGAGTGATTCCAGCTTCATGGTGAGGATGTTGATCTTGTTGTAGGCTTCATCTAATTTCACTGTAAAATTCTATCGTTGCTGGCAAAGCCGGCAGACTTGAAGCAAACATGGACTCACCAAACCTACCGGCGCAGTTCGTACAAGTGCGAGGCATGGTGGCAGTCACTTTCTTCAGGTCACTTCACTCACTTAAAAAACACTTCACTCACTTTAAAACACTTAACTCACTTTAAAACACTTCACTCACTTTAAAAACACTTCATTCACTTCAACCGAAAACAAATATGTTGAAATACGCAGTTATAGGTAATCAGGGGTGATAGCCTAACCGAAAACAAAAATGTTGAGATACACAAAATTAGGCTTCCAGGGGCGATAGCCTAACCAAAAGTTTTTTTTTAAATTGAAATACGCAATAATAGGCTACCAGCGTTGAATAGCCTAACCGAAAATATTAAAATTGAAATACGCAGAAATAGGCTACCAGGTGTGATAACCTAACCTTAAACAAATATATATATATAACAGACTATGTAACTAAATATACAATTCACCAAATTTCCTTCACTCTAACATCAATTGTGTACACCAATTTCTTCAAGCAGAATCCCCTACTCTCCTTTTTTGACAGAGACTCAAGTAACATCCACATCTGACACGTCTAGATTTAATTTTCCAGGTTATCAACTGCTCCAAAATTTCAGACCTAAAGGAGGTGTATGTTCCTTCGCAAAATCTGAAATTGCCCTGGAGACTTTACTAGTTTCAATTGTCCCTATTTTGATTATTCTATATACAAATTAATTTCTGCTGGTAAATTTAAATACATATGTTGGATCTACCGTTCCCCAAATACTCCTCCAGAGCAAAGTCTTTTTGATTCTCTGTCCTCACAACTCAGTGTCCTCAAATTAAATGCTTCTTCTGAAATCACTGTGTTGGGTGATTTTAATGTCCATAATGTTGAATGGCTCACTCATTCAGCCAGGACTGATGATGCTGGTCTTGAATGTGAGCTATTTGCAGACTCATTTAATCTCACTCAACTAGTCAACCAACCCACCCGTGTACCAGATAATCCTAATCATAATTCCCACCTACTGGACTTATTTTTACCATCCAATTCAGAAAATTATGATGTTACAGTGAGGTCCCCGCTTGGATCTTCTGATCACTGTCTGATGCAGGCCACCTGTCTATCATCTACCACACCTTCCCACTCTGAACCTGTTTTGGTGACTAAATGGCATTACGATAGGGCAGACTGGGAGGGTCTTCAAGGTTTCTTTATTGATATTCCCTGGACCTCTTTCTTTTCTAATGATGCCCACTCCACCTTGAGCCACATACAAGATTTTGTAAAAATTGGAATGGAAACTTTTATTCCTCATCAAAAGTACAGTAAAAGATCTAATTCACCTAAATGGTTTGACCATAATTGTGCTAGAGTAACTGAACAAAAAGCAATAGCCTACAATGCATACACAAGATCAAAAACATATGAAGCCTTTAATTACTTTAGAAACATCAGAAATCATGCCAAAACTGTATTAAACCTAACTAAATCAAACTTTCTCCACAAGCAGGCAAATAAACTTCTAAATAATCCAAATGATAACAAAATATTTTGATCTACTCTTAACTCATTTAAATCCAACTTCACTACTGCTTCATCCATTCCACCATTAAATTCTCCGACTGGCAATCTTGTAAGTGACCCACGAGGTAAAGCTAACCTTCTTGCAGATATTTTCTCCACCAACTCAACCATAGATGAAATAAATCAAGATGTCCCTGTACTTAATTTTAATTCGCCTGAAATTCCCTCACTTAAGATCCACACCAGACATGTCAAAACTATTTTGCAGAATCTCTCGGTAGATAAGGCTCCTGGTCCAGATGAAATTCCTCCAATAGTACTTAAGAATTGCTCCTTGGTGCTCGCTCCTGTATTGGCAAATTTTTCCGTCTGTGTACTCATACCTCATGCTTCCCAGTACCCTGGAAAGAAGCAAACATCCATCCAGTTCCTAAAAAAGGTGCCTCTTCAGATCCATCAAACTACAGACCAATAGCTATAACTTCCACTCTTGGTAAAGTCTTTGAAATTATATTAAATAATCACATAATTAAGCATCTTGAGAATAATAAATTAATCAGTGATAGGCAATATGGTTTTAGACGATGTCGATCAACTGCAGACATGCTTTGCCTTCTTACGCATCAAATCAACCAAGCTACAGACCAACATGGTGAAACACATACAATAGTACTGGATATATCAAAGGCATTTGATAGAGTCTGGCATCAATCCTTATTGTCGAAGATGTCACACTACGGCCTTGCATCATTAGTTCCACTAATTTCTTCTTATCTTCATAACAGAAAAATATGTGTAATGGTAGATGGCCTTTATTCTCAATTTCACTCAATAAATGCTGGTGTTCCCCAGGGATCAGTTTTGGCCCCAATTCTGTTCCTCATTCATATCAATGATCTCATATCTACCACTCATAATCCAATACATTCCTACGCAGATGACTCAACACTCCACAGTTCCTTCACATTTACCAATTCTTTCACCCAACCCGATCTTATAAATTCAAAAATAAACACTGAAATTTCTCTGAACCAGGACCTTTCTAGAATTAATTGATGGGGACAAAAGAATCTAGTTTCCTTTAATGCACAGAAAACCAAGTACATTCAATTTTCTAACCGACAGAATCTCACTGACTCCCATATATTTGTTAATGATGTAAATATTCCCACTTCCCCTAGTATTGACATTCTCGGTGTAACATTAACTACTAACTTGAGCTGGACACATTATGTTAGAAGCATTGCTAAGAATGCTTCTAAAAAACTGGGACTCCTGTACAGAGTTCGAGAATTCTTCACTGACGAGCAGTTGGCCGTGATATATAGAAGTCATGTGCGTTCTCAGATTGATTACTGTTCACCTCTGTGGGGTGGAAGTGGAGTGGTTGCATTGAGGCAGTTGGACAAAATTCAAAATAAAGCTATTAGATTAATCAATAACCCTGCAATCACACAGGGCCTTCCTACATTATCCATACGAAGAAACGTTGCATCCCTTGCATTATTCTACAGATATTTTCACAGCAATTGTTCCGAGGAACTTGCTTTAATTGTGCCGCCTCTCCACATCTTTCCCCGTAGAACTAGGGCAGCTGAGAGCACCCATGAATTTACACTTTCTCCTCCACAATGCAGAACTTCTGCTTATCAGAATTCATTTATCCCCAGAGCTACTACTCTTTGGAATTCACTTCCCTCGAATTGCTTTCCACAAACTTACAATCTACAAATGTTTAAATCCAGTTGTTACAAACATTTTATGAATGGAGGATGCCTTTAGGCACATGGACCTTTTTGTTTTATCTGTGTTTTTCCTTCCTCCGTTCATTGTCTCTTAAAAAAAAAATATATAAATTATATAAAAATAAAGTGTGACTGCACACAATGGGTTAATCTACTGTGTCAACAGATGGCCCTGGTGTCGCTGTAACCTAGTAAAGCAGTAACCTACTTTTTTTAGATAAAAAAGTGTATCAGTCAAAGGTTACTACAAGATCGTGCAAGCAACAACTAAAATTACAGATATATATAGCTACAGTAGGATACTAAATACAATATCTACAAGAGTTAATAATAAAAACAGATTGGCTGGCTATAGGCTAGGCTAGGTTTGGGTTAGGTTAAAAGCTTATCAGGTTGGGTTAGGCTAGGTTAGTTTGTACAAATACCACCCTTAGCTTAATGTAAAATCAGTCTGAGGAGAAAAAGTCAAGAATATATCTAGGGGAAAAGATAAATGAATGCACTTAAATTTGGTACAAAAATTGGCTGGAATTTAATATGTATAATCCCCCAAAAAGTTTGTTTACAAAATTGCGTCGGCGTTAGTCCCTGTAGGCAGGTTAGTTAGTAAACACTATTGTTTATTAGCAAATTAATATGAAAAGCTTTACTTACATACAAGGCAGTTAAATAGATTCTTACTACAATAGGTAATGGGTAAAATTAGGGGCTACGATTTTATATATAATAGTAAGAGATCGTTTGTTTACAAAACAAAACAATAGATGGCGCTAGTGGCGCCCTGTCCGAGCAGGAGTCTTGTGATAAATACAAAGTTTATCAGTCAATACACAGCGAAATATCGTGCAGTGTTACTTACTAAGCTACAGGATGGTTAAACGTGTTCTTAACCACTTTTCATGCACAAGAATGAAGAGAGTGAGTAGTTAATACTCAAATTAAGATCGATAGCGTGAGAGCGTTGACAGAGCGTCTGCAGCGTCTGGCGGTAGCTAGCAAGTGTGTCAATATGTTATTAGACAGATGCAAGCCAACAAAATATATCCCTAACACACACACACACACACCCACACACACACACACACTCATATATATACGGGACTGATAACCATATATTTCTGATTGGGGATATGAATGGTAAGGTGGGTGATAGGAGAGTTGAGGGAGTGGTGGGAGGGTGAATGGGAATGGTAGTGCACTTGTGGACGTATGTGTGGGGAGGAGGCTGTGGATAGCCAACACCTTCTTCCAACACAGAATGATCCACAGGTACACGTGGAAACGGGTGTGGACGATGGAGGATGAGACAGTGGTGGAACGAAAGTCATTGATTGATTATGTATGTGTGGATGAACGAATGAAGAAATCTGTGATGGATGCTAGGGTGTATAGGGGTATTGGAGGGGGTCGGTCTGATCATTATGTAGTGGTAGCTAAGGTTAGGATACAAAAGAAGTGGATGAAGAGAGCTGGAGGGAGGCGAGAGGAGGGTGGAATGGTGAGGAGGGTAGAGAGGTTGCAGGAGGAGGAATTCAGGGAGGAGTACAGGAGAGCAGTGGAAAGACGACTAGGTGGGTTCGACCTGGAAGTTATGGAGGAAGTGGAGGAGATGAGCAAGGTGTTTAAGGATGAGATCTGTGCAGCATGTGAGGAGGTGTGTGGAGTGAGGAGAAGGGGGAGGGGAGTGAAAGGTACAGCATGGTGGACAGAAGAGGTAAGAATAGCTGTGGAAGAAAAGAAGAAAGCATATAGAGAGTGGTTGGGTAGTAGAGGGAATGAAGTTTTCGAGAGACAGAAACAAGTGAGGTAGGTGGAGAGTAAGAGGGTGGTGAAGAGAGTAGTGAAGGAAAGTAAAAGAAGAGTAGATGAGGAATTTGGAAGGAATCTGAGTGTAAAATGGAAGGAGAGTATGAAACTGTTCTGGAAAGAAGTCAAGAAAGATAGGGAAGGTAGCAAGGGAAACAGTAAGGGTGTGAAAGATAATAATGGGAGAATGCTAGCCGAGAAGCAAGAGAGAGTCGAAAGATAGAGGGAGTACTTCAATGAGTTGCTAAATGTAAGGAATGAAGAGCCAGCAAACATAGCTGGGTATGGTATGGGAGGGAGAAGAAGAGAAGTAGTGGAGGAGGAGGTGGGGATCAGGAGGTCAGAAGTGTGGGAAGCCATGAAAAGAGTGAAGTTGGGGAAAGCACCAGGAACAGATGGAGTGTGTGGGGAAATGTTGAGGTATGGTGGTGAGATAGTGATCGAATGGGTATGGAAAATGTGCAAACTAGCATAGGAGAAGGGGAGTGCACCTGATGACTGGAAGACTGGCATAATAGTCCCCCTATATAAGGGCAAAGGGGAAAGAGGAGTGTGTGGTAACCACAGAGGAATATGCCTTCTAAGCATAGTAGGGAAGGTATACAGTAGGGTAGTGATTGAGAGAGTGAGAGTGCGAATGAAGAAATGGATAGGCGACGAGCAGGGAGGTTTTAGGAAGGGAAGAGGATGTGTAGATCAGATTTGTACCTTGAATTGTGTTGTGGAGAAATATCTGGAGAAGAAACAAAAGGTGTATGTTGCCTTTATGGACTTGGAGAAGGCCTATGACAGAGTGGATAGAGAAGGTTTGTGGAAAGTACTTAGAATATACGGAGTAGATGGCAAGTTGCTGAAAGCAGTGAAGAGCATGTATGAGGGTGCAAAGGCGGCAGTACGTGTGGAGAGTGAGCAGAGCGAGTTCTTTGACCTGAATGTTGGTTTGAAACGGGTATGTGATGTCCCTGTGGTTGTTTACTGTATATATGGATGGAGTCATGAAAGAAATACTATCAAGAGCAGTGGATGTTGGTGTATCGCTGAAAAGGGAGGGAATTGAGTGGAAGCTACCTATACTGCTGTTTGCGGATGATACAGTTTTGATGAGTGACAATGAATGGGAGTTGCAGGGTCTGGTTTGGAACAGTGTGCGAAAAACGGAATTTGAAGGTAAATGCGGGGAAGAGCAAGGTTATGGTCTTCGAAAGAGGTGAAGTCACAGAGTGTGAGGTGAAGCTGAACAGTCAGGCTATGGAGATCGTCAACTCTTTTAACCCTTAAAGATCGGGGGCAAACTTAAGTCTGCCTCCAATTTGTAGCAAGTTAGGAGCATTATTAAGGGTTTTAAAGGGTGAAAATCGAGTGCAAATGGCCGGGAGCGCAGCGGACCAGACAACCGACTCCCAGGGCTTACCGCCGCCCATTAACTCATGTTTCCTGTGTTCTCGAGAGGCCGGCAGTGTAGCCAGTAGTGAGCATAGCTGGGAAAAATATGCCGCTATACGCTAAACTCCCATGTTACTGCTACCACTGTATGAGAACCACGAGTGCTACGTAGCTCGTTCTGGTCTCATTTTGAAGCTTTTAGCGCCTATTTTTTTGCTGAATACATTTCTTTTCATGCAGATACTTGATTTATCATTCAGGAGGGCCTGAATATGCCCAAATAAGCCCAAAACCCCCCGCTAGACAAGGGTTAAATATCTGGGCAGTGTGTTGAGTAAAGATGGGACTATGGATGAAGAAGTGTGGGAGAGGGTACAACTGGGTAAGAGGGTTGTAGGAATGCTGAAAGCAGTAACAAGAAATAGGGTGGTCAGTATGGAAGTGAAGAAGTCCTTGCATGACAGTGTGGTAATCCCGACACTGACTTACGGAAGTGAAGCATGGACGTTGGTTGAGAGACTCAGACAAAGAGTGAGAGCAGTGGAAATTAATTACTTAAGAAGTGCGTGCGGAGTTACATGGAGGGATAGACAGACTAATGAGGAAGTAAGGAGGAGGTGTGGTGTGGAGGTAGATGTGCTGGAAAGTGTGAAAAGGAACAACTTGAGATGGTTCGGCAATATGGAACGTATGGAAAGCGAGAGAATGACTAAGAGGGTGTACGAGAGTGAGGTGGAGGGACAGAGAGGGAAAAGTAGACCGAAAGAGAGGTGGAAGGATGGAGTGAGAAAGTATATGAACGAAGGCGGTGCTGGTTGGGGGGAGGGGCGTCGACTGACTGGGGACAGAGGTGTATGGGGGCGGTTCGTTCGTGGCCACCCCTTCGGGGATCACGGCGTCAGGCAACAGATAGATAGATAGATAACCAATAATTAACATGAGATCACGTGTTCTATACTCGATATATCAATGGGATTGTATGGGTGTAGTATATTGTTCCACATCTTTAATATAACCCTATAGTCGTTCGTTAGAATCACTTTAGCTATGTTCACTACATTAATAAAGTCTTATATTTCTACACTGACCACTTCCGATTTCGGGCTATACGGACGTTGGAGCTTTATATTAATAGAACTACCCACTACAATATGGTGGTAGTGGATATTTAAAAAAATATATATATAGATTAAACCTGTAAACTTTCTACCTACCACAAACGCGCATACTGTAGATGTTGTACTTTACTGAATATCGATATTTACAGCTGCGAATCCGTTGTAGCCAAACTCACAGGTGGTCAATTAGAAACAATATAGTAGCTATATCCGAGAGTGTGTGTTTTTTATCTTAAACTTTACTTCTTATTTCTCAACTTACTGTTCCTCTATCCAAATTACTCTTTCTTGCTTTATTCCAACCATCATCGTCGTTGTGTGTTGTGTCAAACATTAGTTCGGTATACATTTATTCCAACCATCATCGTCGTTGTGTGTTGTGTCAAACATTAGTTCGGTATACATTTATTCCAACCATCATCGTCGTTGTGTGTTGTGTCAAACATTAGTTCGGTATACATTTATTCCAACCATCATCGTCGTTGTGTGTTGTGTCAAACATTAGTTCGGTATACATTTATTATTCCAACCATCATCGTCGTTGTGTGTTGTGTCAAACATTAGTTCGGTATACATTTATTCCAACCATCATCGTCGTTGTGTGTTGTGTCAAACATTAGTTCGGTATACATTTCTAGAGACCTCGCCTGAGTAAAAAAACAAAACAAAAATTCTACTGATAATATTTTAACAGTTCTTCAGAATAATAATGGATACAATACCGTTTAGAGCATTGTATAAGTAATTCAGAATGTGCAATTCATATGCTTAACGCATGGCAATAAACATTTACGTGCAACGGAATGGTTAAGCAAAAATCTACAGCTACAGTATATGAAAGTGCAATAGTACATTGCAAATAACAATTATAAAAGTAAAATAATGCATTGATGACTACTATATGGCGGTGATGTAAGACATGGAATATAGATAAGAAATAGTGTATAGCTTATAATTATGATATTGATTGCAATCAAATAGTTATGGACCTGCGATAATTGATAGATTATCCATTATTAAAGAAAATAAGATGAAACTTATTAATTGCAAGAACCTATGTGGAAAAGTAGGAACAATAGGATAGAGCACATATAACCAACATGGAAGATTGCAAAACTGGAACATCTCTCATATATATGAAGAAGCATAGAGGAAAAAGAAACAATACTATGGAATTCCTGGACCGACACACGGATCAGACGAAGACACATGAGAGAAAGATATGTCACCAGAAAGGATTAAGCTGTAGAGAGGAGGAGAAAGGGTTAGAGTACCTGTATAAAAGGGTAGTGTTAAATTGACTTACGAACGCCATATTGTTTCTACCTCACACTTTACCCCAGAGCTTGCTCTTAGTTTTACACTTATGTTGTCATCGTATTTACTTTATATTATTATGTTTACACATGTTGAAATAACTTTGAAATGTCTGTTTACACATACTTATATTTCACAATCCATCAATCTATATGTATATCAGTACACTTAAGTCTCCAGGCGCCATAATGTATCTGACCCACTATGTTGCCACTCTCTATATAAAGGCATTCTAGGGTCAACTGAAGAGAGGCAAAGTAAAAAGGGTTACATGGAATATAGTACGAGAGCTCATGAGATATATAGTGGAATATAGTAGGAGAGCTCATGAGATATATAGTGGAATATAGTAGGAGAGCTCATGAGATATATAGTGGAATATAGTAGGAGAGCTCATGAGATATATAGTGAAATATAGTAGGAGAGCTCATGAGATATATAGTGAAATATAGTAGGAGAGCTCATGAGATATATAGTGGAATATAGTAGGAGAGCTCATGAGATATATAGTGGTATATAGTAGGAGAGCTCATGAGATATATATTGGAATATAGTAGGAGAGCTCATGAGATATATAGTGGAATATAGTAGGAGAGCTCATGAGATATATAGTGGAATATAGTAGTAGAGCTCATGAGATATATAGTGGAATATTGTAGGAGAGCTCATGAGATATATAGTGGAATATAGTAGGAGAGCTCATGAGATATATAGAGGAATATTGTAGGAGAGCTCATGAGATATATAGTGGAATATTGTAGGAGAGCTCATGAGATATATAGTGGAATATAGTAGGAGAGCTCATGAGATATATAGTGGAATATAGTAGTAGAGCTCATGAGATATATAGTGGAATATTGTAGGAGAGCTCATGAGATATATAGTGGAATATAGTAGGAGAGCTCATGAGATATATAGAGGAATATAGTAGGAGAGCTCATGAGATATATAGTGGAATATAGTAGGAGAGCTCATGAGATATATAGTGGAATATAGTAGGAGAGCTCATGATATATATAGTGGAATATAGTAGGAGAGCTCATGAGATATATAGTGAAATATAGTAGGAGAGCTCATGAGATATATAGTGGAATATAGTAGGAGAGCTCATGAGATATATAGTGGAATATAGTAGGAGAGCTCATGAGATATATAGTGGAATATAGTAGGAGAGCTCATGAGATATATAGTGGTATATAGTAGGAGAGCTCATGAGATATATTGGAATATAGTAGGAGAGCTCATGAGATATATAGTGGAATATAGTAGGAGAGCTCATGAGATATATAGTGGAATATAGTAGTAGAGCTCATGAGATATATAGTGGAATATTGTAGGAGAGCTCATGAGATATATAGTGGAATATAGTAGGAGAGCTCATGAGATATATAGTGGAATATAGTAGGAGAGCTCATGAGATATATAGTGGAATATAGTAGTAGAGCTCATGAGATATATAGTGGAATATTGTAGGAGAGCTCATGAGATATATAGTGGAATATAGTAGGAGAGCTCATGAGATATATAGAGGAATATTGTAGGAGAGCTCATGAGATATATAGTGAAATATAGTAGGAGAGCTCATGAGATATATAGTGGAATATAGTAGTAGAGCTCATGAGATATATAGTGGAATATTGTAGGAGAGCTCATGAGATATATAGTGGAATATAGTAGGAGAGCTCATGAGATATATAGAGGAATATTGTAGGAGAGCTCATGAGATATATAGTGGAATATTGTAGGAGAGCTCATGAGATATATAGTGGAATATAGTAGGAGAGCTCATGAGATATATAGTGGAATATAGTAGTAGAGCTCATGAGATATATAGTGGAATATTGTAGGAGAGCTCATGAGATATATAGTGGAATATAGTAGGAGAGCTCATGAGATATATAGAGGAATATTGTAGGAGAGCTCATGAGATATATAGTGGAATATTGTAGGAGAGCTCATGAGATATATAGTGAAATATAGTAGTAGAGCTCATGAGATATATAGTGGAATATTGTAGGAGAGCTCATGAGATATATAGTGGAATATAGTAGGAGAGCTCATGAGATATATAGAGGAATATTGTAGGAGAGCTCATGAGATATATAGTGGAATATTGTAGGAGAGCTCATGAGATATATAGTGGAATATAGTAGGAGAGCTCATGAGATATATAGTGGAATATAGTAGGAGAGCTCATGAGATATATAGTGGAATATTGTAGGAGAGCTCATGAGATATATAGTGGAATATAGTAGGAGAGCTCATGAGATATATAGAGGAATATTGTAGGAGAGCTCATGAGATATATAGTGGAATATTGTAGGAGAGCTCATGAGATATATAGTGAAATATAGTAGTAGAGCTCATGAGATATATAGTGGAATATTGTAGGAGAGCTCATGAGATATATAGTGGAATATAGTAGGAGAGCTCATGAGATATATAGAGGAATATTGTAGGAGAGCTCATGAGATATATAGTGGAATATTGTAGGAGAGCTCATGAGATATATAGTGGAATATAGTAGGAGAGCTCATGAGATATATAGTGGAATATAGTAGGAGAGCTCATGAGATATATAGTGGAATATAGTAGGAGAGCTCATGAGATATATAGTGAAATATTGTAGGAGAGCTCATGAGATATATAGTGGAATATTGTAGGAGAGCTCATGAGATATATAGAGGAATATAGTAGGAGAGCTCATGAGATATATAGAGGAATATAGTAGGAGAGCTCATGAGATATATAGTGGAATATAGTAGGAGAGCTCATGAGATATATAGTGGAATATAGTAGGAGAGCTCATGAGATATATAGAGGAATATAGTAGGAGAGCTCATGATATATATAGTGAAATATTGTAGGAGAGCCCATGAGATATATAGAGGAATATAGTAGGAGAGCTCATGAGATATATAGTGAAATATTGTAGGAGAGCTCATGAGATATATAGTGGAATATAGTAGGAGAGCTCATGAGACATACGAGAACGACTAAACGAAGGGAGATGCCACTATTTTATGAGTGAGATATGAAACCGAAAACACAGTTGAAACCTTAAATGAACGCAGTAGTATTTTACTAAAAAACAAATGTAATAAACATTCCTATATCTATTTTCCTCATTTTACTCATCCTACTAACTCCACATATGTATACTTTATTACCACAACCATTATCCTACCAACTCCACATATGTATACTTTATTACCACAACCATTATCCTACCAACTCCACATATGTATACTTTATTACCACAACCATTATCCTACCAACTCCACATATGTATACTTTATTACCACAACCATTATCCTACCAACTCCACATATGTATACTTTATTACCACAACCATTATCCTACCAACTCCACATATGTATACTTTATTACCACAACCATTATCCTACCAACTCCACATATGTATACTTTATTACCACAACCATTTAATTATCCTACTAACTCCACATATGTATACTTTATTACCACAACCATTTTACTTATCCTACTAACTCCACATATGTATACTTTATTACCACAACCATTTTACTTATCCTACTAACTCCACATATGTATACTTTATTACCACAACCATTTTACTTATCCTACCAACTCCACATATGTATACTTTATTACCACAACCATTATCCTACCAACTCCACATATGTATACTTTATTACCACAACCATTTTACTTATCCTACTAACTCCACATATGTATACTTTATTACCACAACCATTTTACTTATCCTACTAACTCCACATATGTATACTTTATTACCACAACCATTTTACTTATCCTACTAACTCCACATATGTATACTTTATTACCACAACCATTTTACTTATCCTACCAACTCCACATATGTATACTTTATTACCACAACCATTTTACTTATCCTACCAACTCCACATATGTATACTTTATTACCACAACCATTTTACTTAACCTACCAACTCCACATATGTATACTTTATTACCACAACCATTTTACTTATCCTACCAACTCCACATATGTATACTTTATTACCACAACCATTTTACTTATCCTACCAACTCCACATATGTATACTTTATTACCACAACCGTTTTACTTATCCTACCAACTCCACATATGTATACTTTATTACCACAACCATTTTACTTATCCTACCAACTCCACATATGTATACTTTATTACCACAACCATTTTACTTATCCTACCAACTCCACATATGTATACTTTATTACCACAACCATTTCCGTTGTATTTAGTCTAGGGTGCTTATATACGAGAGGGTAGTGTCACTTATGGACACCATATTGTTTATACCTCACGCTTTACCCCATAGCATAACATTATTTGTACACTTCATGTTTCAGCATATATCCTATGCCATAGAATATTATATTTATTCATCTATTTATGTGCATGTATATCCATGTACTGTACATTTATGAGGGCGCTTAAGTCCACGGGATCCATATTTGTTCTGTTTTCCGGTACCCACTATATCGTTACTCTCATTGTAAAGGCACTCTATCTCAACCTAGACTCAATATTATGATGCCTGACATGTGACTATCACTTAGGTATATTATTAATAACATACAGTAAAACTGACTTTCACAACTACTACCTTGCGCTGATTTATGCATCTGATAATAACATTTATAAATTTAGTCATTCATCCTTTCACATTCTTTAAGCAGCAGACGCTTTGTATTCTTGAAATTATCTGCATATTATGTTGTTTCTTTAGTTGCCTCAATATTTGCAAACTATGACTCCTGATCTCTCCATTTATATAACTTTGTTTCAAAGCAGAGCGTGCGAAATATCTCCAAGAAAAATGTGACGCTTTTAAATTTGCTCTGTCGATCGTAGAATGTCAACAATGTATTCTATCGGATGTGAGGAACTACTGAACGCTAAATATAATACGCCTGTCTTGGTCAGATTAAGGGCACGTTTTTTTCTGAACCCCCTTTTCCTTCCTGTTTAGGCACATTTGCTTTGAGATGTTAAGGCGTTCACGCTATTTGTTTGGAGATTTTAAGACCTTTCGACACATTTCTTTGTCAATATTAAGAACTTTAGGGCCATTTAGCAATCAACGTTTTCTTTGCAAGCGATAGCGAACCTGCAATTTCAGATAAACCAAACTTCGGCCGGGACCATTTTCTACTGAAAAAATTACACATTTGTCTCGAAGGCCAAGAAATAATCGACACCTAAATGGAACAGAAAGTCTCGATATTGATAAGGAAATGGGCCGAAAGGTCTTAAGATCACCATAATAATGGAACGGCCGTCATATAATCTCAAAACTAATGGACTAAACATGAGGGAGAAGGGGATCCAGAAAAAGTGACTACTTCACCCTTAACCACCATTACGTCATTGTCATCACATTCTGGTAACCATTAGACACTCTCCCTTAGTTTAAAAATGCTGGTAACCCTTAGACACTCTCCCTTAGTTTAAACATTCTGGCAACCCTTAGACACTCTCCCTTAGTTTAAACATTCTGGTAACCCTTAGACACTCTCCCTTAGTTTAAACATTCTGGTAACCCTTTGACACTCTCCCTTAGTTTAAACATGCTGGTAACCATTAGACACTCTCCCTTATTTTAAACATTCTGGTAACCATTAGACACTCTCCCTTAGTTTAAACATTCTGGTAACCATTAGACACTCTCCCTTAGTTTAAACATTATGGTAACCCTTTGACACTCTCCCTTAGTTTAAACATGCTGGTAACCATTAGACACTCTCCCTTATTTTAAAAATTCTGGTAACCATTAGACACTCTCCCTTAGTTTAAACATTCTGGTAACCATTAGACACTCTCCCTTAGTTTAAACATGCTGGTAACCCTTAGACACTCTCCCTTAGTTTAAACATGCTGGTAACCCTTAGACACTCTCCCTTAGTTTAAACATTCTGGTAACCATTAGACACTCTCCCTTAGTTTAAACATGCTGGTAACCCTTAGACACTCTCCCTTAGTTTAAACATTCTGGTAACCATTAGACACTCTCCCTTAGTTTAAACATTCTGGTAACCCTTAGACACTCTCCCTTAGTTTAAACATTCCGGTAACCCTTAGACACTCTCCCTTAGTTTAAACATTCTGGTAACCATTAGACACTCTCCCTTAGTTTAAACATTCTGGTAACCCTTAGACACTCTCCCTTAGTTTAAACATTCTGGTAACCATTAGACACTCTCCCTTAGTTTAAACATTGTGGTAACTATTAGACACTCTCCCTTAGTTTAAACATTGTGGTAACCATTAGACACTCTCCCTTAGTTTAAACATTCTGGTAACCATTAGACACTCTCCCTTAGTTTAAACATTCTGGTAACCATTAGACACTCTCCCTTAGTTTAATATATACTTCTTGGACTTAAACGGGTGACTACGATCTCAATAAACCCTCTTTATAGCATAGGTCGTTCGTAAGCTGCATGAAAGTATCTGATTTTAGCCAGAATAAATGGTAACAAGGCGTCATGGTGCTGCAGGGGTTAAGCCTTTCTTTACTAGGGACGTCTGTTATAATATATTTTAGCTTATAAGTAGGCAATTGTATGCAGCTTAGGAACGATCTGTGGTAGCTAACAGGATGTACTGAGGTAGTTTGAAGCCTTATAATTGCTAGAGTACCTTCCTAAACTAAATTAAATATATTAGTAGTAACCAGAATATAATTAAATATATTAGTAGTAACCAGAATATAATTAAATATATTAGTAGTAACCAGAATATAATTAAATATATTAGTAGTAACCAGAATATAATTAAATATATTAGTAGTAACCAGAATATAATTAAATATATTATTAGTAACCAGAATATAATTAAATATATTAGTAGTAACCAGAATATAATTAAATATACGTCGTCGATACAGACGGGGTTAAGGGGAGATTTCCACTTGAGGGATTTCTTTCTGGACCCCTTTCACCCTCACGTGTAGCCCCATTGCTTTTGATATATCAAGAGGTCTACCCATTAGCTAGGCGATTTTAAGAACTTTCGCCCCATTTCTATCAATATGAAGACCTTTTGTGCCAATTAGGTGTCGATTTCTTCCTGGCAAGCGATAGTGAGCCTGTCCCGGCCATCGGCTGGGAAATTTTTCTACCAAAAAATGGAAAAATTTATCTTGCAAGGGAGTCCAGGGGGTGTAATATCAAGTTTGATGGAGGTCTTGGGAACAAACTAAAAACCAGCCCTTATGAATACAAGTGAATGTCTCCGCTCAGTTCCTCAACGTTTAAGGGAGCCCACATAGCTTTTTTTTCTCTTGCTCTCCCTCTCTGTTTGACTTGTATCCATTTGGCCCCATTCAGCCTAATGTTTTAAGACGTTAACCCCCATCCAGGTGTCTATTTTCCTGGCGAGCGGTAGCGAACCAACATATATATATTATTGTTTTAACAGCAAGCTAAATTTGTACATTTTTCGATAGAAAAATGTCGCCGGCAAAGCCGGATTTCTCCATACAATGCTGGCTCGCTATTGCTCGCCAGGAAGAAATAGACACCTGGATGAGGATAAACGTCTTAAAACAGTTGGCTGAATGAGGCCGAATGGATACAAGCCAGAGAAAGAGAGAAAAGGAGAAAAAGGAAAAAAAAAGCAGGTGACCCCCTTTATGTGTCCTTGTATTGGGAAAGTAGGTTAACCCCTTCTGTACCAGCGACGTATTTTTTGCATTATTCTGGCTAATGCTGGACGGTTTTATCCAGTTAAAAGCAATTACCAGCCTTCGAACTACCTCACGCAACCTTTTTACTACCACAGATCCTTCTTAAAGTGCACACAATCGTCTAAATATAGCGAGAACAAAACATAAAATACGTCGCCGGTACAGCAAGGTTAAGAAATACCCACTAATATATCTGGCTTAACACTATTTAAGCCGAGGAGCTTCGTCATGGACCTCCTTTATTTATTTGCAGTAGTTTTGGAAATTTTAAGACGTTTCACCCCATTAGTTTGGCGATAATAAGAAGCTTCACCCAATTCAGGCGTCGGTTATATTTCTAGGCGAGTGACAGCGAGCTTTCATCTATCTATCTATCTATATTTATCTATCTATCTGTTTATCTATGTATCTATCGTTATATCTATCTATCGCTGGTATATATAGAGCCCTAAATGACCTAAAAGAACCCTTCTCTCTCACATTGTGGGGCAGGTAGTGATAATAATTGATAGAGGCTGACGTGTTAGATCTTCCCCTTCCGACTCAACACGACACACACTCACACAACAATCACACACACAGACAGACACACACACACAGACAGACACACACCCACACCCACACGACACACACACACAGACATATACGACACACTCACAGACACACACGGGGTAACTGCACCTTAAGTATAAACAGGGTACGTATATACCTGTATACGCTAACCCCCGTATTTTAATATCTCCCGTACCCTATATCGAATCCTCCCCGAAATGCTTCCCAAACCACATATCCAACGAATTATATCATAATTGAATGTTAATTTGTGATAAAGGGATAAACATTCTTCAGTTTTAGAAATATGATTATTGGTTTTTCCTTATTTCGTTCATGAAGGTTTAGGAAAAGACTTAAAGGGGTGGTAACTAGTTTTATTCTGGACCACCTCCTCTCTCTTCTTAAGCCCCATTAGTTTTGAGATTTTAAGACATTCGCCCTATTATTTTGTTGATTTTAAGACTTTTTGCCTAATATATTTGTCAACAATAAGACCTTTCGTGCCTTTTAGTTGTCTATTGTGTTTTTCTGGCGAGTGATTGCGAGCACGTGGATCTTGAGGATGTTTTATTAAGCTTGATGGAGGGAGCAAACTAAAATGATAATATATGTATGTATGTATATACTGTATATAATATATACTCAGCACATACACCATTGCTGGGGGTGACCGAATCGAGACAGAGTCAGAACAGAAACAACATGCAAGGGTCACTATCGTTCGCCAGGACAAAGATAGACACCTATATAGCACCAAAGGTCTTAATATTGGCAACAAAATGGGGCGAAAGATCTTATAATCGACAAACTAATTTGCTAAACGTCTTAAAATCTCAAAAAGTCTATCTATCTATTGCCTGACGCCGTGATCTCCGAAGGGGTGGCCACGAACGAAACGCCCCCATGCACCTCTGTCCCCAAAATCTCAAAAGTAATGGGGCTAAACATGAGGGAGAAGGGGGACCAGAAAAACGACCCATCTCCCCTCAAGGGTTCATACTGGGTCACGATTTTGGTTTTAGAGTGTACAGTTGCCCACATAAGTTCTGTTCCTCGTCGTAATCTTAGTTATGAAAGTGAAATAGTAGGAATGAATAGCGAATGTGGTTTCTCTTTATTATCAGTTGACTAGTTAGATGAGTTAGCCACTGCATAAGAAACTACACTCGTAATTAATTAATGTGCATTATATTTCTATGTATAATATCACGGAGAAGAACAGAACTTATGTGGGCAAATGTACATCCTATCGCTATCTTCTCCCAAATATGGATGTAATTTTCTAACAACACAAAGTTTTGGGAGGACGTTGAGGTAGTGAGAGATTTTGGTTATGTTAGCAATACGCTTTGCCTCCAAGCTTGCAGTTCCCGATAACTACGCGTAAACTTACTAAAGTCAAATCTAATATATTGCAGAGCGTATTTTCTAGAAATAAACTGCAATTTGGTCACATGTTTCGGTCCATTAGTGTTGTGACTTTAATACGCTTAGCCCGAGTAGTTTGGCGATGATACGTCTCGTCTCATTCACGTGTCGACTTTCTCTGGACGAACTATAGCAAGCTAGCAATTTAGAAGGAATCACCTTTAGCTGAGATATTCCTCTACTACATAGTGTGCAAATTTAGCTTGGAAGGGTTACTGGGGGGGGGGGGGGGGGGGGGGGGGGGGGTGGGGGGGGGGGGGGGGCTTGTTTTTGTCTTGCATGGTACTGACAAAGTATCTAAGCGGATTTAGGAACAAACTAACAAATAAAATCCTCATAAAGGGTAAGCTCAATGAACATTTTGAATATTATTATTAATAATAATAATAATAATAATAATAATAATAATATAATAATATAATGGTAAAATAATATAGAGTCTTCAACAATGAACAATAATAACAAAACGAAAAACCACAGTCAACCTTTCAAATATCGGATTGTCTAGTGTTAAAGAATACGGACCTTAGCCAATTACGCCGCAACACCAAAAACTACCCGGACATTGCCCCCCCCCCCCCTCCCTTTTCTTTCTCCATAAATTAGTCGTTACTCTTCAAAGAGAACGATTCCCGGGAGCGCTCTGGAGGTTTTATCACTTAATATATCTTGGCTTGCAATGTTCCCGCGCTATATTGTCTGTAAAAGCGGAGGGGATTGCCACATAACAGCCAATAGGGTGTCAAACGAAAGCAGAGTCCAATATGTTTAACCTTTATTATTGTATATGAAAGGCTAAAATTATGGTTTATAGTTTATAGTTTTGCTGCATGTCTGCCTGCCGAGATCGGAACCTCTCCGGGTGGTCGGGGGCCGGGGGAGTACTGGAGCGACCTTGGTGACCCGGGTCTCTGGGTCTTCTCCTGGGTGACCTGGATGTGTGTGGGTTTGTGTTTTGTATCTGTGTTTATTTGTTGTTTTATGTTGTTTTTGTGTTTTCCCTGTTCTTGCTCTGTCTTGGGTCAGCTACCCCCAGAATAAGGATTGGGCCTGAGCATATAGAAAGATAGATAGAATAGATAGATAGTTCAAACTATGCCTTTGGAAGTCATAACATGGTCAAAAACAATCCTATTTCGTGTCCATGTTCTTGAATTTCTTTTCATATTCATTCAAGTCTTTATACAAATTTCCTCCGGTTTCACACCCTGCCAGCCAATACCAATGCTGTGTTGAAATAAGAAGCGACCCATTATTTGTGTTCCGTCATGGGAAGTTAGGGTTGAGAGAAAAACAAAATATATTGTTTGGAAGTGAGGAAGGAAGGGACTGGGAGTGACAGATTATAGCATTTGTATTTGTCAGAGATTAATTAACCCATTCAGTACCGGTAACGTCGTTTTAATTTTATTCTTGTTACTATTAGACGATTTTATTCATGGATTATATCCTTTATCTTTGCCAGAGATTAACTCATTCAGTACCGGTAATGTCCTTTTAACTTTACCCTGGTTTATACTAGACTATTATATTCTGTCCATCAATTAAGAGGCTTTAAACTATTTCACTTAATCTCTTTTACTACGTCAGATCCTTCATAAGCTGCACAAAATCATCCTAAATTCCAAATATAGCTAGCATAAAATTAAAAAGACGCCGCCGGTACAGTAGGGGTCTACACTGTTGTGTTCAACCAATTTGTACATTGATTTTGTTTCGAGGATTTTGCTTGCCTTTGCCTTATTTCGAGTTTATGTTATTAATGTGTCCCCTACTATGGATTTCAAAGGCAGCGTCACACTGTTTTTCGCAAATATCTCTCAAATGAATTGTTGTATCAGTATGGTATTTCAGCACAAAGCCTGTTACACCCCGACCTAATTTATGGCCGATATAGCATTTTGCTATATGTGTTACGTTAGCAGTTTACTCGTGAATATTAAGACGAAGCCGGGAGGTCACGTGTACACATTCAAAGGAATGTGTAGTATTCGTCTTGCCCTCCCCCCCCCCCCCTAAACCACTGCTTAGCTACCCCTATATCTCCCCCTCCTCACCTTCCTTACCCCTCACCGTCTCCCCATCCACACCCCCTCCTCACTCTCGTCTCCCTGCATCTCCCATCAATATATTATACGGTTCATGTTATGCACTGTACTTGTAGCTACTTATATTATGTCAGTATATATATAGCTATAATAATTATAGTGTATGCACTAATATTCATGCAGCTTACGATATTATTGAGTACGTAAACAAGGGGTAGTGCAAATTGTTATGGAGGCAAGACGTATTCCACACTGTTAATTACTGTATAACCGGATGTTTGTGCACATGTGGTAGAAGGACAAAGAACACGTTCTATTGGTATTACCTGCGGTCTGGACCTATTGTGATAACTTGTTTTTATTTGTGCTAAATACTGTGCATTCATCATAAAATATAAACATGGTTAAGTTAAGATATTAATATTTTGTTAACTTGTGTCTTTGATAACCACATCATCACCTATAGACTGCATATACTTCTCTCCATCACTGCATCTCTCATTGTAGGCTTATCAAATAAATATGAAGTACCAAATATACTGCATATATTGTGACGTATCATTAGGACTATTACATACATTACATTACTGTCATGAAGTAGATGCATTATGATCGATAAATATATTGTAGGAATAAAATGAGGCAAACATGACAATACTGTAAACCATTTATTCGCTATCACTGCCCATGAAAACATCGTCAGAAAGTGACGCGGGATGGGGGGGGGGAGGGGGGGGGGGGCAATTACAGGAGGCGGAATGTATTCAATTAGGGGAGGTGTGGTGGAGTGGTCATGCCACTGGATTGGTAATCCAATGGACCCGGGTTCAAATCCCGATATGTCAATGGGAAGATATTATTGGGATTGAATTTGTGCTGTACCTAGTATCAGTGCATTACCACAAAGCCCACCGAAATGCCAAAAAAATACCCTCATTGTTCCCTGATTAAATAACACTGTATGAATATTCCCATATTCAAAATATGTTACAGGGGGACAATGCCTAGTGAGTTCACTGCTCAATAGGTGGCGTTCTGAGAGTGAGGGTCTGAGTCTGGAGGGTGAGACGGTGAAGCACTTGAGCGAAGCAACCGGCCGCTTCAGAGATGGAGCTACTTCGAGCCATGATGGTTGCTTCACATGTCTCACTCCCCAGACTGGAACAAGACCTCACGGGCTTCACCGTGTTGAGCGGTGGAATGTACAGGCTCTCAGCCTATGCCCGAGAGGGAGTAGTTGGAATATAGAAAAAAAAAAAAAAAAAAAAAAAAAAAAAAAAAATACACTTTACATATCATGACACGGTTCAGAACACACGTAATAACATACGATTCCGTTTATTTGGTTTACTACACATGACTGCATGCATTGGCCTCCTAATACACACATACGGCAAAACAGCCATTACCAAGGGGATTATGCATTGCTTTCATGCTCGTTCGCCCCACTTCTCGTTTCCATGCCCAGACATAGCAGTAACTGTATGAATAATAGCAAAGTATGATACTTAAATACATAATTATATAGTATTTAATGTACGTAATCACAATAACCTAAGTATTCACGATAACATAAACCGTATACTACAGCTTTGAAAGAGGGAGGGTGAGTGGGAGTAATGAGGGAGACGGGGAGAGGGTGAACTAGGCACGGGGGTAATGGTCTGGGGGTTGGTAGGGGGGTTGGAGGGGTTAGACAGTGCCCCACACTCGTCTGAATGTGTACAAGACCCTAGAGGCGATGACTGGATTAGACTTTATATTCTTCAGTAAACTTCTGACTAAACACTTATGGCAATGTAATATATTATCTATAAATTAGGTCGGGGTGTAACAGGCTTTGTGCTGAAATACCATACTGATACAATAATTCA
The DNA here is from genome assembly GCA_032716605.1 of Paralithodes platypus. Lineage (NCBI taxonomy): Eukaryota > Metazoa > Arthropoda > Malacostraca > Decapoda > Lithodidae > Paralithodes > Paralithodes platypus. The sequence goes on along the minus strand of CM064507.1, from coordinate 8,189,107 downwards.
TTTGAGAGATATTTGCGAAAAACAGTGTGACGCTGCCTTTGAAATCCATAGTAGGCTAACACGAACACCTTCCCAGACTTATTCTAAACTAAAAAAGGCCCGCCTAGGCACCCCTCAAGCTAAATGTGTACATGTTTCGAAAAATTCCCGGTCAAAATGTTCTACGTTGCAGGCTAGCTATCGCTTGCCTAGATAAATATCGATACCTGAATGGGGTGAAGCGTCTAATTATCGTCAAACTAATGGTGTGAAACAATTTAAATTCTTCAACTAAATGTTCGAGACAGGGAAATTCCAAAAAGACCCCCTTCCGACAAAATAGGAATAAGGGGCTGGTGGTTATTTTTGGTTTATTTATTCATTACTGTTCCGCAAGGATGGCACTCATCTAAACTCTGTGGGTTCAGCACGCATGGGTCGTCTCCTACACGAAGCAGTCCGCAGCCATGGATCAAAAAATGCCATCCGAGAAGAAGCAGCAGTGACATAAATCATCCAACGCCAAGCAAAAAACAGAGGCAACCGAGGACCACTAGCGATAAGGACCGAAGACAGCGAGGACCGAGGACAGCCATGAACATACATTTAGATCCGACAAGAACCAACAATATTATTAAAGAGCATTCCGTGAGTTCTAAAATAACAAATTTAAAGGTTTTCTATGCAAACGCTCGTAGCATACGCAATAAATGTTCAGATTTAGAGGAGCTAGTGTTTACAGAAAATTATGATGTGATTGGCATAACAGAATCTTGGCTCAATACAGAAGATAGAGACTTTTTAGCAGAGTATTCACTTCCCGGTTATGTAATGTTTGAGAAAAGCCGAATAAATGGAAATGGAGGTGGCGTTTTACTTTATATCAAAGAAAGTCTTAACCCGACCCTCTTGTCAAAACCTCAAATTGTGAACGTCGACACATCTTTTGTGCTAATAAAGAATAATAAAGGTACAAAAATAATACTTGCATTAATATACAGACCTCCAGCTCAATCAGTGCAAACTGACCTAGAAATTTACGAACAAATTGCAGATGTAAGTAACTCACAAGATACCGTAATTTTTGGCGACTTTAATTTACCTGTGACCAAGTGGGGCGATACTCTTACTTCACACTCCGGACATGACTTATATACGAACTTGCAAGAGAGTTCGCTTTATCAATTTGTTCGAACACCGACCCGTGGTAATAACGTTCTTGACATTGTACTTGCAACAAAAGAAGAATTAATAGAGAATTTGAATGTTGGTGATGAATTCAGTAACAGCGACCATCGTACGATAACTTTCACTTTAAAATTTACCAGTAACGAACCAAATAGTAGCATCGAAAAAGTCCCTAATTTCAAGAAAGCATATTTTCATAAACTTAGAGCTATGTTTAAAGAAACTGACTGGAGCTTTTTAATTAACAATAACGACATAAATACATCTTGGAAGTTATTCGAAACCACTTACCTAAAAACAGTGCAAGACTGCATACCATCGAAAATACGGCGTCCAGGCCATAATAATACGCCCAATAAAGATATTTCAAACTGTTTGCTTGCTAAAAGAATTACTAATAATAGATTAAAATCCTCACAAAATGACGAAGAACGGGTGATATTTATAGAGCTACGACGCAAAGCCAAACAGTTAATTAAGCAAAGTAAAAAGACCCTTGAGTTACATATTGCGAATCAAAGTAAAACAAACCCGAAAGAATTCTATAGTTATATCAGAAAGAAAAAAGTAGTTACTTCAACTGTTGGACCGTTAGTTGATGAAAATGGAGAATACACCAAAGACGAAGTACAAATGAGTAATGCCCTCAATACCTTCTTTGCATCAGTTTTTACAACAGAAGACCTCAGTGATATCCCTACACCATCGCCGATTCAGATTGATAATTCAGATGTTCTAAGCAATATCACCGTTACAGAGAGAGAAGTATTGAATTGTTTAGATAAATTCAAGGTAAATAAAACGCCTGGACCTGATATAATCTCGCCTAGAGTTTTAAAGGAAGCTAAGGATGAGCTCTCCAAACCACTGACATTACTATTCAATAAATCCTTGCAGTCTGGAACTATGCCTGATCAGTGGAAGCTAGCCAACGTAACACCAATATTCAAATAAGGCAGCAAATCCCTACCCAGTAACTATCGTCCAATTAGCTTAACCTCAGTTGTATGTAAAATGCTAGAAACGGTCATAAGAGACAGACTCGTAAATCACTTAGAGGAAAATAACTTACTTAACACCTTACGAGCGGCCTATGCAGTTTATTTATATGTACCGCCCAGCTGGGTGTTTTTAGCCAAAATAGGGCTGTTTACGTGATCATTTTCATGCCTAAATAAGACCCTGAACGTAAAACAAGTATCTATCCCTGAAAGGGCATAAACAGAGCTTTCGAATGACACCATAACGATCCTTTTATGATGGCTAGTTTTCTTGCAATAACCGTGCAACGCGAGTGCAAAAAGCATGTAATTAGGCACTTTCCCCATACAATTCCGTATATAGCGAGTGAGAGAGGGAGGGAGGAGGTGGGATTCGTGTCAGTAGGTTCGCCGCGGTGGTCTGGAGCAGTCATACGCTCGCTACTCTCCTGCCACCACTTGTCTCTCTCTCTCAGCAATATTACGTGCTGAAATTGCCACACGATATATGTCGAGCACCGCCACATAGTCCAGCTTTATTTAACTCGAATTATGTTGCTCGCCGCTAATTAAGGGTTAAAGATACTCAACACGGCTTTCGTAAAAAACGTTCCTGTTAAACAAACCTCTTAGACTTCTTCCACGATATCCTCAACCTCTACGATGAGAGTAAAGCTGTAGATATTATATACCTTGATTTTCATAAGGCCTTTGACAAAGCTCCCCACAAACGTTTACTGCTAAAACTAAAAGCGCATGGAATACAAGACGGTGTGTTGAAATGGATAGAAAATTGACTCAGCGACAGAAAGCAAAGAGTAGTCATAGACGGTAAGGCATCTAAATGGGCCAATGTAAGTAGCGGGGTACCCCAGGGATCGGTACTAGGACCAATTATCTTTCTAATTTACATCAACGACATAGATGAGGGTCTCACCTGTACAATCTCAAAATTTGCTGACGATACAAAAATTGCAAATAGCGTACTCTCAAAAGAACAAGTTGACGATATGCAACACAATCTAGATAAATTGTCATGTTGGGCCCAAATTTGGCAAATGAGTTTCAATGCGGATAAATGTAAAGTACTACATATCGGATACCTAAATGAGAAAGCAAACTATTCGATGAATGGCACTCAGCTTAAGAATGTAAACAGAGAAACCGATCTGGGAGTAACAATATCGAGTAACCTAAAACCGAGTCAAAAATGTTCAGAAGTTGTTAAGAAGGCAAACAAAATAATTGGCTATATAGGCAGGTCATTTGAGCATAAATCCAAAGAAGTTATCCTAACCCTTTACAATTCCGTAGTCCGCCCTCTTCTGGAATACTGCGTTCAATCCTGGTGCCCTTATTACCAAACAGATATAAACAAGCTAGAACGAGTTCAACGTAGAGTTACCAAAATTATACCTAACCTAAAGAACAAACCATACGAAGAGCGTCTTAGAGAATTAAATCTATTTCTTTTAACCCAGCGCAGATTAAGAGGTGACTTAATTCAAATGTTCAAAATCATCAAAGGCATCAACAATATGAACTGTAGTAAGTACTTCACTATCGACCAATCTACAGTAATTACACGCGGGGAAACGGTTGCAAATTATTGGTAATTCTTTTAACTCACACGAATCTAAGAATTTCTTCTTCAATCGAGTTGTTAACTTTTGGATTGGTCTTCTTCGAGACGTTATAGACTGCAGCACCGTTGATTCATTTAAACTCCGCTAGACAAATATATATAGATGAGTGATAATGAATGGGAGTTGCAGGGTCTGGTAAATGAGTTTGGAACAGTGTGCGAAAAACGGAATTTGAAGGTAAATACAGGGAAGAGCAAGGTTATGGTCTTCGAAAGGGGTGAAGTCACAGAGTGTGAGGTGAAGCTGAACGGTCAGGCTATGGAGATCGTCAACTCTTTTAAGTATCTGGGCAGTGTGTTGAGTAAAGATGGGACTATGGATGAAGAGGTGCGGGAGAGGGTACAACAGGGGAAGAGGGGTATAGGAACGCTAAAAGCAGTAATAGGGTGGTCAGTATGGAAGTGAAGAAGTCCTTGCATGACAGTGTGGTATTCCCGACACTGACTTACGGAAGCGAAGCATGGACGTTGGTTGAGAGACTCAGACCAAGAGTGAGAGCAGTGGAAATGAATTACTTAAGGAGTGCGTGCGGAGTTACATGGAGGGATAGACAGACTAATGAGGAAGTAAGAAGGAGGTGTGGTGTGGAGGTAGATGTGCTGGAAAGTGTGAAAAGGAACAACTTGAGATGGTTCGGCCATATGGAACGTATGGAAAGCGAGACAATGACTAAGAGGGTGTACGAGAGCGAGGTGGAGGGACAGAGGGGGAGAGGTAGACCGAATATGAGGTGGAAGGATGGAGTGAGGAACTACATGAACGAAGGCGGTGCTGGTTGGGGGGAGGGGCGTCGACTGACTGGGGACAGAGGTGCATGGGGGCGGTTCGTTCGTGGCCACCCCTTCGGGGATCACGGCGTCAGGCAATAGATAGATAGATAGACAAATATCTCGCATCAAACCCGCGACTGACTGCGTTTGTAAATGAATAACTTTATTTTATCCTCCCCTCAGTTACTAACCCATATGTCCCCTACTAACTTCCTAATCCTGCCACGGACATTAGTTCCAGGGCAGTAGTTCCTTTTCCAATGTTCCCTTACCCACTCTAAACCACTGTTTGGACACTTGATCCTCAGTGTTTTGGAGGACAAGCAGCCTAGAAGGGCCACTATATCTGTTGTTGCTTGATTTCCTTTGTACTCCTTTGTACTCCTTTGTACTCCTTTGTACTTTATTTATGTTATAGTTTCCTCGCTAGACCTCCATCAAGCTTATACAATCACCCCTTATACCCCCCATCAAGAAAAACTTAAACATTTTTCGGTAGAACAATTTCCCGGCCGTAGGCCGGTTCCTCTTAAAAGTACAGTCTCGAGCGATCACTATCGCTCGCCAGGAATAAATTTACACCTAAATGGCACGAAAGGTCTTTATATTGACAAATCAATTGGTTAAAAGGTCTTAAAATTGAATAACTAATGGGTCAAACGTCTTAAAATCTGGAAACTAATGAGGGAGAGGGATGTCTAAAAATACGACCAATCCCCTTTAAAGAGAGCGATCGTAAAGCTGAGTAATCTAACTGTAATGTGTGCAGTATAAGTACCAGCCTCTTCGTTGATTTATGTCCGGAAGAAAATTGTAGAAGCAGGAACATAAATGGCGATGCACCCCTTTGAATCAGTATCGAACACAAACGAGACAATACAATGTTTTATTATAGCCCAGATGCTTCAGAACTTGGTTTTAAGGGGAGATGGTTAACTTTTTGAGCGATTTATGCATGTATTCATTGTGTGTCTAGTTTCCTCCCTAGACCTCCATCAAATTAAAAAAAAAAAAAAACATTATATCCCCCTTCTAGAGTAATTTGTACATTTTTCGGTAGAAACATTTCCCGGCCAAAGGCCGGTTCTTCCAACATTACAGGCTCACTATCGTTCGCCAGGCAAAACAATCGACACCTAAATAGCACGAAAGGTCTAAATATTGACGAAGAAATGGGGCGAAAGGTCTTAAAATCGACTAACTAATGGGGCAAACATCTTAACATCTGAAAACTAATGGGGCTACACATAAAGGAGAAAGTTATCCAGAAAACCGGCCCATCTCCCCTTAATGGTTCAAGATTGGAATTGTTGTAACTTATATAATGTATGCTAGCGACTGTACAGTACAAGCGACGAGGAAAGTTCATTTCAGGTAAAGGAGTTCTGTTATATATTTCAGGCAAAGGAGTTCTGTTATATATTTCAGGTAAAGGAGTTCTGTTATATATTTCAGGTAAAGGAGTTCTGTTATATATTTCAGGTAAAGGAGTTCTGTTATATATTTCAGGTAAAGGAGTTCTGTTATATATTTCAGGTAAAGGAGTTCTGTTATATATTTAATAGTTCCCAATGCATTGACAACTGTCTTCGTTATATTTTGTGTTAATGTAATCTCGCAAAAACAGTTATTAGTTTAATTACATTAACGATAAGACCATTAACTTTAGAATGTTCAAGCCTTATGACATAATATTATTAACTTATTCACTTCGTAAACAAATATAGAGTATATATTAACAGCTTACATGAGAGAGAGAGAGAGAGAGCTACATAGAGCTACATAGATACACAGACCACACAGACCTCAAGGTCCTTACTAGGCAGTCTGGCCTTACAAACTATATATGTATATATATATACACCGGTACATACATATACACACATACACACACATATACACATACATACATACACACATACATACATATATATACAGTATATATATATATACTGTACAGTGCACACACATACACATACATAAATTTTTTTTTTTTTTTTTCATATCACCCCAGCCCTCTGCAGATAGAGGTCAAGCCTTCCCTTGAAAGCGTTTATTGTGTCGCTCTCCACCACTCTCGCTGGTAGTTTATTCCACTCTGTCGCCACACTGTAGGTGAAGAAATTCTTTGTGACATCTAGGTTTGCCTTTTTGGTTTTTAATTTCATTCCATTTCCGCGAGTTTGATTAGTATTGTTTAATGTGAATAGTGCATTTACATCGACTTTGTCGAAACCTTTTAGTATCTTAAAGCACTCAATAAGCTGACCCCTTAACCTCCTCTTTTTTAATGAGAACAGGTTCAATCGTTTAAGTCTTTCTTCATATGGTTTATTTCTTAATGAGGGTATCATCTTCGTCTCTCTACGCTGTACTGACTCGAGTCTTACAATGTCCTTGATCAGATAAGGTGACCAGAACTGCACACCATATTCAAGGTGGGGCCTCACCATACTTTTGAACAGTGGCACTATTACGTTTTCATGTTTATATGTACATTTTCGTTTAATAAAGCCCTATGCTATGTTTGCCTTATTTGCAGCTGCTATACATTGGTCGGAAGTTTTTAGGTTTTCAGATATTAGTACCCCTATGTCTTTTACTACCGTTGCGGTTTTTATTTGTTTGCCATTCATTTCGTATTTGTATTTCATATTTCTGCTACCAACCTGCAGCACCTGACATTTATCGACATTGAAGGGCATCTGCCATTTTTTCGACCACTCTGATATCTTGTTTAAATCAGATTGCAACGCATTTCTATCATCTTCGTTAAGGACTGTATTTCCTATGTTTGTATTGTCGGCGAATTTGGAAATGGTGTTGTTTACCATGATGGTGTTGAGAGAGAGAGAGAGAGAGAGAGAGAGAGAGAGAGAGAGAGAGAGAGAGAGGAAGAAGAATAAGAATAAGAAGAAGAAATAGTGGGTGTGTGAGGGGAGGGGGCCCGGGGAGGTCAAAGAAAGTAATGAATCTACATTTAAGAGGAGAAACACAGAAATACTTTAACTGACCACATGTTGACTAAAGAAACTTGGTCTGGAAACATAAATAGATATAATGGACATTTATTAAATAAATCATGTAGTTTGAAATGACGAAAAGTGTTATATAAAACGTGGAAATATTTAACATAATCTGACACCAGAGAAAGATAGGCAACTACAATTGGAAATATGCAGTAATAGAATACCTGAGTAAAGACATAGTTAAATGCAAACAATGATACAGAAAACAATGAAGCAACTTGGTTGAGCCCGAGAACTTTAAGTCTTCTTCTGTACTTCTCACTTCTCACCTTGTTCTTCCTCTGTCCAATTACTCTTCTTTCCTACTTTACCCCAGCCATCTGGGGGGGGGGGGGGGGAGAGCGAGAGAGAGAGAACAAATTAGGTAGGACAAACAGCGATTAATAGACAGTGAATGACAAGGTCATTACAGAAATTATGAAATAAGGATAGCCAGTGACTCAAAAAATAACCCTAAAGCTTTTTACCAACTATATAAATCTAAAGTTAGAGATGTAATAGGCCCCCTAAAAACTTCAATAGGAGAAATAACAGAAAATGATTTAGAAATGTGCAGTACATTAAATAGTCAGTTTCTTTCCGTTTTCACTAATGAAAATTTGGCACAGATTCCAGAAGTCAATATGGTATATAGTGATAGTATAGAAAATATGTTAAGTACAGTTAGTATAAGTAGAAATGATGTGCTTAAGGAAATTGACAGACTGAAACCTCAAAAATCGCCTGGTCCTGACGAGGTATATGCTAGAGTATTAAAAGAATGCAGAGATGAGTTAAGTAGCCCATTCGCATTTTTATTTAACAAGTCTTTAGAAACAGGTTTAGTTCCAGAAGCTTGGAAGCTTGCAAATGTAGTTCCGATCTTCAAAAAAGGTGATAAATCGATAGCATCCAATTACCGTCCCATTAGTCTCACATCAATCATAGGAAAGTTGCTAGAGTCTATTATTGCTAGGAAAATTAGAAGCCACTTAGACAAATTTAACTTAATAAATTCTTCTCAGCATGGATTCACTCAGGGACGTTCTTGCCTTACTAATTTGCTTAGCTTTTTCTCAGAGGTATATGAAGCAGTAGATAGTGACAAGTCATATGATATTATTTATTTAGATTTCAGTAAAGCTTTCGACAGAGTCCCTCATGAGAGATTGATGAGAAAGGTTGAGGCACATGGAATAGGAGGATCGTTGTTGGGATGGATTTGGTCATGGCTAATTGGTAGGAAACAGAGAGTCAGCATAAATGGTACCAAGTCAGAGTGGGGAGCAGTCAAAAGTGGTGTCCCCCAGGGATCGGTATTAGGTACCCTGTTGTTTCTTATATACATAAATGACCTAGATTTAGGTATAACTAGTAGGATAAGTAAATTCGCAGACGATACTAAATTGGGGAGATCAATTGATTCAGATAGCGATATAGAGTGCCTCCAAAGGGATCTAGATACCTTACATGAATGGTCAGTAAATTGGCAGATGAAGTTTAACATTGACAAATGCAAGGTATTAAAGATAGGGAAGATGCATACAAATGTTAAATATAAACTAGCTAATTTAGAATTAGAAAATTCAGACTGTGAGAAAGATCTAGGTGTGTTTGTTAGCAATGATTTGAAGCCTAGACAACAGTGTATAAGCGTTCGTAATAAGGCAAACAGGATTCTCGGGTTCATCTCTAGGAGTGTGAGTAACAGAACTGCTGATGTTATCTTAAAACTTTACTTGTCATTAGTGAGACCCCATATGGATTATGCTGTCCAATTTTGGTGTCCTTATTACAGAATGGACATAGATTCATTGGAGAGAGTACAGCGTAGAATGACAAAAATTATCCATAATATTAGACATCTTTCGTATGAAGAGAGGTTGAAGAAATTAGGTTTACATTCGTTAGAGAGACGCAGAGTTAGAGGGGATATGATAGAGGTGTTCAAGTGGGTTAGTGGGATTAACAAAGGGGACATGACAAATGTACTAAAGCTCAGTGATAGCGAAAGAACTTGTACTAATGGTTTCAAATTAGATAAATTTCGTTTCAGAAAAGATATAGGCAAATATTGGTTTGGTAACAGAGTTGTAGATGGGTGGAATGGACTACCAAGTGCTATAGTGGGGTCTAAAACGGTAGGGAGCTTTAAGATAAAATTGGATAAGCATATGGACGAGAAGGGTTGGGTGTGAAGGGGGATCAGCCGGGTTGGGCCAATCAGCACTCTGCATACCCCCATAATCCTGCGTTAATCTCTAACCGTTTTGGTAAGATGATCCTCAGGGTATTAGAGTGTTGAGCCTATAATTGGGCTTTGTAATTGAACTGGGGTTGTGTGGGACAGGGATCTGCCTTGCTTAGGCCAATCAGCTTTCTGCAGACTCCCATTTTCTTATGTTCTTATGTTCTTAAGGTAATTTTCATTATACAAAAAAATGCCATTGATAATGAAACTTATCTTGATTGAAGGGGTGTGTAGTCGGACCTTATAAATCCTACCACATAGTTCATGATAAAGATCAACTCAACACGGAGAGGAGAAAATTGAATGCAAACAATGTACCTGATCCACCTGCTACACTGGGCCTGCCTCCACTCTCTGTCCTCCACTTTGACATTCTGAAGCAGTTTGCACCTAAACTACTTGCTCACCCAAGGTACAGAGACATACAACCACCGGACATTCCCTTTACCAAAACACCTACCGCGACACTTCAACAATATACTTTGGAATACATTAAGACCTCAGTAGAAACGCGCAAGTATAGTTCCAATCAACCTAGTGTTTGAAGTCATCTTCATTGGTATTTATATATAGCAGTTGTTTAGCAATGGATGTCTGTAAATGGACTTAGAAATAGGCTTAACAAGTTTTTCATTCGCACTTTAATATTACTATTTATTTTCACATATCCCTCACGTTCATGCATTTTAGCTAGTTAATTTATATTATTAACTTAATATATATATATATATTGGAAGTTTAGTAAGTTTGTTTTTTCAATGCAGACTGTGTAATAGCCAATGTTTTTTAGCAAGTTATTTCATCTCTTTTGTAAATTGCTGGTCGGGGCAAATTGAGAGTTATCCAAAATACACCCTCGACGTGCAATGCAATCTATCAATTACTATCAAGAGTAATGAATTTCCCAGCAGTGTTGGTGGCTCATGTTTTTTGTTGATGGTTTATAGGTGAATTGTACATGAGGCCATTTTCCCGACATTATTTCCCGCCTCCTTTCCCCGCCACTGTTGATCAGCAACTTGTTTTCTAGCAGCATCTTGTGACTATTTGTCATCGGTATCGGCAAAATATTGTTTTGCATTGTGTTGTATTGTCCCGGTTCGGGCTCTGTCTCGAGTCAGCCACCTCCAGCTATGGGCTATGTGCCTGGGTATATTATACATACAATACATCGGCAAAATATTGACGTTAGATTATAATAGTTCGCAAAAAATCTATAATACTAGTATACTTCAGATGCTGCCAAGTCACAATTGCGGATAAAACTTGCCGGGAAAAGTACTCGTGTGAATTCCCCTTATTGGTTGTTATAGTATTTTATAACGTTCTTGCTGCAGAGGGACCATTAATATTATGTCCCAGCTATAGACAGACACATATATTTGTTTGCAATAGGCATCCCTCAGTGAAGGGTATTGTATATATACTGTATATTCCAGGATTATAATCGGTATGCATAGTAAAAGCTTACATGAGAGGGAGAGAGAGAGAGAGAGAGAGAGAGAGAGAGAGAGAGAGAGAGAGAGAGAGAGAGAGAGAGAGAGAATACATTACAGGATAATGTTTTTTTAGTACTGGACAAAAATAGTAGCGAAATAACAGCAAATGGTGAAAGTTATGTTAATTGTCTCCTCCATATAAAGTTTGCGGGAAATATATGATCGTCAATGTATGTTTATCAGTCTGGATGATAATCTGCATTTTATTGTAAGCTGGTTTTCCAAGAGTCATTAAAAATATATACTTGAAACTTGTCAGTACTTCCATTTGGTAACCAAGTATGACCTATTATGTTTTGACCACCATCCAATGCAACTCACGCCTCCGACACCTCCTTCCTTGCAATAATCCTCTCTCCTCTCCTCCCCCCCCCCCCCTCCCCTCCCCTCCCCTCCAAATATTGGACATACACATAACAATTATGAATACAAGTACTGGATGACGCCAAATGGAGTGTTTGGCATGTTTAAGGGGGAGATAGCTGCCCCATTAGTGTTGATATTTCAAGACGTTCGCCCCATCTGTTTAGCGATTTTAAGACCTTTCGCCCCATTTCGCTGTCAATGTTAAGACCTTTCGTGCCATTTAAGTGTCGATTTTTACCTGGTGTGCGATAGCAACCTTGTAACTTTAAGAGGAACCCATCTTCGGCCGGGATATTTTTCTACCGAAAAAATGACATACTTATCTTGAAGGGGGGTCTAGGCTTTGTTTGTGTTAAGCTTGATGGAGATCTAGCGAGGAACTAAGACATACATTAATAAATATGTTAGTTGGCCAAAATACAACCAATACCCCCTTAATACTTAGTGAACATTTAAATACAACCAATACCCCCTTAATACTTAGTGAACATTTAAATACAACCAATACCCCCTTAATACTTAGTGAACATTTAAATACAACCAATACCCCCTTAATACTTAGTGAACATTTAAATTTTTTTTTTTTTTTTTTTTTTTAAGAGACAATGAATGGAGGAAGGAAAAACACAGATAAAACAAAAAGGTCCATGTGCCTAAAGGCATCCTCCATTCATAAAATGTTTGTAACAACTGGATTTAAACATTTGTTGATTGTAAGTTTGTGGAAAGCAATTCGAGGGAAGTGAATTCCAAAGAGTAGTAGCTCTGGGGATAAATGAATTCTGATAAGCAGAAGTTCTGCATTGTGGAGGAGAAAGTGTAAATTCATGGGCGCTCTCAGCTGCCCTAGTTCTACGGGGAAAGATGTGGAGAGGCGGCACAATTGAAGCAAGTTCCTCGGAACAATTGCTGTGAAAATATCTGTAGAATAATGCAAGGGATGCAACGTTTCTTCGTATGGCTAATGTAGGAAGGTCCTGTGTGATTGCAGGGTTATTGATTAATCTAATAGCTTTATTTTGAATTTTGTCCAACTGCCTCAATGCAACACTCCACTTCCACCCACAGAGGTGAACAGTAATCCATCTGAGAGCGCACATGACTTTTATATATTACGGCCAACTGCTCGTCAGTGAAGAATTCTCGAACTCTGTACAGGAGTCCCAGTTTTTTAGAGGCATTCTTAGCAATGCTTCTAACATAATGTGTCCAGCTCAAGTTAGTAGTTAATGTTACACGAGAATGTCAATACTAGGGGAAGTGGGAATATTTACATCATTAAAACATATATGGGAGTCAGTGAGATTCTGTCGGTTAGAAAATTGAATGTACTTGGTTTCTGTGCATTAACACTTACGAGCGGCCTATGCGGTTTATTTATGTACCGCACAGCGGGGTGTTTTAGCCAAAATAGGGCTGTTTACGTGATCATTTTCATGCCTAAATAAGACCCAGAACGTAAAACAAGTACCTATCCCTGAAAGGGCATAAACAGAGCTTTCGAATGACACCATAACGATCCTTGTATGATGGATAGTTTTCTTGCAATAACCGTGCAACGCGAGTGCAAAAAGCAGGTAATTCGGTACTTTCAGTACATAATTGAGTATGTAGCGAGTGAGAGAGGGAGGAGGGAGCTGAGATTTGTGTCAGTAGGTTCGCCGCGGTGGTCTGGAGTAGTCATACGCTCGCTAGTCTCCTGCCACCACTTGTCTCTCTCTCAGCCACATTACGTGCTGAAATTGCCACTCGAGTTATGTCGAGCGCCGCCACATAGTCCAGCTTTTTTTAACTCGACTTATGTTGCTCGCCGCTAAATAAGGGTTAAAGGAAACTAGATTCTCTTGTCCCCATTCATTAATTCTAGAAAGGTCCTGGTTCAGAGAAATTGCAGTGTTTATTTTTGAATTTATAAGATCGGGTTGGGTGAAAGAATTGGTAAATGTGAAGGAACTGTGGAGTGTTGAGTCATCTGCGTAGGAATGTATTGGAATGAGTGGTAGATATGAGATCATTGATATGAATGAGGAACAGAGTTGGGGCCAAAACTGATCCCTGGGGAACACCAGCATTTATTGAGTGAAATTGAGAATAAAGGCCATCTACCATTACACGTATTTTTCTGTTATGAAGATAAGAAGAAATTAGTGGAACTAATGATGCAAGGCCGTAGTGTGACATCTTCGACAATAAGGATTGATGCCAGACTCTATCAAATGCCTTTGATATATCCAGTGCTATTGTATGTGTTTCACCATGTTGGTCTGTAGCTTGGTTGATTTGATGCGTAAGAATACAACCAATACCCCCTGGCTGGGGGGTTGGGGGAAGTTGGCTGGCCAACTTCCTAGCAGGCAGATGTGCACATGTATCTTTTGCCGGTCAGTCATCTAAAATCAGAAACTTTCCAAACGGAGTCCCACAAGGATCCGTCCTATCGCCCGCACTCTTCAATCTGTACATGCACGATATAACTACACCCAATACGCCCCAAATAAACTTAGCCTCCTATGCAGATGACATAAGGCTCACATGCACACACCATGACCCAAAAAGAGCAACAGATCTCCTTCAACCCTATCTCAACACACTACATGGCTGGTGCACTACAAACAGACTTAATCTAGCCCCAGCCAAATCCACCGCAACCCTGCTCACAAGCTGGACAGGAGAACACGAATACATCCCTCAACTCACCATAAACAACACACCCCTAACACATACACACACACCCAAAATCATAGGAGTAACATATGATACTCATATGACATTCAAACAGCACACCACAAACATTAAAAAGAAACTGACACCCAGACTTAACGCCCTCAGGTCGCTTGCTCACACAAGGTTTGGACACAACAAGGAGACTACCACCACCGTATATAAACAATACATAAGATCAGTGATGGAATACGCGAGCCCAGCCTGGGCTTCTAACCTGGCTGAAACACATCATAAGACCTTACAGACTATTCAAAACAAGGCCCTGAAGATCATTACAGGCTGCACAGCTACTGCACCCACAGATCACCTACATCAAGAAACCAAAATCCTCAAAGTCAAAGACCATCTGGACATGAGAGGCACTCAATTCCTGGCAGCAGCCTCCACGAACCAAGACCACCCACTAAACTACATGGCAACACACCCACAGACACCAAGAAATATCAAAACAACACCCAGCACACGGTATCACACACAATTATTATCTCTCCCTCCCTGCCCACCCCGAACCAACTTCCAGAAGCACATCCATACTCATATTTCCCGCCAATCCATCCACTCACTCACAGACAACACGCAGCTGCATGCACGACCTCCCGAAATCCATCCTTCCGAATCCTCCCACCCTCGCGAGGACAGAGTCCACCTGGCCAGGCTGAGATGCGGACACCATCCAGCTCTCCTGAGCTATCAGAAGAGACTGGATGACTCCGTTGTCGATGCCTGCCCGGGATGTAACACAGCACCCCATACCATTAAACACATCATAGAAGACTGCATTTCACACAACCACTTACGCCAACAACACAATCTACGCTCAATGAGAGCTCTGTGGGAAAGCCCGATCGTGGCCATGGCCTTCCTCAGGGACTCGGGGCTGTTCGGCCAGGCAGCTTAGGAAACAACAACAACAACAACCAATACCCCCTTAATACTTAGTGAACATTTAAACGGAGTAGAACGGAATATGGCGATTATATTAACCGTTACAGTACCGGTAACGTCTTTTTCATTAAATCCTTGCAACTATTACAAGGTTTTATTCAGCTTAAGAAAGATATGCACCCACTAAATAGCTACAGGCTATCTCAATAAATCCCTTTTAAACCTCTTGAGGATCATGACGTATTTTGATAGTTTATTGTGGCTATCATTAGACGAATTTATACAGCTTAGGAAGGATCTGTGGGAGCTAAAATGGAGAAGACTATCTCAATCCAACCCCTGACTTCCATATACCCTTCCTAATCTGAATACAATCGTCTCATAACAGCCAGAAAATATGAAAACAATGCGTCTTAGAGCTTCAAGGGGTTAACTACCATTATGTTTCCTGAACTCCATAAGATCCTCTAAATGTAGCTGAAATTAAAATTAAAAGACGTCACCGGTACTGTAAGGGTTAAATGGTTGGCTGGTCCAAACTGTCGATCTATATCAGTCGTGGACCAAAATAGCCGAGTACAGAATCGGCCATAAATATAAAAAGCCATCATCGTATTTCATCTCTCGGCTCGCACCGGCTGTGGACTGAAATGTTCATGACCCGAATCGAATCGATAACGGACTATTAACCGTTTCAGTACCGGTGCCGTTCTTTTAACCTTATTATGGCCACTATAGACGATTATATTCAATTTAAAAGCCTAACCTAACCTAACCTAACCTAACCTAAACTAACTAACCATACATTTTCAGGGTTCGGATTATCTCACTTAACCCTTTTTACCATCACATATCCTTCCTAAACTGCACAAAATCGTTTACATATAGACAAAATAAACTTAAAAAGACGTCACCGGTACAGAAGGGGTTAAGGTCACTTGCCCAGTATATGTGTAATGAATGAGTGATTGGAATAACTCCACATAACAGCACAATAGCACACAACACAATACCAGACATCTGGAAGCATATGGTGTCGTCATTACATTCCCCAAACCCAAGGAATACCCCACGCTACCCTCCTCACACCGCCCTATCACACTCCTTTGCACCCCCTCTAAAGTCATAGAACGCCTTTACTACAACTGAACACACATGCTGTACCCAAAGCTCCAACACAACATGGCTTTAGGCCACTGCACTCCACAAACACTCTTCTTAAAGACCTTACACAAAGAGATTTTGACGGCATCAACTCAGCCAGCCCACCACACAGATCACTACTTGCCACACTCGACATTAGTAAAGCCTTCGATGCCATCTCCCGCCACAACATAACAAACAAAATCTACGACACAAACATGCACAACAACACAAAATGATGGCTGGCCAACTTCCTAGCAGGCGGATGAGCACACATATATTTTGCCGGTCCGCCATCTAGCATCAGAAACTTCCCAAACGGAGTCCCGCAAGGATCTGTCCTGTCGCCCGCACTCTTCAATCTGTACATGCAGTACACCGCACTACACCCCACACACCCCAAATAAACATAGCATCCTATGCAGACGACGTAACATTCACATGCACACACCAAAACCCAGACAGAGCAACAACTCTCCTTGAACCCTCTCTCAACACACTATATGACTGGTGCACTACAAACATACTCAAGTTTGAGGCCAAATCCATCGCAACCCTCCTCACAAGCTGGACAGCTGAATACAAATACACCCGGCAACTCACCATGAACAACACACCTCTAACACACACACATTCACCCAAAATCTTAGGAGTTACATATGCTACTATAATGACATTCAAACAACATACTACAAACATGAACAAACTAAACTTACACTCAGACTTAACACACTCAGGTCACTTGCCCACACACAATTTGAACACAACAACCAAACAACCCCTACAGTTTACAAACAATACATAAGATCAGTGATGGACTATGAAAGCCCTGCCAGGGCTTCTAACCTAGTTGAAACACATCACAAGATCTTACAGACTATTCAAAGTATAGCCCTAAAAATCATCACAGGCTCCACAGCTACTACACCTACAGATCACCTACACCAAGAAACCAAAGTCCTCAAAGTCAAAGACCATCTGGACATGAGAGGCACTCAATTCTTGGCTGCAGCCTCCACGAACCAACACCACCCACTACACTACATGGCAACACACCCACAGACACCAAGAAATATCAAAACAACACCCAGCACACAGTATCACACCCAGATACTGTCTTCTCTCCATCCCTGCCTACCCCAAACTAGTTTCCAGAAGCACATCCATACTCATTTATCTCGCCGTTCCATCCAATCACTCATAGACAACATGTAGCTGCTGGCAAGGCCTCCTGAAATCCATCCTTCTGAATGTTCCCTTCCTCGCGAGGACAGAGTCCACCTGGCCAGGCTGAGATGAGGGCACCATCCAGCTCTTCTGAGCTATCAGAAGAGACTGGATGTCTCCGTCGACGACACCTGGCCGGGATGTAACACAGTACCCCACATCATTGGACATATCCTAGAAGACTGCATTTCACACAATACGCCAACAACATAATCTACGCTCCTTGAGAGCTCCGTGCGAAAGCCCGTCCGTGGCCATGGCCTTCCTTAGGGACTTGGGGCTGTACGTCCAGGCAAGTTAGGGAACGACAACAAAAACAACAGCGCAATAGCAACTATCATACCTCAAAAGTAAAATACAAACAAAACCCCAGAAACACAAAAGAAGTATAACACAAAACTGAATATAAAATACTGTATTGACAAGTATTGACTGCATTGAAAACAAAAAGTAACTTGAAAACAATAAAGAAAACCAAACAGTACCGATTCCAATATGATAAGTGCACTCTTCTGTCCACTGGTACAAAGATATTAACTATTAATAGTATAGAAGTAACTTCTTGATACAATACACAGTGCGTCACATATATATACTGTATATTGCAGTTGGTATTCCTGACCTCCATCTCCCTCATGTTCTGCCCCATTAGCTTTGAGAGATTAAGACGTTCGCTCCATTAGTTTGACGATTTCAAGACCTTTCGTGCCATTTACTTGTCGATTTTTCAGGGCAAAAGGAAACGAGTCTGCTTTATAAGAAAAACCGACCTTTGGCCGGAGCATTTTTCTACCGAAAAATGCACAAATTTATCTCGAATAAGGGGACTTGGGGGTATATTTTAAAGGTTGATGGAGCTTTAGGGAAGAAACTAAGAACAAATGCAATAAATTAATAAATTAATAATTAAATACATAAATAAATACATTACAGAATCGCATAATTATATATGGTTCAATAATGGCGCTGGGAAATAGTTAAAGTGACAGGCCATGGATTCCTGCTTGACAGACAGACAGACAGACAGACAGACAGACACGGAATAACTAACAGTCAAGCAGAGGAGGCCTATTGGTACAGCCATTATCAAATCAGTTACAACATATTCCTGCACATTCCCATGCCTATTCTGTCTTAACTCTCTAACTCATGAGTAAACCGGTTTTACTAGTCTTTCTTCTACTCACCAAGTAAGCTCTGGGAATCTCTCCTTCAACCTGTATTTCTCTCATCCTATGACTTAAGGGGACATGGGCCGCTTTTCTGGACCACTTTCTCCCCAATGTTTAGCTCCATTAGTTTTCAGATGTTAACATATTTGCCCCATTAGTTAGTCGATTTTAAGACATTTTGCCCCATTTCTTAGTCAATATTTAGACCTTTCGTGTTATTTAGGTGTCTATTTTGTCCCTGGCGAACGATAGTGAGCCTGTAATGTTGGAAGAACCGGCCTTCGGCCGGGAAATTTTTCTACCGAAAAATGTACAAATTGATCTAGAAGGGGGATCTAATGGATGTTTTTTTTAAATTTGATGGAGGTCTAGGGAGGAATCTAGAACCATAATGAATACATGCAAATATTGTCCAAAAAGTGAACCATCAAGGTCCATGTCGCCAGGCATTTTGACTCTACCATTCCTTGAATTTGTATCTCTGTCACTCGTTCATCTTTGATTGGGACACTTGTTACAGGTAGCTTTGTCCTTTGCTTCCTTCATGCACATAGAAGGAAAGAAAATACTGTAGTCAATCCACTATATGTAGATCAGATATTGAGACCCCAAACCTCTGTAACTCACAAAGGGTTAGAGCAAATGGGCTGTGAATCTCCACACCTATTCCCTGCCTGACCGATTCTTGAATTGGTAGAAACATTATCTCGAATACCCTAGTTGTTTATGAGTTATAGAGGTTAGTTGTCAAGAATTTGTTTAGCCAACTTATAATCGATGTACTTAGTTTTTTTTCTTCTATATTCCAACTACTCCCTCTCGGGCATAGGCTGATAGCCTTTACACTCTACCGCTGAACACGGTGAGGCCCGTGAGGTCTTGTTCCAGTCTAGGGAGTGAGACATGCGAAACACCTACTCACAGCTCGAACCCAACTCCATCTCTGAAGCTGCCTCACCCCCGCGCCTCACAGTTTCACTCCCCAGGCTGGGACCCTCACTCTCAGAACACCACTTATTGAGCAATTAACTCACTAGGCATTGCCCCCCTGCAGCATATTTTGAATATGGGAATATTCCTGCAGTGCTATTTAATCAGTGAACAATGAGGGGATTTTGTTTTGGCATTTCAGTGTGCTGTGGTAATGCACTGAAACTAGGTATAGCCCAAATTCCATCCCAATTATATCTTCCCATTGACATATTGGGATTCGAACCCGGGTCCATTGGATTACCAGTCCAGCGGCAAGACCACTCTGCCACACCTCCCCTGATCTCGTAAGTTATTGACAAGTAATTATTATATATTCAGACATAATTTACAACCTGTTCCAGTTTCCAAGCTACTATTCTTGACGACGAGAGCATCATACAAAGCATCAAATCATGGTATTGTTCCTTTGACTGAAAAATATCAATAATTAATGAAGCACTACATTCAAGACAATGTTAACGTAATTGCATCTTCAGCACAAGACCATTCATCAGCGTGCGTGTGTGTGTGTGTGTCTTTGTGTAATAAGTATAGAAGCCATATTAGTTATAATTTCCTACAGAAACAATTATTGTTCCTGTACTATAAATATCAAAATGTAGAAACACATGGCAAACTATATAAAATTAAGTTAACTTTATAAATGGTGAATTAATAGACTCGAATGGGATTATTTTCCATCATCAATTGCGTTTTTGAAGCAAAAATATATATACAAAACTCTTCAAAACCCGCAAACGCGGGTCTCAAACAGATAAAGTAAATCACACATACCTCTCAATACAGATACAATCTAAAAGTTGGCTTCCATGACTTTGCTTGTCAATAAAGGAGTAAATTATTTGATAATATTGTTTTCACCAACCAACTTCTCTTCTAAACTCAATTAATGAAATTAACAAATACATGTGGCACTCCAAGGATTCGAACCTAGGACACTCACACCGAAATTCCGCGCACTTAAGCATTACGCTATCAAGACAGTTAACAAATGGTGTCTCACTACTATTGAACATTTCTTTCGTACCGAAGGTGTTTTATATTCGAGATTGCAGTGGTCATACATACGAATATATTAAGTTTGTCTGCTACTGGATTTATATATATATATTGTTACGTATCTTGATCCTCAAGTGGTTAACTTGATGAATCTAGATAGCATAGAGATATATATTAAGGTATCAGTCAGCTGAAGGCAAAACAAAAGTAAAATCTAATAAAATTATTTCCTGTTGTTGCTTCCTTTCCTTTTGGATCTTAGGACTTGGTATCCTTTATTGACTGATACTCTTTAATTATGGAAAAATACTGAAAATAATTAAAGTCATGTAGTATTTATAAAGAATTATTATTTAACCGAAGCTTAGTAGGCTATGGTTATGAACCGAATAAGTTATATCTAAAGAAGGACTATTAATTTTATAAAAAGTCTTGAAAGATAAATATTAAAGTAAGAATATTTCTGTCTCTTACCCTTTTTGAAATGAATAGCTAGTTTTCTTATATGTCCTTTTATTTATATTTAATGTAATTATTCTTGGTTCTTGTCTTACGTTAATAGTATTATATTTTTATTATCATCAGGATTAATATCAAAGTCACATAAAAAGTTAGATATATATTTAATAATTAGTTAAATGTATTTCTTAACCACGTAACATTGAAGTTTGATTATGAGTAAATTAAGTTACAGGATCGCTTCATAGATTCGATTCAGGTCTCACTCAAATAATATGAAAAGCAAAAATAATATTTTTAAAGCTAAAAGAATTTTCTTCAGCTTAGGAAATCACTAGAAGTAACATTAAAACAGCCATGTTAGTCTAAGGCGATATTACTAATAAGAGACAATAGTATCAACGTACTAAGCACCGTTAAGCAATGTAAGTTTAATTAGAAGAAAATGAAAGAACTCGTAAGTCTTAATATAAAACAATAGTATTACTTTTATCATAACCCAATTACTTGAAGAGTTGCTTTAGTCCACAAGTTAGTCAACTAAAATAGTCAAGTACATAATAGTAGTGTTAACGTTAATTCCCAATCAAAGAGATAAGTACATAATAGTAGCGTCAACGTTAATTCCCAATCACATATCTCACTAACCAACATAACGTAAGTGTTTACACGGAACACACTTAACACACACTTATATAATCTGACTGACAGTCACAAACCCATTATAATACTTCACCCCGTGTTCCTCCAGCTGCAAGTTCACCTTCCCCAACTCCAAATGAGACTGATTTGAATGCCCACTACTCGGGTCTTATATACTAAACAATGATGGTGTAGGAACGAATCAGGAGGTGGCGGGTAGTGCGCGCCCCAATCACAGCTCCTCGAGTTGCGTAGCAGGTGCGTGGTCCAATGGAGTCTCCTGGCGTCGATGATACGTCATAGCGTCGGGTCATCGAAGTAGTTTGCAGGGTCCCCTATGACGCACGCAGGTGTGAAGGCTTGTTTGCTGGTATGCAGACGAGCTGGTTTCCCACTCGCTGGTTCGCCCGCTGGTCTGCTTCGCCGCCTGGGTAGTTTGGCACTCCTTCAACTCTTAATTCTAACTCTAAAATAAACATACAGGGCTCCGTATGTCAGAACTCCCCCCTAGAAAAGAGTTTAAGGAGTATAGTACATAATATTAAACATAATACATAAATAGATTCACCACCAGATTGGCAACAGCAAGATTATAATGAGGATATAATAAGGATATCACCCAAAGTAGGCAAAGTCTCCAGGTATCACATCAGAACATAGCCGGAACGTAGCTGGAGCGTTATTCGAACTGCAAGGCATCTCACAGCTGAAGGCTTAAAAGCACACTACTAAAACATGATATTTACCTCGCTACAAGGGAGAGCTAATTGCCAAAATCCTCTCATTAAATTAATCTTACTGCTGGATGAGGCCAACCCGGTAATTGTAATCTTTAACAGATACGTGATAGGCAATCGGCTAGCATGTTCTGGACCCCCTTAATATGTTTGACATCCAGGGAGTATTCATGCAGCAACAAACTCCACCTGGTCAGTCGTTGGTTTTTATTTTGGAACTTATGCAAAAATGTTAAGGGGTGATGGTCAGTATACACAGTGATGGCACCAGAGGCAGATTGCACATAGACAACAAAGTATTGAAGGGATACAATTAATGCTAACAGCTCCTTCTCAATGACTGAATAGTTACGTTGAGCAGAATTTATTTTTTTACTGAAATAGCACACAGGATGCAATACTTCACAGTCGTCTTCCTGGAGCAACACTGCACCAACCCCGGTATTGCTCGCATCCACTGCTAGGGAAAAAGATCTGTTAAAATCAGGAGCTCGGAGTACAGGATAATTAGATAATATATATTTGGTAGCATTAAAGGCCTCCTCACATTCAGAGGACCACTCAAACTTCACATCCTTACGGAGAAGATCTGTCAGGGGAGCTGTCAACTTTGAAAAATTCAAGATGAAACGCCTATAATAACCAATCATGTCTAGGTACCTTTGGATATGTTTCTTAGTGCTAGGAATTGGGAATTCTAGAATAGACTCTACCTTTGCTTGAGGAGGTGTAACCTGCCCCTGACCTACCGTATATCCTAGATACTGGACCGTACTCTTTACAAAGGTGCATTTCTTAAGATTAACCACCAGATTGGCATCAGCAAGATTTAAGAACAGCAATCTAAGTTGGTAAAGATGCTCCACCCATGACTGTGAAAAGATAAGTATATCATCGATGTAGACAACGCATCCAGGTACCCCTTCAGTCACCAAATTCATGAGGCGCTGGAATGTAGCTGGAGCGTTTTTCAAGCCGTAGAGCATTACGTTACAGCAGAAGGCTTGATTGTTGACTACAAAGCATGATATTTCCCTCGTTCTAGGGGTGAGAGCTACTTGCCAATATCCCTTCATTAACCCGGGAACTGCAGGAAGACTCTTAAGAGTTCCCCCGGCGGACTGCGGGAAGACTCTTAGAGTATGAAAACAAAAAAATCAACTTTAAACATCGAATGACACCATAACGATTGTATGATGGATAGTTTTTTGCCCTGGGCCATGCAAAATACACTACTCTACCTCCATCCTTCCCACTTTCCTCCCCTCCTTCAGTTATCACCTATTTTCCCTGTTATTCCCTTATTCTGAGGTATATTTTCGTGCTAACATTAGCGAGTTGCAAGCAGGGCATTGTCATCACTGTTAGCAAGCGAGTGCAAGAGAGAGAGAGAGTATCGATCGACTGTGTCTCAGTGGCCTTGGGGTAAATTGGCGGGACAGCAGGTTGCCTCACCCATACATTATATAACTCACGGCCTGTATCTCCGATTTTGACCATCCAAACGCTGTTTTCACTCGTTTTATTGTTGTAACAGGTTAATACCTTTATAATCAACCCATAATAGGTGCGTATGGATAAGTATTAATGCTATTTATGGTAAAATGAATATTTTAGTGATGGAAACAGCTCAAATACATGCGCACAGGCAGAGGTGTCTAATTACCCCCATGCGCACTTAAGAGGTTAAGTCAATCTTGCTGATATAGGTGGCTGTACCAATCTGGTCAATGCAGTCGTCGATCCGTGGCAGTGGGTAGGTATCGTTCTTTGTGACAGCATTGACTTGCCTATAGTCCATACATAACCTATGGCTCCCGTCTGGCTTTGGCACAAGTATGACCGGACTACTCCACTGGCTTAAGGCCCTTGTGATCAGCTCGTTAGATAACATGAAGTCAAGATCGACCTGCAGTATACTCCTGCGTTGTGGCGAGACACGATAGGGGGATAGTTTAATGGGAGTTGCATCCCCTACGTCGATGTCGTGCACGGCCAAAGAAGTGAGCCCTGGAGTATCACGGAACACACTGGGAGACTGAGATAAAACAGAGATTAGTTGGTTCGCTTGATCAGAGGGAAGATGACATAGTTTAGATGGTAATTCCCCCCAAGCTACTGAATTATACTGAAAGTTGGATAGGCTACATGACAAGTCAAAGTCTGCATGGATACCTTCAGGCTCTGGAACAGTCTGTTGCGGGTCAGTAAGAGAACTGAAGACTTCGTCCGCACCAGGCTGTCCACAGGTCCTGACATTCACTGCCACAGTGGGAGAATCTGGAGGAGAGGAATCAGGGGACCTATGGTAGGGTTTCAACATATTTATACGAAATACTTGCGTGGGCTTTCTCCTGTCTGGGGTAGTTACTAGATAATCGGTAATGCTCACCCTCTGAATGATCTTATATGGGCCCCTGAACTTGGCAGATAAAGGTTGGCCAAAAAGGGGGAGCAGGACCAAAACCTCATCACCGGGCTGAAACTCCCTCTCACGGGCCTTTCTGTCATACCAGTTTTTCATGGAGCTTTTAGCCACTGTCAAGTTTTGAGCTGCAAACTCACATGAGGATCTCAGCCGGGTTTTGAAATCATAAACATACTTGAGGAGGTTTTGGTTCCCCTCCTGGCCAACTAGTGTTACGTCCTGGGATATATAAACACTGGGCTCTTTCTATTGGACTAGGTATGCGGCAACAAGCAACAACAGAAAACGCTAGATCCAACCCTTATCTATAAACCCAGGCAACAAACCACCCTAAACCGTCAAGAGTCCTGCCTGGACAACGAGGTATCCTATGACTCGGTTATAGGGTGCACGCACTATAGACTGCTGATAGTCAAGCAGGCTATATAAAAGATCACACAATTAAGTTGGCTTAAAGCTTCAAGGAAAAGATAGCTAACGGAATTAAATTGCAGAAACAATTTAATAACAAACTAGAATAAAGTACATTTAACGTTACGTTAATTAATACAACTAATCACCCCTGCGTGAAAGAAGGTGAAAGCAAACAGTCCTCAAAACATCGTACAGGTAGACAAGATGCCGGTTTCTAAACTGCATGCGGCTACTGTAGGATCTGATGCTTAGCAAAGAAAGTACGTTACAGATTTAGAGAACTCTTAACTCATAAGCAGGAATAAATACTAGTGATAGGACATACAGTGTATAATGGCATAGGTGTAAACTGTGGCACAATAACAAGCATACAGAGATAATAAACCCGTAGCTGTTAATCTGCCAGGTGGTAGAGGTCTAGCCGGAAGGATATAGGCTTCGGATACCCGGGCTGAGCCACCTGCTCTAGCCTAGGGACGTTCCCAGGTCTGTGCGCCAAATTACTCTAATTGAAAGGGTGCTCTCTTGAGAGACTCAGATCGCAAGTATCTGACTCTCTCCTGGCGACCCTAAAACAAAAGCAAGACGTGCTAGCGCAGTGCTGAGTGGACTAGGCAATGGCCCTCACACAACACAACGCTAGACACACAGGGACACAGACAAGAAAATGCCCCCAGACTCCCACGGGTATCCTAGTAAAGTCGTGCGGGTCCACGGGACTCGCACCAGCAGACTTTACTTAAAGGATCGCAAAAAGCCTCCCCTCCGGTCTAGCCCCTGCTAACCTGACACAAGAACACACTAGCAAACATGAAACCACCAAATATGAGAAAACAAAAAACTTCCTAGGTGTCATTAACAATTACATCCCTGCATAAGGCCCAAAATTCTATCTAGTTATCTGAGAGCTCGTCGTTAATACAATACTAGATATAAGGTCTATCATGGGGATGGGATAATTAAATAGATTGGTGAAGTAGTGGAAAGAAGGTATACAAAGTAAGAGAGAACGTTTCTAAGTGGGGTTGAGAGGGATAGATATCAAGGGGGTCCGAAGGGTACGACAATGAGGTGAGCTCTGAGTCTTGAATCTGTCTGGCCCCCCCCCCCCCCCCCCTAGGCATGCAGAATACATCCCAGGCTTGGCAACACCACACAGTTGCCGGGTCAAAATCCTCTACCCCGTGCGTGAGTCGAAACTAAGCCTAACGTTGCAATCAAATACCTGTGGCAGCGTTTCAGGCTCGTCCCAAGCTAGTCTCTCCGCGCGAAGCAACGTCCCAAGCCGGTCTCTCTCTACCGCTCGTCTCTCCCCGCTCTCACTAGACTTACATCTTATATATTATAACGAAACAATCAGCTATCGAGAATAAAATATACTAAGATGCGTTGGTTAAGAATAAGGGCAGCTTCAAGATGTGAAACAACATATGAATATCTCAGACATTAGTTACATTGTCGTAGGATATATACTAAGCGAAAGCTTGCCGGCCGGCTACCACCAGCCGGTTTCTGAACGGCTGGGCAGCCGACGCGTGCGCATGCCCGCACGTGGTTACTATGCAGAAGCGTCACACTAGGCTATCCTGCAATAGTTGCAAAGGACCTCTTACCTGGTGACCGAAAACTAGCTCATTAGGGGAAAAACCCAGGGATTCAGTTGGAACCGCATGAGTAGCAAATAAAAGAAAAGGTACCCCCTTATCCCACTCAACTCCGGTCTCTGTACAATACTTATGCAACATTCCTTTTAATGTCTGATGATATCGTTCGAGAACCCCTTGACTCTCTGGGTGGTAGGTGCTAGACTTAACATGCTCGATACCCAACTCCTTCAGGGACTGCTGGAAAATGTTAGAGGTAAAATTAGTTCCTTGATCACTTTGCACCTCATGGGGGAAACCCATTCTGGTGAAGAATTTGAGCAGTTCCTTTATGACAGTTGGAGCAGAGGTAGTCCTTAAGGGTATAGCCTCTGAGTAGCGAGTTGCCATGTCCATAAGAGTTAATAAATAATTGTTACCTTTGGAAGTCTTAGGCAATGGGCCTACAATGTCCACTACCACCCGAGTAAAAGGATTCTCGAAGACGGGCAAGGGCACCAGAGGATGTACAGGCACCTTCTGATTGGGTTTTCCTGTCATCTGGCAAGTGTGACACACTTTCACAAAACTCCACTACATCTGCACGCATTCCTGGCCAGTGAAAGTGGGCTCTGATTCTGTCTAGAGTTTTTCTCACACCTAGGTGTCCTGCCAATGGTATACAATGTGCCATTTCCAAGATATCTCTACGACAAGGTTTGGGGAATACTACTTGATGGACATCCCAGGCCCCATCATTGATTGGTCTGTGTGGCTGTCTCCATCTACGCCACAATACTCCTCCTTTGAGGTAGAAACATTCACCACCCTCCTTCTCACATTCCTCTTCACTCATGGCCCTGGCAGCTAATTCCTTGCATTCACTATCATCTCTCTGTAGCTCTACCAGGCCACTAGGACAATTTGGAGGGGTTTCATGGTCATCATTAGGGTCAAGATGAACCATAAAGGTGTCAGATAAATTCACCTCAGTCACATCATCAGGCACAGTTGGAGCGTCATTCACACTCTCATCATCCCTTTCATCAACTCTTACATTCGGTACATTTCTGTCTGAGGGAACTGCTACTTGAGACATTGAACGTGTGACAGCACACACAGGGAACACAGTTGGCATCTCCTTTTCGAGCTCACCGGTTAGTGGCTCGTTAACAGGGGAAAGTGACAAAATGGGGTCTGGTCGTACCTTCTCACCTGCTACATCATTCCCCAAAAGGAGTGTTACCCCGGGCACAGGGATATCTTGGGACCTACACAAAGCTATGGTGGCCTCACCCTGTAGTAACTCACATTCAATTTCGCCTTTTACCAAGTATGCATAAAATTGGCCTCCAGCACCTCTCATTACAACTGGTTCGCCAGGAGGGCACTCAGTGTAAGGATTCACCATGAGGGTGCTAGTAGAACCTGTGTCTCTCAGAATTTTTACCTCATGCATACAACCATTTAATCTCACGTTGCCAGATGAAATAAAGGGACGGTAACTGTCCTCCACTGATGGTGAAATTATTATTGGCTTAACCCTAGTGGGTTGCACCACACATGCTACTACACCCCTGTCTAGATGATTTACGTTAGCTGCTAGGTACTCCTTCTGTCGGGAGTCCTGTATTAAAGGAACTTTTGGTGCTAGGTATTCCTTCTGTCGGGAGTCCTGCATTAAAGGAACAGATGGTGCTAGGTACTCCTTCTGTCGGGAGTCCTGCATTACAGGCACATATGGAGTTTGAGATACGGCGGCAACTGTCTGCCCCGATCTCTCGGTTCTCTCCTTGGCCCAGCACTGATAAGCTAGGTGGCCTCTCTTGCCACAAAAAGTACATACTTTAGGGGATACGGGAACGTTCCCTCTTTGAGCATTACTATTACTTTGGGGCCCACCTCTGTTACCATTGCCCTGAGTCGCATTTTTAGTTGGGGGAACAATTCTATTTTGGCTAGATGGGGAAGACGTTACAGGCTTGTGACTGGGTCTGTCAGATTTGTGATTGGGATACTTAAAATTAGAACTAGAATTATCGTAGGGCTTCTTTCCACGAAATTTGTTGTTGAGCACGTATGTGTCAGCCATGTCAGCGGCGTCGGCAAGACAATCTACCTTTTTCCCCCTTAAATGATAGGCTACAGAAGAATCAATAATTTTCCATAGGAAATTTTCTAACAGGACCAACTCCTTCAGATCGTTGTAGCTTGTGACTTTCTTACTCTTGACCCAATGATTGAAAGTTTTAGTCATGGTCCTGGCAAATGCCTTATGGGTTTCTTCTACTTTCTTCTGGTTTTTATGGAAAAATTGCCTGTAAGCCTCAGGCTGCAATTGATAGGTTTTTAGGATAGCTTCTTTGAGATTGTCATAATCCTGCCGAACTTCTGCTACTTCTGACAAATACATGGCTCGAGCCTGCCCTGTCAAAACGGTTTGTAACATAAAATGCCATTGATCTCTTGTCCACTTCATACCTCCAGCAACTTCCTCAAACAAAACAAAGAAATCCTGCACATTATCCTCAGTGAAAGGTGGAATGACACTAGTCATAGTCAATCCCAGAGGGGGAGCAATTACGGGAGCATTTGTATTGACATTTAGTTGAGCTATTTGATATTGATATTGATAATGTTCGGTCTTTATTCTGGCTTCTTCGATATTTGCTTCGGCATTTATTCTGGCTTGTTCGGTCGTTGCTTCGGCATATATTCTGGCTTGTTCGGTCTTTATTCTGGCTAGTTCCAGTACTTGATCACCGGTCAAACCAGGTGGCAATTGTTCATCAAGTTGTGCTAGGTTTACTCGGGATCCCACCAACTGCTCCGTCACCCTCCCCGTCTTCTACAGGGAACAGGTGGGTTTTTATGGTCTGAGCCACCTCTACTTTAGACATGTTTGAGACAGTTAACTGGAGATGTGAGGCAAGCACTTTTAGTTCGGATTTTGACAGACGGTCAATATCAGGGGCTGTGGTTGGGTTCTGATTCTATGAAAACTCTAGCATCTTCGTCACTAATTAGATCAGGCATGATTAATATTTGATTTTTAAGTAGTGAAACGTAAATAAAACTGAGTGAAACTGTATGAAACAAATCCTGGCAAGGTCG
The DNA here is from genome assembly GCA_032716605.1 of Paralithodes platypus. Classification (NCBI taxonomy): domain Eukaryota; kingdom Metazoa; phylum Arthropoda; class Malacostraca; order Decapoda; family Lithodidae; genus Paralithodes; species Paralithodes platypus. The sequence goes on along the minus strand of CM064507.1, from coordinate 8,158,900 downwards.
CCACTCTTCTGTTATGTATCTTGATCCTCAAGTGGTTAACTTGATGAATCTAGATAGCACAGAGATATATATTAAGGTATCAGTCAGCTGAAGGCAAAACAAAAGTAAAATCTAATACAATTATTTCCTGTTGTTGCTTCCTTTCCTTTTGGATCTTAGGACTTGGTATCCTTTATTGACTGATACTCTTTAACCCTTAACTGTCGGCGCACAACATAAGTCGAGTTAAATAAAGCTGGACTATGTGGCGGCGCTCGACATAGGTCGTGTGGTAATTTCAGCACGTAATGTTGCTGAGAGAGAGAGACAAGTGGTGGCAGGAGAGTAGCGAGCGTATGACTGCTCCAGACCACCGCGGCGAGCCTACTGACACGGATCCCACCTCCTCCCTCCCTCTCTCACTCGCTATATACGGAATTGTATGGGGAAAGTGCCTAATTACATGCTTTTTGCACTCGCGTTGCACGGTTGTTGCAAGAAAACTAGCCATCATAAAAGGATCGTTATGGTGTCATTCGAAAGCTCTGTTTATGCCCTTTCAGGGATAGATATTTGTTTTACGTTCTGGGTCTTATTTAGGCATGAAAATGATCACGTAAACAGCCCTATTTTGGCTAAAAACACCCCGCTGGGCGGTACATATAAATAAACCGCCTAGGCCGCTAATAAGGTGTTAATTATGGAAAAATACTGAAACTAATTTAAGTCATGTAGTATTTATAAAGAATTATTATTTAACCGAAGCTTAGTAGGCTATGGTTATGAACCGAATAAATTATATCTAAAGAAGGACTATTAATTCTATAAAAAGTCTTGAAAGATAAATATTAAAGTAAGAATATTTCTGTCTCTTACCCTTTTTGAAATGAATAGCTAGTTTTCTTATATGTCCTTTTATTTATATTTAATGTAGTTATTATTCTTGGTTCTTGTCTTACGTTAATAGTATTATATTATTATTATCATCAGGATTAATATCAAAGTCACATAAAGAGTTAGATATATATTTAATAATTAGTTAAATGTATTTCTTAACCACGTAACATTGAGGTTTGATTATGAGTAAATTAAGTTACAGGATCGCTTCATAGATTCGATTCAGGTCTCACTCAAATAATATGAAAAGCAAAAATAATATTTTTAAAGCTAAAATAATTTTCTTCAGCTTAGGAAATCACTAGAAGTAACATTAAAACAGCCATGTTAGTCTAAGGCGATATTACTAATATGAGACAATAGTATCACCGTACTAAGCACCGTTAACACCTTATTAGCGGGCTAGGCGGTCTATTTATATGTACCGCCCAGCGGGGTGTTTTTAGCCAAAATAGGGCTGTTTACGTGATAATTTTCATGCCTAAATAAGACCCAGAGCGTAAAACAAGTATCTATCCCTGAAACAGAGCTTACCAATGACACCACAACGATCCTTTTATGACGGCTAGTTTTCTTGCAACAACCGCGCAACACGAGTGCAAAAAGCATGTAATTCGGTACTTTCCCCATACAATTCAGTATGTAGCGAGTGAGAGAGGGAGGGAGGAGGTGGGATTCATGTCAGTAGGTTCGCCGCGGTGGTCTGGAGCAGTCATACGCTCGCTACTCTCCTGCCACCACTTGTCTCTCTCTCTCTCAGCAACATTACGTGCTGAAATTGCCACACGACCTATGTCGCGCGCCGCCAGATAGTCCAGATTTATTATACTCGACTTATGTTGCGCGCCGCTAGTTAAGGGTTAAGCAATGTAAGCTTAATTAAAAGAAAATTAAAGAACTCGTAAGTCTTAACCCTTAAAAAGCGGCTCACCACTTAAGTCGAGTTAAATAAAGCTGGACTATGTGGCGGCGCTCGACATAACTCGAGTGGCAATTTCAGCACGTAATGTGGCTGAGAGAGAGAGACAAGTGGTGGCAGGATACTAGCGAGCGTATGACTGCTCCAGACCACCGCGGCGAATCTACTGACACAAATCTCAGCTCCCTCCTCCCTCTCTCACTCGCTACATACTCAATTATGTACCGAAAGTACCGAATTACCTGCTTTTTGCACTCGCGTTGCACGGTTATTGCAAGAAAACTATCCATCATACAAGGATCGTTATGGTGTCATTCGAAAGCTCTGTTTATGCCCTTTCAGGGATAGATACTTGTTTTACGTTCTGGGTCTTATTTAGGCATGAAAATGATCACGTAAACAGCCCTATTTTGGCAAAAAACACCCCGCTGGGCGGTACACATAAATAAACCGCATAGGCCGCTCGTAAGGTGTTAATATAAAACAATAGTATTACTTTTATCATAACCCAATTACTTGAAGAGTTGCTTTAGTCCACAAGTTAGTCAACTAAAATAGTCAAGTACATAATAGAAGCGTTAACGTTAATTCCCAATCACATATCTCACTAACCAACATAACGTAAGTGTTTACACAGAACACACTTAACACACACTTATATAATCTGACTGACAGTCACAAACCCATTATAATAATTCACCCCGTCTTCCTCCAGCTGCAAGTTCACCTTCCCCAACTCCAAATGAGACTGATTTGAATGCCCACTACTTGGGTCTTATATACTAAACAATGATGGTGTAGGAACGAATCAGGAGGCGGCGGGTAGTGCGCGCCCCAATCACAGCTCCTCGAGTTGCGTAGCAGGTGCGTGGTCCAATGGAGTCTCTTGGCGTCGATGATACGTCATAGCGTCGGGTCATCGAAGTAGTTTGCAGGGTCCCCTATGACGCACGCAGGTGTGAAGGCTTGTTTGCTGGTATGCAGACGAGCTGGTTTCCCACTCGCTGGTTCGCTCACTGGTCTGCTTCGCCGCCTGAATAGTTTGGCATTCCTTCAACTCTTAATTCTAACTCCAAAATAAACATACAGGGCTCCATATGTCAGAATATATATATATATATATTTGGGTGGTCCAAGAAGAGGGGGTAAAATTTCAAAGTTCACTGGTCCTTTCTCCACACCGTTGCTTTTTTTCGTGTTGCATTCCTCTCCTTGTGTGCAAAATTTCATCGCGATACAATGATATTTAGAGGTCGACCCATCATCTCGCTTTCTATCATAGGATTTAACCCAGAAAATAGCACATACACGAATTGGAGCACTTCCCGACATCACAGACCCAAATGGTGTTGATTTCTGAATTCTCCGGGGTTGATAACCCCATAGACCACATTTTATCAACTAAAAACTGATATACAGCTGTCTCAATGCTGAATTTCATTATTTGGTTTTCACAGTAAATTTTAGGGGTAGGCCATACCCTGGTTAGGGTACTTCTAGTCGAGATAAAGCAAAATGGTTAGCATTTTTGAACTCAGAAGGGTCGATTTACACATAGAAGTGGTTTCATCGACACTGATTTATTGACAATTCACAAAATATTGCCAAAAAAATCGTTTTTCTATAGGAAAATAGAGAAATTGAAATTTTCTGTCATATTTAGCAGGTTTTAGTAAATAAATGAAATATGAAAGCATTTCTGTGTGTAAATCGACCTTTCTGAGTTCAAAAATGCAAACCATTTTGTTCTATCTCTATTAGAAGTACCCTAACCAGGGTATGGCCTACCCCTAATTTACGGTATGAAAACCAAATAATGAAAATCAGCATTCACACAGCTGTATATCAGTTTTTAGTTGATAAAATGTGTCTATGGGTTACCAACCACGGAGAATACAGAAATCAACACCAGTTGGGTCTGTGATGTCGGGAAGTGCTCCAATTCGGGTATGTGATATTTTCCGGGTTAAATCCTATGATAGAAAGCGAGATGATGGGTTGACCTCTAAATTAAGTTTTATCGCCATGAAATTTTATAGGCTTGTAACCTATGGGTAAAGCTCGGTTCACACATTCCCGTCCTGACCTCCCGTCCTCCCCCGACCACTGAAAACGTATGCAATCGTGCAAGGACTCCGACCTAAACGTGTATGATCTGTTCATGAACGTACAGTGACGCCACAGCACGGGCCGCGGCGGCGAGGGAGCCGTGCATTTTTGACATACCAAAAATAAACGGATCAGAACGGACCAACCGCCAAACTCGGTTCAAGGGCGGATCACCCACGTGACCGGTCAGCGCATAGGCGACGTGTAGAAGCGTCTATGCGGCGCCTAGACGCTACCAGACGTAGTCTATGCCCAGACCAAAATATTTGAAAGTTGAGACTGCGACGTGCCAACGTCGCCTCACGTGATCACCCCGCGGCGTCCCCCGCTAGTCCCTGCCCACCAAGCGTCCATAAAAGAGCCAGCCGCGTGTGGTCCTATCTCAGTTCCCAAGCCGCCGTCAAAATAAAAAATCCCTCAAGTGGAAATCTGCCCTTATTAATACTGTATAGTAGCATGCAGTTGGCTTGCATCTTCGTAGGTTTAATTGTTAATTTGTACATTTATTGGTAGACAAATTTCAATTTTAACCCGCTGAGTGCCAGGGACGTATATATATGTCCTCGCCGAAAAAAATCGTAGCAGCGAAACGACTGCACCTATGGCTTTCATATTTTTACCACATGTACCTTACCCTTTTGGCTACCGACCACAAAAATCCCAAATCCCTCCTCCCACCCACACGCTGACTGTCGGTCCCGTCAGAAGGAAAAAAAAGGAAAATCTGTGGCGGCGAAACGACTGCACCAATCGGTTCCATATTTGCGTGACAAGTACCTTACCCTTCTGCCTTCCCCCCACCACACCCCCAACCGCCTCCAACCACCCACTTCCAGCGTATCCGTACGAAGATAAGGAAAAAAAGGAAAATCCGTGGTGGCGAAACTACCTCACCAATCGGCTTCATATTTGTAACATGAGTCAATTACGCTTCTACCTTCCCCCCACCATCCCCCAAACCACCCTCCCACGACCCTCCTACCCATACATTCCGATACCATAAAAGTCTCTGTAGTCTATAGTGTCTTTTCAGCTACTTTCGGGACCATCGGGGACCTGATTTCTGGCGAAAATGGACAAGGGGAGTGTTTTTTTTACCATTATCCTTCCTTTCTCTCCCAACTTGATAGATTAGGCCAAAAAAAAAAAAAAAAAAAAAATCTGGCACTGGCAGAAGCACACCGTCAAAATTGGCTGGCACTCAGTGGGCTGGTTGAGACTGAGGTGTCTCTGTGCCACGCCCCAATATATATGCATGATGGGGGCCATCGCCAACGACACTGTGGCCATCATATTTTGGTCACAGTGTCGTCGCGGTGCCGTCACAGTGCGTCTCAGACAGGTCGTATTCAGAATTATTAGGTCGCCTTCCAAAGGGACTGGTCGTCGCACCAAGTCGCCGCCCATGCTCTGTCTACCGGGGCGGTCACCTGTTGAGATCTCCGTCCACTAACCGTGCATGAGCCGTCTTCCGGGGCAGTGACGTGTTGAGGTCGCGCATCAGAGCCACACGTGGCCACTCGGGCCCACTCGGGACACAAGGTCATCCGTTTGATGCCGTCCAACAGTTTTTGGTGGTCGGGGGAGGACGGGAGGTCAGGACGGGAATGTGTGACTCGAGCTTAATGGACAAAAAATAACCTTGTGAAGGAATAAAAGTATAAAAATATTTTTGGTGGACCACCCTAATATATATATACTGTATATATATATATATTATATATATATATATATATTATATATATAATATATATATATATATATATATATATATATATAATATATATATATATATATATATATATATATATATATATATATATATATATATATATATATATAAATATTGTAAATTTATTTCAGATTATATATTTATTTTCATAACTTTCTCGTACACCGTTGTCTCTTACCATTAAGTACTTTAATTAACACTCTGTACAGCACTTTGTATAACAAGCATGAAGTGTTAATTGTAGTGAATGACTGGGCACATATGTTTCAACCACTCGTAGCATTATAAAGCACACACCCGAATTAAATCACTTAGTTAATTAATATATATCCACTCTATTTTAACAGTATTTTGCCATTGTAAATCACAGCAGTATTGTTACCTATCAAATCATCAATCTTATAGACATTAATAATGTCTATGGCTCTGCACCCCTCTAATTTCGTACCGTACGTTTTGTATGCAGTTGTATTTGAGCGGTTCGTCCAAAATATATATTGCATTGCTATATTGCTTTTTCACTACAGTTTAGTCAATTCGTTATTATTAAGCTAGATATCTTGGCTACTAACCTCTACAGCTAATAAGACGGTTTGAGTAATCAAGCATATCTTTCTACCATTTCGAAAAAATCAGCCAGGAAATAGGTGTGGATATTCACAGCCCATTTGCTCTAGCCCTTTTTTAGTTACAGAGGTTAGGGATTACGATTTCTGGCCTGTTTACAATGAATGGGCTATAATTGTATATTTACGATTTCTTCAATAATATTTTAATATGAAGGAACAAAATAAGAGCTTTAACTTAAATCCACTGTAAATCACTAGGCAGTTTTGTTAATACTAATATATTCACCAATCGAACAAGACCTATTTTGTTCATCCTTCCAATGTGAAATGATAGTTTGTCAAGAAGGCTTTACCACCATCTAAATACTATTGACCATTAACACTTCCATCCCACCTAGAATTATCTACAAAACATAACACCATTCTATATATATATATATACTCAGTTGTAGCTCATTCAGTTAGCCAGTCTACTTATACAAGAGGAAATGGGTTCCAAGTTGGTGGAAAACAATTCAAATCAGATCAAGTAAAGCATTCAATTTTCAACCGTATTATGAAATTCTGGAATAAAAACGTAATAAAATGAGAGAGTGTAACGACCTTCAAAGCAGGTTTAGATAAATGTATGGAAACTAACTCTCGCCTACTGCACTTTTCATATCAGATTAAACCCAAGATAAATTATTCGTGTGCATAAAGGAGCATGAACTTCTAATATTTGTGCTTAATATCGAGCAGCCTCGTAATTAGGACTATCTGTTATGTTGTTTATCGCATTCCTTTGTATATTTCGTTGTATTATGATGGAGGTCCACTCTATAATGTTGCTTTTGTTTAGTGTACATATTTGACAAGCTTCAAAATATCTTAGACATGTCAACGTTTGTGTTACTCTTTATACACCAAACTCCCAAACTACAAGATTAACCTCACACGCACCAACATTACAAGAATATCACTGTTTTTTTTCGTATGAGAGAGAGAGAGAGAGAGAGAGAGAGAGAGAGAGAGAGAGAGAGAGAGAGAGAGAGAGATTCGTCATAGTCACACAGGTTATTTGCCAGTTATAATCCGCTCATACTTAATTAACACATAATGAGGTCTCACCCCAACCTGTCAGTGTGAGTCTGTGTTCACAATACCCAGTAATGAGCAACAGTATTTGAGTGATAATTACATGCAGATTTTTGGGAGCATATATATCAATTTGTAATTACTTAATTATTCCAACTGCACCTATCAAAATGGACAACGAGTTTGGTGGATTAAAACCAGTCTGATATGATTAATGTTCACAATTGATGGACCAGGCTTTTATTGGTCGCTATCTGTTTGTGAATAGTATTTGTGTATTATTATATATTTGCGAAGTTAAAATTATAGTTATGATGGCTTACAGTGCTAATTAGTTGATACAATTGGTGTGATAATATGACCATAACGAAACAATTATCATTGTCCAATATTTATTTTCAATTGCATTCCAATCTATATAAGAAATGTTCCAAGTTCGACACCCTGCCATATATACTGTATATATATATAATTATATATATATATATATACATATTCTGACATACGGAGCCCTGTATGTTAATTTAAGAGTTAGAATTAGAGTTCAAGGAGCCAAACTACCCAAGTGGTGAAGCAGACTAGCGAGCGAACGAGCGAGTGGGCAAACCATCTCGCCCCATACCAGCTCGCCCCATACCTCGATGACCGATGCTATGACGTATGATCGACGCCAGGAGCTGTGAGTGGACGACACACCTGTTATGTGATTCGAGGAGCTATGATTGGAGCGCGCACCATCACTCGCCTCCTGATTCGTTCCTACACCATCATTGTTTGGTATATAAGACCCGAGTTGTGGGCATTCAAATCAGTCTCATTTGGAGTTGGGGAAGGTGAACTTGCAGCTGGAGGAAGACAGGGTGAAGTATTATAATGGGATTGTGACTGTCAGTCAGATTATATAAATGTGTGTTAAGTGTGTTCGGTGTAAACACTTACGTTATGTTGGTTAGTGAGATATGTGATTGGGAATTAACGTGATGTGTTTAATGTGTGTAATGTGTTTTAACGATTTAATTGGGAATTAACGTGAACGCTACTATTATGTGTTTAACTATTTGATTGCGAATTAACGTTAACGCTACTATTTATGTACTTAACTATTTGATTGGGAATTAACGTTAACGCTATTATTATGTACTTAACTATTTTAGTTGACTAACTTGTGGACTAAAGCAACTAGGGTTATGATGAAAGTAATACTATTGTTTTATATTAATACTTACGAGTTCTTTCATTTTCTTTGAATTAAGCTTACATTGCTTAATGGTGCTTAGTACGGTGATGCTATTGTCTCGTATTAGTAATATCGCCTTAGACTAACATGGCTGTGTTAATATTACTTCTAGTGATTTTCTAAGCTGAAGAAAATTCTTTTGCTTCAAAATATTATATTTTGCTTTTCATATTATTTGAGTGAGACCTGAATCGAATCTATGAAACGATCCTGTAACTTTATTTACTCATAATCAAACTTCAATGTTACGTGGTTAAGAAATAAATTTAACTAATTATTAAATATATATCTAACTTTTTATGTGACTTTGATATTACTCCTGATGATAATAATAATATAATACTATTAACGTAAGACAAGAACCAAGAATAATTACATTAAATATAAATAAAAGGACATAGAAGAAAACTATCTATTCATTTCAAAAAGGGTAAGAGACAGAAATATTCTTACTTTAATATTTATCTTTCAAGACTTTTTATAAAATTACTAGTCCTTCTTTAGCTATAACTTATTCGGTTCATAACCATAGCCTACTAAGCTTCGGTTAAATAATAATTCTTTATAAATACTACATGACTTTAATTAGTTTCAGTATTTTTCATAATTAAAGAGTATCAGTCAATAAAGGATACCAAGTCCTATGATCCAAAAGGAAAGGAAGCAACAACAGGAAATTATTTTATTAGATTTTACTTTTGTTTTGCCTTCAGCTGACTGATACCTTAATATATATCTCTGTGCTATCTAGATTCATCAAGTTAACCACTTGAGGATCAAGATACGTAACAGAAGAGTGGCGACCTTGCCAGGATTCGTTTCATATAGTTTCACTCGGTTTCATTAACGTTTCACTACTAAACAATCAAATATTAATCATGCCTCAACTAATTAATAACTAAGATGCTCGAGTTTTCATAGAATCAGAACCCACATCCCCTGATATTGACTGTCTGTCAAAATCCGAACTGAAAGTGCTTGCCTCACATCTCCAATTAACTGTCTCAAACATGTCCAAAGTAGAGGTGGCTCAGACCATAAAAACCCACCTGTTCCCTGTAGAAGGCGGGGAGGGTGACGGAGCAGTTGGTGGGATCCCTAGTAAACCTAGCCAACTTGATGAACAATTACCACCTGGTTTGACCGGTGATCAAATATTAGAACTAGCTAGAATAAAAGCAAACACCCCGAACTAGCCAGAATAAATACCGAAGAAGCCAGCATAAAAGCCAGAGCAACGACCGAACAATATCAATATCAATATCAAATAGCTCAACTAAATGTCAATACGAATGCTCCCGTAATTGCTCCCCCTCTGGGATTGACTATGACTAGTGTCATTCCACCTTTCACTGAGGATAATGTGCAGGATTTCTTTGTTTTGTTTGAGGAAGTTGCTGGAGGTATGAAGTGGACAAGAGATCAATGGCCTTTTATGTTACAAACTGTTTTGACAGGGCAGGCTCGAGCCACGTATTTGTCAGAAGTAGCCGAAGTTAGGCAGGATTATGACTATCTCAAAGAAGCTATCCTAAAAACCTATCAATTGCAGCCTGAGGCTTACAGGCAATCTTTCCGAAAAAACCAGAAGAAAGTAGAAGAAACCCATAAGGTATTTGCCAGGACCATGACTAAAACTTTCAATCATTGGGTCAAGAGTAAGAAAGTCACAAGCTACAACGATCTGAAGGAGTTGGTCCTGTTAGAAAATTTCCTATGGAAAATTGATTCTTCTGTATCCTATCACTTAAAGGGGAAAAAGGTAGATTGTCTTGCCGACGCCGCTGACATGGCTGACACATACGTGCTCAACAACAAATTTCGTGGAAAGAAGCCCTACGATAATTCTAGCTCTAATTTTAAGTATCTCAATCACAAATCTGACCGACCCAGTCACAAGCCTATAACGTCTTCCCCAGCTAGCCAAAATAGAAATGTTCCCCCAACTAAAAATGCGACTCAGGGCAATGGTAACAGAGGTGGGCCCCAAACTAATAGTAATGCTCAAAGAGGGAACTTTCCCGTATCCCCTAAAGTATGTACTTTTTGTGGCATGAGAGGCCACCTAGCTTATCAGTGCTGGGCCAAGGAAAAAAACTAGAGACCGGGGCAGACAGTTGCCGCCGTATCTCAAATTCCATGTGTGCCTTTAATGCAGGGCTCCCGACAGGAGTACCTAGCACCAAATGTTCCTTTAATGCAGGACTCCCGACAGGAGTACCTAGCACCAAAAGTTCCTTTAATGCAGGACTCTCGACAGAAGGAGTACCTAGCAGCTAACGTAAATCATCTAGACAGGGGTGTAGTAGCATGTGTGGTGCAACCCACAAGGGTTAAACCAATAATAATTTCACCATCAGTGCAGGACAGTTACCGTCCCTTTATTTCATCTGGCAACGTGAGATTAAATGGTTGCATGCATGAGGTAAAAATTCTGAGAGACACAGGTTCTACTAGCACCCTCATGGTGAATCCTTACACTGAGTGCCCACCTGGCGAACCAGTTGTAATGAGAGGTGCTGGAGGCCAGTTTTATGCATACTTGGTAAAAGGCGAAATTGAATGTGAGTTACTACAGGGTGAGGCCACCATAGCTTTGTGTAGGTCCCAAGATATCCCTGTGCCTGGGGTAACACTCCTTTTGGGGAATGATGTAGCAGGTGAGAAGGTCCGACCAGACCCCATTTTGTCACTTTCCCCTGTTAACGAGCCACTAACCGGTGAGCTCGACAAGGAGTTGCCAACTGTTTTCCCTGTGTGTGCTGACAAACGTTCAATGTCTCAAGTAGCAGTTCCCTCAGACAGAAATATACCGAATGTAAGAGTTGATGAAAGGGATGATGAGAGTGTGAATGATGCTCCAACTGTGCCTGATGATGTGACTGAGGTGGATTTATCTGACACCTTTATGGCTCATCTTGACCCTAACGATGACTATGAAACCCCTCCAAATTGTCCTAGTGGCCTGGTAGAGCTACAGAGATATGATAGTGAATGCAAGGAGTTAGCTGCCATGTCCGTGAGTGAAGATGAATGTGAGAAGGAGGGTGGTGAATGTTTCTACCTCAAAGGAGGAGTATTGTGGCAAAGATGGAGACCGCCACACAGACCAATCGATGACGGGGCTTGGGACGTCCATCAAGTAGTAGTCCCCAAACCTTGTCGTAAAGATCTCATGGAAATGGCACATTGTATACCATTGGCAGGACACCTAGGTGTGAGAAAAACTCTAGACAGAATCAGATTCCACTTTTACTGGCCAGGAATGCGTGCAGATGTAGTAGTGTTGTAGAGTGTGTCACACTTGCCAGATGACAGGAAAACTCAATCAGAAGGTGCCTGTACATCCTCTGGTGCCCTTGCCCGTTTTCGAGAATCCTTTTACTCGGGTGGTAGTGGACATTGTAGGCCCATTGCCTAAGACTACCCAAGGTAACATTTATTTATTAACTATCATGGACATGGCAACTCGCTACCCAGAGGCTATACCCTTAAGGACTACCTCTGCTCCAACTGTAATCAAGGAACTGCTTAAATTTTTCACCAGAATGGGTTTCCCCCATGAGGTGCAAAGTGATCAAGGAACTAATTTTACCTCTAACATTTTCCAGCAGTCTCTGAAGGAGTTGGGTATCGAGCATGTAAAGTCTAGCACCTACCACCCAGAGAGTCAAGGGGTTCTCGAACGATATCATCAGACATTAAAGGGAATGTTACGGAAGTATTGTACAGAGACCGGAGTTGAGTGGGATAAGGGGGTACCTTTTCTTTTATTTGCTACTCGTGAGGTTCCAACTGAATCCCTGGGTTTTTCCCCTAATGAGCTAGTTTTTGGCCAACCTTTATCTGCCAAGTTCAGGGGCCCATATAAGATAATTCGGAGGGTGAGCATTACCGATTATCTAGTAACTACCCCAGACAGGAGAAAGCCCACGCAAGTATTCCATATAAATATGTTGAAGCCCTACCATAGGTCCCCTGATTCCTCTCTTCCAGATTCTCCCACTGTGGCAGTGAATGTCAGGACCTGTGGGCAGCCTGGTGCGGACAAAGTCTTCAGTTCTCTTACTGATCCGCAACAGACTGTTCCAGAGCCTGAAGGTATCCATGCAGACTTTGACTTGTCATGTAGCCTATCCAACTTTCAGTATAATTCAGTGGCTTTGAGGGAATTACCATCTAAACTATGTCATCTTCCCTCTGATCAAGCGAACCAACTAATCTCTGTTTTATCTCAGTCTCCCAATGTGTTCCGTGATACTCCAGGGCTCACTTCTTTGGCCGTGCACGACATCGACGTAGGGGATGCAACTCCCATTAAACTATCCCCCTACCGTGTCTCGCCACAACGCAGGAGTATACTGCAGGTCGAGCTTTACTTAATTTTTTCAAACCAGCTGATCACAAGGGCCTTAAGCCAGTGGAGTAGTCCGGTCATACTTGTGCCAAAGCCAGACGGGAGCCATGGGTTTTGTAGGGACTATAGGCAAGTCAATGCTGTCACAAAGAACGATACCTACCCACTGCCACGGATCAAAGATTGCATTTACCAGTTTGGCCTCGTGCAGCAGTAAGTATAATTTAATGAGAGGATTTTGGCAATTAGCTCTCCCTTGTAGCGAGGTAAATATCATGCTTTTGTAGTGCGCTTTCAAGCCTTCAGCTGTGAGATGCCTTGCAGTTCGAATAACGCTCCAGCTACGTTCCGGCTATGTTCTGATGTGGTACCTGGAGACGTTGCCTACTTTGGGTGATATCCTTCTTATATCCTCATTATAATCTTGCTGTTGCCAATCTGGTGGTGAATCTATTTATGTATTATGTTTAATATTATGTACTATACTCCTTAAACTCTTTTCTAGGGGGAGGTCTGACATACGGAGCCCTGTATGTTAATTAAGAGTTAGAATTAGAGTTCAAGGAGCCAAACTACCCAAGTGGTGAAGCAGACTAGCGAGCGAACGAGCGAGTGGGCAAACCATCTCGCCCCATACCAGCTCGCCCCATACCTCGATGACCGATGCTATGACGTATGATCGACGCCAGGAGCTGTGAGTGGACGACACACCTGTTATGTGATTCGAGGAGCTATGATTGGAGCGCGCACCATCACTCGCCTCCTGATTCGTTCCTACACCATCATTGTTTGGTATATAAGACCCGAGTTTTGGGCATTCAAATCAGTCTCATTTGGAGTTGGGGAAGGTGAACTTGCAGCTGGAGGAAGACGGGGTGAAGTATTATAATGGGATTGTGACTGTCAGTCAGATTATATAAATGTGTGTTAAGTGTGTTCGGTGTAAACACTTACGTTATGTTGGTTAGTGAGATATGTGATTGGGAATTAACGTGATGTGTTTAATGTGTGTAATGTGTTTAACGATTTAATTGGGAATTAACGTGAACGCTACTATTATGTGTTTAACTATTTGATTGCGAATTAACGTTAACGCTACTATTTATGTACTTAACTATTTGATTGGGAATTAACGTTAACGCTATTATTATGTACTTAACTATTTTAGTTGACTAACTTGTGGACTAAAGCAACTAGGGTTATGATGAAAGTAATACTATTGTTTTATATTATTACTTACGAGTTCTTTCATTTTCTTTGAATTAAGCTTACATTGCTTAATGGTGCTTAGTACGGTGATGCTATTGTTTCGTATTAGTAATATCGCCTTAGACTAACATGGCTGTGTTAATATTACTTCTAGTGATTTTCTAAGCTGAAGAAAATTCTTTTGCTTCAAAATATTATATTTTGCTTTTCATATTATTTGAGTGAGACCTGAATCGAATCTATGAAACGATCCTGTAACTTTATTTACTCATAATCAAACTTCAATGTTACGTGGTTAAGAAATAAATTTAACTAATTATTAAATATATATCTAACTTTTTATGTGACTTTGATATTACTCCTGATGATAATAATAATATAATCCTATTAACGTAAGACAAGAACCAAGAATAATTACATTAAATATAAATAAAAGGACATAGAAGAAAACTATCTATTCATTTCAAAAAGGGTAAGAGACAGAAATATTCTTACTTTAATATTTATCTTTCAAGACTTTTTATAAAATTACTAGTCCTTCTTTAGCTATAACTTATTCGGTTCATAACCATAGCCTACTAAGCTTCGGTTAAATAATAATTCTTTATAAATACTACATGACTTCAATTAGTTTCAGTATTTTTCATAATTAAAGAGTATCAGTCAATAAAGGATACAAAGTCCTATGATCCAAAAGGAAAGGAAGCAACAACAGGAAATTATTTTATTAGATTTTACTTTTGTTTTGCCTTCAGCTGACTGATACCTTAATATATATCTCTGTGCTATCTAGATTCATCAAGTTAACCACTTGAGGATCAAGATACGTAACTATATATATATATATATATATATATACTGTATACTGTATATATATATATTTTTGTTTTTGTCTATGTAACTGAGGGAGACAAAAGGCATAACTGCCTGCAGCGAGTGCCTCTCCCACATTTCAAAGAGTGACAGGGCCGATATCAAGGGCCGTTCGAGCTAAAATGCCTGGACACACGGAGTTTGAAGCAATTTAAGTCATAGGAAGAGGGAAAGACTGATTCTAGGAGAGAGTTCCAGAGCTCCGCAGTTGAATAGAAGAAAGTCTGAGAAGAGCATTTCACTCTTGGGTTGGAGAGTTGCACAGAGTAGGGGTGGGATTGTGTTGCAAGGCGGGTACTATGTACCCTACGTAGAGGAGGTGGTATACACTGGGAAAGCTCCGAGGAACACTGATTATTGTAGTAGCGATAGAATAGTGAGAGAGATGCAACATTGCGGCGAAGAGAGAAAGATTGCAGAGAATTGGTGAGTGGACAGGAGTTCATGATACGAAAAGCATTCCTTTCTACTTTATCTAGGAGTGCGGTGGGAGAGGATCCTCCCCCCACATGTGAACAATACTCCATACAAGGATGCACTGTGCCCCTGTACAGAGCAAGTAGCTGCCCAGGGGTAAAGAACCCCTTGAGGCGGTTGAGCACACCCAGCTTCTGGGAGGCTGCCTTAGCGAGACTGGTAATATGGTCCTTCCAAGTTAGAGCAGAAGAAAAAGAGATACCGAGAACATTGAGGGGAGATGAAGGGTTTATTTTTGTATTGTTGAAGAATAAGGGATAGTCCTCTGGAGGTTCCTGACGGGTAGTAAGATGGATAAATTGAGTTTTGGAAGCATTAAATGTAACAAGGTTTTCTCTACCCCAATTGGAAATAGTAGCTAGATAAGAAGATAAGCATTTTATGGCTTCATTACGTTTACTTTTGAGGGACTGCTGGCTGGGGCGTTCTGGAAAACTAATTGAGTTGTGTAAAGTAGAGTCGTCTGCATATGAATGGATGGGACTAGATGTACAGTTGACAAGATCATTTATGAAAATTAGAAAAAGAATAGGAGATAGGACAGAACCCTGAGGAACACTGGAGTTGATAGGGTGAGGAATTGAGCCATGGCCGTCCACAACCGCAGCTATGAACGGCCGGAAAGGAAATTTGAGACAAAGGCACAGATGGAGGGACAGAAACCGAAAGAGGGCAGTTTGGAAATTAAAGATTTGTGCCAAACTCAATCGAAGGCCTTCGATATGTCTAGTGCAACAGAAAAAGTCTCCCCGAAGTTCCGAAAGTTGGATGACCAAGAGTTAGTAAGATATGAAAGAAGATCACCAGTAGAGTGACCCTTAACCATTTAGCGGGCAGGTATCCCGCGCGGGGTCCTTAAACGCGTGTTTTTGGCGGGCTATATTTCGCGCCATTGATGACGTAGATGGCTTGGGTTTGCTTCAATCAATAGGGGAACCTTTCTTTATATGTATTCATTGTCGATAGTATCAATTGCTTACTTTTGCGATTTCCTTAGTTTATTTGTGCTATAAATGTAGGTTATTTGTAGGGTAGTTATTGATAGGGGTCACTTGAGGCATGCTATGCTTACAGGTGCCTACCCGATAGCACTATCGTTAGTGAGTGCTGTACTGTATTTTATATATTATTTTCTAATAGTATAGATATCTTATCAATATTTGTATTTTGTACTATTGTTAATGTCTTGTCATGTTGCAAATTTGATTTTAAATAATATTTTGACATTTAACATGTAGTTTCTTTATTCATGCAGAGTTTAGTAAAATTTGCCAGAACGTCCCGGACTTCCCAAACTTGACTACTTCCTTTAACGTGACGATAGTGCGTTGTTATATGTGCGATTAGTTTGCTTGGGAAACAGATTAACTTGCTCATGTAGTAATGTACACCCTATGTGGTGGATTGTGTTCTTTTATTTAATAATTTTCATTTTAGTAAGCGTTGTTTCCACATAGCGATTTTGATAATTTAATTTGACTTTATATTGTCCTTGTCCCAATTTTGGTTTGTTTAGTTTGCAAGTTTTACATTTTGATTCATTATCTCCAGCAAATCACAGCCCTCTACCCCATCCCTGCGCGTCGGTGCAGAGCGAGAAGCGAGTCATACTCAGCAAAGCAGCCGTAGTGGTCAGATGTGCGTCAAGTTTGCTCCCTTCCCACGCCCTCACGCCTAACACGATGGAGGTAAGGTTCTTAAAAGTTGAGAGATCATGGATAAATAGTTGTACTTTATGCTGGTATGAATGAAATTAGTGTGGTTTCAAAGGAAATACGAAAATTTGAGTGGTGAACATAGTGTATACCCTGCGCGGGATGTACGCCTGACTTACGGGGGACCGCATGGCGCCACCTTCCCCCCTAATGGGATCTTTGGCCCGCATCACGAATAACCGCGCTCATCCCTGCGGGGATCTTTGGCCCGCAACACGAATAACCGTATGGCCTGGTAGTGATGATGGTGATTGTGCATATATAATGGTGATTAGTGATTGTGATTATATTATTGATGATTATACTGCTATGCAATAAGTTTCCTACAAAATAACCTTGAAACAGAGCAATACCTGACTAATAGGTAATGTTAGAAATGACAAAATGATGGTGAATCTATGGTGATTTTTTGTTTAAACATGCTATAGTGGTAGGCCAGTACCTTATTCATTGGTATGGACTCCACATAATGTTAGTTATAATATTTGTTGGCCAAATATAGTCATTTTTATGTCAATTTTCATATTATGCACCATAAATATAGCGATGAAAGTGATAGTGACATTATATATTTCTTTTTTCAGAGACCAGTGGGTTCCTTCTACAAGCAAACCAGAAGCAGGACACAGTGGGTGGCACCAAAGGCCAGCGCCGACAGTGACATCGAGTTCGACCTTGAAGATGATGATGACACCATCGACCATGACTTCCTGGCCGATATCGGGGACGATGAACTACTATACAGTAGTCCCAGTACATCTAAGAGGCAAGGTTAGTATCAAAGTGAATGAATTTTATACCAATAAAATATGGGGAAACCCACAAGTGTGGAGTCGGAGGGTGAGTGTGGCTCAGTGCTGTCACATAGTTTCTCCCCAATGACTGATTGATTGACTGACCGGTCATTATAGTGAATATTGTTGTGTATTTCCCTATTGTGTTGGTCATTTAAACAATTCAAAGAACTTATAATAAATATTGTTGGGAATTTAAATATTGTGTTGGGCATTTAAACAATTTAAAGGACTTATAGTAAATATTGTTGGGCATTTAAATATTGTGTTGGACATTTAAACAATTTAATGGACTTATAGTAAATATAGCTGGGCATTTCCTTATGTGTTGGTCATTTACACAATTTAAAGAACTTATAGTAAATATTGTTGGGCATTTAAATATTGTGTTGGGCATTTAAACTATTTAAAGTACTTATAGTAAATATTGTTCGGTATTTAATAAATTTAAAGAACTTTTAGTAAACAGTGTTGTGGATTTCATTCATGTGTTTGGCATCAATTTTTTAAAGAACTCATACTAAACAAATTAAAATACTTACCTTACCATTACTTACCTTACTGTTACTTACCTTACCTTTACTTACCTTTACTAATAACTTGTATTATTTCACAGGTACGGTTGTGGTGGAGCCCCGGGATGTGTCCGACGACGACGAGGATAAAGAAGTGGATGATGGCATTCCACGAGCCCGCAAGAGGATACGGACTACCACTGCTCCAAGGACATGGAAGAACGAGGATATCAACATCCCACCACTCCCGGATTTCGTTCACCTGGCTCCAACCCACATCTTCTCACCTTTCGTATATTTTGAACGGCTCTTCTCCTTGGGGCTTGTGGACCACATAGTCGACCAAACTAACCTCTATGCTCGGGAGAAGGACGTCAACACAATATTCAGCACAGACAAACACGAGTTCATGGTGTTCGTCGGGATCATGATCTACATGGGAATATGTAGCCTGCCGAGCCTAGAGGATAACTGGGCCATGGAGACCAGGGTGCCTCAAGTAGCTGAAGTCATGTCTTCCAAATGCTTCAGGCTACTGAGATCCATCCTACGCTTCAACGACAATGGGTATGTCCATAGACTGGTTTTACAAGATAAGGCCAGTCATCGCATCCATGACAAAGCGGTTCCTCCAGGTGGACGCTACACAAGTCCAACTCTTTGGATATAGTGTGAACATTTGCATATGTAATGCCTGGCTTCTCTACAAAAGGAACTGTGTCGCCTTGGGGGAAAGAACAATGGCCCTGAAGCACTTTCGCCTGGAGATCTCCCAGTTTATAAGATGCACAAAAGTATTGGCAGCGCGGGCCACGAGGAACTCCATCGACTCTCCAACGCCACCAATACAACTACCGAGGAGAGGCCAGAGGAGTTCAATCGCAAGTCCTGTTGAGCAACAGGACACCACCACCCATCACATGTCAAGTTTGGTGAACATGCGGTAGAAGTGCAAGCTTTGCAGCAAGAAGGTGGACATACATCGGTCACGGTGGATGTGCGACACTTGTCAGGTCGCCCTGTGCCTGTCTGACAACCTAAATTGCTTCGCTCCATTCCACAAGGAAGTATAAATAAATATATATGTATGTAAATAGTGTAAAAAAACAAATATGCAAGTTATTTTTGTCATAAAAGTCTATTTTTGTATAGATCAAGGCAGTATTTCATTACCCATTTATTCTAGTATGTAAGTAAAAGTTCACATTATTGCTAATTATACTTATTTACAATCATATTAAGTTGAAATAAGACACATATATTTAGTGAAAAACATTACACCCAAACTTGCCAAACATCCCTGGTGGGATGTTCATGGTTACCCGTAAGTCGGGCGAGTAGCCCGTACGGGTTATTTGTTTGACGCAACATTGCAACATTCAATTGCACCAAACTGAATATTTCACAACAGTAAAAATGTCTTAGAAACACCTCAATGTTCATGTCCTAAGAGGGTTTTTTGATATCTCAACTATTTCACCAAGTGCCCTCTAAAGGGTCAAGGAAGCCATTCTGGCGATCTGAGAGCAGATTATGAGAAGAGAAATGCTTAAGAAATTTGGAAGTAAGAATAGTTTTAAAAACTTTAGAGATACAAGAGATGAGAGCAATTGGACGATAGTTGGAGGGTTGAGAGCTGTCACCCTTCTTTGGGACAGGTTGAATGAGAGCAAACTTCCAGCAAGAAGGAAAGACGTTAGAGGAGAGACAGAGACGAAAGAGTTTGCCTAAGCAAACAGTATACAGGCATACAGTATATATATATATATATATATATATATATATATGCAGTATACATACCGGTATATATATATTTGTTTTCATTCTATGTGAGAGAGGGAGACAAAAGGCAGAACTGCCTGTATTGAGTGCCTCCCCCAGAGTTGAAAGAGTGACAGGGCCAAAATCAAGGGGTGTTCGAGCCAAAATGCCTGGACACAGAGTTTAAAGCAATTTAAGTCATAGGAAGAAGGAAAGACTGATTCTGGGAGAGAGTTCCAGACCTCAGCAGTTGAATAGAAGAAAGACTGAGAACAACGTTTCACTCTTGGGTTGGAGAGTTGCACAGAGTAGGGGTGGGATTATGTTGCAAGATGGGTACTATGTACCCTACATTGAGCAGGTGGTATTCACTGGGAAAGCTCTGAGGATCATTGATTATTGTAGTAGCCATAAAATAGCGAAAGAGATGCAACATTGCGGCACAGAGAGAGATTACAAAGAGTTGGTAGGTTGACGGGAATTAATTATACGAAACACCTTCCTTTCTACTTTGTCTAGCAGTGCGGTGTGAGAGGATCCTCCCCACATATGTGAACAGTACTCAATATAATGACGCACTTTGCCCCTGTAGAGAGCAAGAAGCAGTGCAGGGGTAAAGAACACCTTGAGGTGGTTGAGCACACCCAGCTTCTGGGAGGCTGCCTTAGCAATATGGGTAATATGGTCTTTCCAAGTGAGAGCAGAAGAAAAAGAGACACCGAGAATATTGAGAGAAGATGAAGGATTGATTTTTGTATTGTTGAAATGTAAGGGATAGTCCTCTGGGAGTTCCAGACGGGTAGCAAGATGAAGAAATGGGGTTTTGTAAGCATTAAAGGCAACAAGGTTTTCTCTGCCCCAATTGGAAATAGTAGTTAGATCATAAGATAAGTATTGCATGGCTTTATTATGTTTGTGTTTAAGGGATAGCTGGCTGAAGCGTTCAGGAAAACTAGTTGAGTAGTGTAAGGTACAGTTGTCTGCGTATAAATGGATGGGACTGGAGGTACAGTTGAGAAGATCATATATGAAACTTAAAAGAGAATGGGAGATAGGACAGAGCCCTGAAGAACACCAGAGTTGATAGGATGAGGAAGTGAGCGATGGCTGTCCACAACCGCAGCTGTGGAATGGCCGGAAAGAAAATAAGAGACAAAGACACAGATGGAGGGATAGAAACCGTAGGAGGGTAGTTTAGAAATTAAAGATTTTTGCCAGACTCTATCGAAGGCCTTCGATATGTATATTGAAATATAATAGAAAAGATCTCACCGAAGTCCCGAAAGGAGGATGACCAAGAGGTAGTAAGATATAAAAGAAGATCACCAGTAGAACTACTAAGGAAGCCATACTGGTGATCTGAGAGTAGATTATGAGAAGAGTAATGCTTAAGACATTTGGAAGCAAGAATAGTTTCATAAACTTTAGAGATACAAGAGATGAGAGCAATTGGACGATAGTTGGAGGGTTGAGAGCGGTCATCCTTCTTTGAGACAGGTTGAATGAGAGCAAATTTCCAGCAAGAAGGTAAGACGTTAGAGGAGAGACAGAAACGAAAGAGTTTGCCTAGGAAGGGAGTCAGTACGGATGCACAGTTTGCCTAGGAAGGGAGTCAGTACGGATGCACAGTTTGCCTAGGAAGGGAGTCAGTACGGATGCACAGTTTGCCTAGGAAGGGAGTCAGTACGGATGCACAGTTTGCCTAGGAAAGGATGCAGTCAGTACGGATGCACAGTTTGCCTAGGAAGGGAGTCAGTACGGATGCACAGTTTGCCTAGGAAGGGAGTCAGTACGGATGCACAGTTTGCCTAGGAAGGGAGTCAGTACGGATGCACAGTTTGCCTAGGAAGGGAGTCAGTACGGATGCACAGTTTGCCTAGGAAGGGAGTCAGTACGGATGCACAGTTTGCCTAGGAAGGGAGTCAGCACGGATGCACAGTTTTTTAGTATAACAGGAGGAACACTGTTCGGACCATACGCCTTTGTAGTATTAAGCCCAGAGAGGGTAGATAATACATCTTTAGAAGAGATTAGGATATTAGGCATAAGTAAGATGGAGGGGAGTGGAGAGGGAGGAATAGCACCGGAATCATCCAAGGTAGAGTTTCTAGCAAAGGTTTGAGCGAAGAGTTCAGCTTTGTTAGAGGAAGAAGTGATGGGTGTGTCTTCAGAGTGGAAAAGGGGAGGGGAAGACGAGGAAGAAAAATTGTTTGGGATTGTTTTTGGCTAGATGTCAGAAAGCTTGGGAAGAGCTAGAGTTGGATAGTTAGGTGCATTTATTATTGATGAAAGAGTGCTTGGCAAGTCGAAGAACAATTTAGCTTGATTCCGGGCAGAAACATAGGAAGAATGAGAATCTTGAGTCTTAAGGCGTCGGTACCATTTGAATGACTTCCTCCTTGTTGCGGACAGCAGTAGAACAAGCGTGAGTAAACCAAGATTTTTTTGCATTAGACTGAGAGAAAGAAAATAGAGTGCATGCTTCCATACCCGAGAGGGTTACTTCGGTAATGCGTTCAGCACTCTCCGAGGATCCCCGGCAATGGAAGCAAAACTCATTCCATGGGAATGCCGAAGAGCCTCCCAGTCGGCAGTGCCAAACTGCCACAAGCGTCCACAGTTAGGGGGGGTCCTGGTTGAATCTGGGGCGAGTGTAGAGGGCATGATCCTGGCAGCTGGGCAGCTTAGAATTCCAGACTGGTTGCTCCATCTGTCACAATATATAATATATATATATATGTATGCAGTATATCCTATCAACTCCGGTGTTCCTCAGGCCTCTGTTCTATCTCCTATTATCTTTCTAATTTTCATAAATTATCTTCTCAACTGTACCTCCAGTCCCATCCATTCATACGTCAGACGACTCTACCTTACACTAGTCAAATAGTTTTCCTGAACGCCCCAGCCAGCAATACCTCAAAGACAAACGTAATGAAGCCATGCAACATTTATCTTCTGATCTAACTACCATTTCCAATTGGGGCAGAGAAAACCTTGTTGCCTTTAATGCTTCGAAGACCCAATTTCTTCATCTTGCTACCCATTCAGAACTCCCAGAGGACTATCCTTTACAATTCAATAATACAAAAATCAATCCTGCATCTTCTCTAAATATTCTCGGTGTCTCTTTTTCTTCTGCTCTAACTTCGAAGGACCATAATTACCAGTCTTGGTAAGCCAGCCTCTCAGAAGCTGGGTGTGCTCAACTGCCTCAAGGGGTTCTATACCCCTGCACGGCTTCCTGCTCTGTACAGGGGCACAGTGCGTCCTTGTATTGAGTATTGTTCACATGTGTGGGGAGAATCCTCTCACACCACACTCCTAGACAAAGTAGAAAGGAAAGCATTCGTATCATTAACTTCAACCCACTTACCAATTCTCTACAATCCCTCTCTCTTCTCCGCATTGTTGCATCTCTCTCGCTATTCTATCGCTACTATAATAATGAATATTCCTCAGAGTTTTCTCAGTGTATACCACCTCCTCTACGTAGGGTACGTAGTACCCGTCTTGCAACACAATCCCACCCCTACTCTGTGCAATTCTCCAACCCAAGAGTAAAACGTTATTCTCATTGTTTCTTCTATTCAACTGCTGAGCTCTGGAACACTCTCCCAGAATCAGTCTTTCCCTCTTCCTATGACTTAAATTGTTTCAAACTCCGTATATCCAGACATTTTGGCTCGAACGTCCTTGATTTTGGCCCTGTCACTCTTTCAACTCTGGGGGGAGGCACTCGATACAGGCAGTTCTGCCTTTTGTCTCTCTCACTCAAATTTAAAAAAAACAATTATATATATATACTGTATATATATTATACTATACGTCCGTGTACTGTATATATATTATACTATACGTCCGTGTACTGTATATATATTATACTATACGTCCGTGTACTGTATATATTATACTATACGTCCGTGTACTGTATATATATTATACCATACGTCCGTGTACTTTTGTGCGTGGAGTTGAACGTATAACTTTTCTCGAATTGGTTCAATGATCAATGTGTCGTATATCACTTGTTCTCCACTCTATGTAATATTGCAAGTTTCTCTGTATGTAATCACTATTATAATCAGTATTGTTCGTCAAAGTACGTAAGTCAACTTTTATCGAATATTCCGTTATATGACACCAAATCCGAAATGTGTCGCGCTGGTGGACCAAATAAGCACACACACACACACACACATAGGGAGATAGAGATAGATAGAGAGAGAGAGAGAGAGAGAGAGAGAGAGAGAGAGAGAGAGAGAGAGAGAGAGAGAGAGAGAGAGAGAGAGTGTGAGATTGAGTGAGAGAGACAGAGACAGAGACAGACAGACAGAGAGAGAGAGAGAGAGAGAGAGAGAGAGAGAGATCTAAATCGGATATGCATAGGAGCAAACTGTCAAAATATAGAGATTTGATTTACTATTAATAGGATTACTTACATGGAAACAAGGAAAGGGCTTATGTTCAATATTGTAAGCTGATGCTGGTAGCCTCTATGTGTGTTATGATTGGTATTACTGCCACTATAGTATGTTTATGTTCAGCTGATGGTATAGTGTCATGTCTTAATCTTTATTGGTATTACTGCCACTATAGTATGTTTATGTTCAGCTGATGGTATAGTGTCATGTGTTAATCTTTATTGGTATTACTGCCACTATAGTATGTTTATGTTCAGCTGATGGTATAGTGTCATGTCTTAATCTTTATTGCTCAACTATAATGAAGATTTTATAGTGAAATATGTTGTTAATTATGAGGACTTAGCATTAAGATGGCATATATACGTAGTCGTTTCATAATATTTAATTGAATATCGAAAAATCAGTTGCAAAGAGATCCAATTTTTACCATCAGCTGACATAAAAACGACTATATTGTACTGTATCTCGTATAATACCTTAGGCTTAGTGGTATAAAAGGAGATACAGCCAATTTTGATAGACGGTCAGAATTATGGATAATTAACTTGTAAAGCAGAAACAGCAGAAACGACACAAACAACTCTATTTGTTTTTAACCTTGCAGAAAGTTTAATCTTCAGTGACCTGAGGAAGCTATCTTCGAAACGTGCTCCTCCTCATATGCTGTTAATATTGAACCCCCTAGTAATTGATTCCTCGATACTTAATGGAAAATATGAAACTGCTGTGTCTCTGCATCAGCTTATGGACAGTTTTTCACAATTAATACCATGTTTGGCTGTAAAACCTTTGTAATTGGTGAATAAATAAGATTGGGATAATTCAGTCTCTCGCCAGCTTATAGAACAGACTATATAATTGTGGTTGTAGTTAGTTATATGATGTGCTCTAAAAGTCTTGTAATATTCCAGCCTTGTCTCTATATTGTAGCGTTAAAATATAAATAAGTATCTTCCCTAAAATATCCAACTTCTCTACCTATTAATGAGAGGAACCGATGACAGTATATGAGTATTTTTGTTTTCTTTTATATTCCAACTACTCCCTCTCGGGCTTAGGCTGAGAGCCTTAACACTCAACCGCTGAACACGGTGAGGCCCGTGAGGCCTTGTTCCAGTCTATGGAGTGAGACATGCGAAGCACCCCGGCTCGAAGCAACTCCATCTCTAAAGCTGATCCGCCTCCGCGCTTCACCGTCTCATTCCCCAGACTCGGACGCTCACTCTCAGAACGCCACCTATTGAGCAATTAACTCACTAGGCATTGCCCCCCTGTAGCATATTTTAAATATGGGAATATTCATACAATGTATTTAATCAGGGAACAATGAGGGTATATTTTTGTTTGGCATTCCGGTGTGCTGTGGTAATGCACTGAAACTATGTACAGCACAAATTCCATCCCAATAATATCTTCACATTGACATAATAGGATTCGAACCCGGGTCCATTGGATTACCAGTCCAGTGCCAGGACCACTCTGCCACGCCTCCCCTAATGTGTGCTCATTTCTACCAATGTGAGAAGTCTGGTCAGTTCTTAATCTATGACGTATCATCACATATCGATGACGTATTTATTCAAAGCTCATTTTCACTAGATTATTATGGCAACCAGAGCCTCTGCACATTTGTATAACTCATTGTTCACATGATCAGTGCATTATCGGAGAGAGATGGGGAATTAAAATTGCTTACGTGATACCTTGCAATTTTCCACAGAACTTCGCACAGGTATAATATATTTTGTATGACATTACACTAACTACTTTGAAAGTTTCGAAAGGGATGTATGGTTGTAATCCATAGTTCACACATTAATTTGTAACAATACAATACATTATTATATAAGCTTGGTTTAAGATACTAGAAACAATCATATAATTAAACAAAATGAATAAAATAACATAAATATAAAATAAAACTCATACATGTAACACAATTGTTTGGGCATCCACCTGCATGTTCCAGCACAGCACAGTGGTACAGCCGGGGTCATCAATACTTGAACACCTCCTTAAATATGGATATTTTTCTCAACAAATATACACTGTGAGAGTGGGCGCTCAGTTGTGGCGTGGATGGTGCACACAAGAGGTGTTTGTAATTGTGTGTCTGTGTGCCGAGGAGCACTGGTTGTGTGTACCATTCTTGTTGTGGTCGGGTGATCGTATTTTTACAGTGTATTTTTAATACAAAATATGAAGTCATCCAAGGTGTTATTGTTATAAGGTGCCTTTTAAGAGAGTATACATATTATACTCTCGAAAGGCTCAGTCTGTATTCTATGTTATATGTTAATTCACACTTGTATCCATTTTGTGACTAAATATATATATTTAAATTTCAATGATAAAAGTAAGACGGTGAGCATTAAACCTTTCAGTATTATTGCCGTCCTTTTAACTATATTCTGGCAACTAGTAGACATTTATATTCAGTCTAAAGGGGCTGCCAGCAATAAACAGGATTCGAAATATCTAATTTAACACTTTTTAGTACCACATATCCTTCTTAAACCGCACAAAGACGTATAAATATCGCTAGAATAAATGTTATATGACGTCGCAGGCGCAGAAGGTGCTAACTAGTAAGTACTCATTAGCCTGTAGTAAGAGAGAGTGGCTATCATTTTCCTGGGGCGCCATTTTGGTGTCTCAATTATCAAAGTACAAGGTTATATTTTATGTTTGGTCGGAATGTAAATCCAAAGACCAAGATGGGAGAATATTACCAGTTGCGCCAAAATGATTGAGTTTTACGAGAATAGCTTTGATTCCAGGCGCATATTATTTGCTCAATTGATTTTATTAGCTAGATAGATAGAAAAGCAAATTGAAAAACAAATACTGGACAGATTAATGTAGATGGATGCGTAAAATGATAGCAAAATGGATTGATATAGAGATAGGCAATTTGGTAGATAGATCAATTAATGAACAGATTAATACAGATAATTTGCAGGCCTATATTCACTTTTATTAAAATAATATCCTGTAGAGGTATATATACGTTCATGATTAAATACAAATAAAACACTAATACAATACAAATATAACATACATACAAGAAATATACAATACATATACACACATATAGTACATACACAAATACAAATTTAAATGCAAATACAATATATATAATATCAAATACAATACAAATACAATACACATGCAAGTACAAATACAATACACATGCAAGTACAAATACAATGTGTACAATTACAAATTCAATACAAATATATACTATTTATAACATCATCTAAATAGAAACACATTATTAATACAAGGACAATATCAATATAAATACAATATATTATATTCAAATGAAATGCAAATACAAACACAATACAAAATAATACACTAGACAATTACAGTAAGGGATGCGGACAATGGTGATGGTGGCTGTATAGTGGAGGGTGTGTTGATGGTGACAATAACGGGAATGGTGAGAGAGAGAGAGAGAGAGAGAGAGATTTGCATATATTTATATAGATACACTGACCACACAGACCTTACGATCCCAGCGAGGTGGTCAGGACTTAATTCTAGTAGAGATAGCTAACACATGAGTAAGGCAAAGTGGAAGGAAAGGATAGCAAAGAAAAAGGCTCTCTTCCCACCCTCCGTTTCCTTCGGCAATTGCCGTACATGAAGACAGATGGAAGTTAATAACATTGCACATCTTGGAAACCGCATGAAGGAATTTATAGAAAGTTAGAAATATTAAGGAAATGTCATGCAAACCTTCAGAATGAGAGAGAGAGAGAGAGAGAGAGAGAGAGAGAGAGAGAGAGAGAGAGAGAGAGAGAGTTTCACACAACGACATACTTTATATGGTAACGACCGCTAAGATCAGACCACAGTATGCAGGGAGGTAGGCAGTGAAA
The DNA here is from genome assembly GCA_032716605.1 of Paralithodes platypus. NCBI lineage: Eukaryota > Metazoa > Arthropoda > Malacostraca > Decapoda > Lithodidae > Paralithodes > Paralithodes platypus. The sequence continues at coordinate 8,130,366 of CM064507.1, read as the reverse complement.
TGAGACAAGCAGGATAGGTGGTGCTAGGACCAAACCAACACGTCTACAACAAATACAAAGTATACCTTAAGGGGGGATTGGCGTAATTATTGGTTCATTTATATATATATATATATACATATATATATATATATATATATATATATATATATATATATATATATATATATATATATATATATATATATATATATATATATATATATATATATATATATATATATATATATATATATATATATATATTTTAATTTTGGTTTGCTCCCTAGACCTTCATCAAGCTTAAACAAAATTGCCCCCAAGACCCTCCTTCAAAAAACATTTGTTACTTTTTCGATAGATACATGTTTTGGCCGAAGGCCGGTTCCTCTTAAATTACAGGCTCGCTATCGCTCGCCAGAAATTAATCGACACCTATATGACACGAAATGTCTTAATATTGGCAAAGAAATGGGGCATAAAGACTGAAAATCATCAAACTAACGGGTAAAAGGTATTAAAATCCAAAAGAACAATGGGGCTAAACATGGGGGAGAAAGGGGGCCACAAAAACCGGCCCTCCCTCCCTTAGATTTTGAAGCAATTAGGTAGACATGTGAGTCTATCTATCTATCTATTGCCTGACGCCGTGATCCCCGAAGGGGTGGCCACGAACGAACCGCCCCGATGCACCTCTGTCCCCAGTCAGTCGACGCCCCTCCCCCCAACCAGCACCACCTTCGTTCATGTACTTCCTCACTCCATCCTTCCACCTCATATTCGGTCTACCTCTCCCCCTCTGTCCCTCCACCTCGCTCTCATACACCCTCTTAGTCATTCTCTCGCTTTCCATACGTTCCATATGGCCGAACCATCTCAAGTTGTTCCTTTTCACACTTTCCAGCACATCTACCTCCACACCACACCTCCTTCTTACTTCCTCATTAGTCTGTCTATCCCTCCATGTAACTCCGCACGCACTCCTTAAGTAATTCATTTCCACTGCTCTCACTCTTGGTCTGAGTCTCTCAACCAACGTCCATGCTTCGCTTCCGTAAGTCAGTGTCGGGATTACCACACTGTCATGCAAGGACTTCTTCACTTCCATACTGACCACCCTATTTCTTGTTACTGCTTTTAGCGTTCCTACAACCCTCTTCCCCTGTTGTACCCTCTCCCGCACCTCTTCATCCATAGTCCCATCTTTACTCAACACACTGCCCAGATACTTAAAAGAGTTGACGATCTCCATAGCCTGACCGTTCAGCTTCACCTCACACTCTGTGACTTCACCCCTTTCGAAGACCATAACCTTGCTCTTCCCCGTATTTACCTTCAAATTCCGTTTTTCGCACACTGTTCCAAACTCATTTACCAGACCCTGCAACTCCCATTCATTATCACTCATCAGAACTGTATCATCCGCAAACAGCAGTATAGGTAGCTTCCACTCAATTTCCTCCCTTTTCAGCGATACACCAACATCCACTGCTCTTGATAGTATTTCTTTCATAACTCCATCCATATATACAGTAAACAACCACGGGGACATCACACACCCCTGTTGCAAACCAACATTCAGGTCAAAGAACTCGCTCTGCTCACTCTCCACACGTACTGCCGCCTTTGCACCCTCATACATGCTCTTCACTGCTTTCAGCAACTTGCCCTCTACTCCGTATATTCTAAGTACTTTCCACAAACCTTCTCTATCCACTCTGTCATAGGCCTTCTCCAAGTCCATAAAGGCAACATACACCTTTTGTTTCTTCTCCAGATACTTCTCCACAACACAATTCAGGGTAAAAATCTGATCTACACATCCTCTTCCCTTCCTAAAACCTCCCTGCTCGTCGCCTATCCATTTCTCCGTTCTCACTCTCACTCTCTCAATCACTACCCTACTGTATACCTTCCCTACTACGCTTAGAAGACATATTCCTCGGTGGTTACCACACACTCCTCTTTCCCCTTTCCCCTTTTCCCCTTTGACATGTGAGTAAGTATGGATAAATGGCCCAGCATAGCAACTAAGGTAAAGAGTACAAAGGAGTACGATGGAAAACAATTAACAACAGACCTATTGATCCTTACGAGACTGCTTGTAACTGAAGCTACGTAAAGTACTGTGTAGGATATGATATACAGTATTGCTATATCTGTACATGTAAATTATATATACACGAAACCTTAGCTTATAACTTTTCAAAGTTAAAGTATACTATTAACATAATTAAAACAATGGCGTTATATGTAAAATATAATCTATATTTTATTAATTTCACCACAACATTAAATACCTCTAATGCCATTAATGAAAGCATATACTGTATGTGGTCCACCTTGATTCGAACCTGGGTTATCACACACAGATTCATAAACACTCTAACCACTACACCACCAAGACGGTTAAAGGTATAAATACATGCCTACGATTTATTATCCATTCTCGAATACTGGATATTATTTAATCATGTTCATATTCCCAACCGCGCTATGGTAGCCTACTGTTTAAGTGAGAGGAAAGACTATTCATGGGGCACAGATCATATAGACCGGCCTGGCTAGGAAATAAACCATTTAATAAAAAGCAAATACAAAATAGCGTAAAATAGCATCGCCTGCTAAATAAAATAACAATACTTGTTTTGAATGGGCAGGCAAAATACCAATATATAATGTTTATAGATTTCCAGTTCTCTACTATATTGGTTTCTAGCTGATGGTAAATTGTATCCATTAGCGTATGATATCTTGATTCTTAATGGACAAATACGATACTGCGATGTCTATGCGTCATATCAATACCAAGTTTTGATAATATTAGGAACACATTTAACTACAAAATCTTGGTAATAGCCGTGTCATTATGATGGCAAGATAGCAATGTACCTTTGTAATGCCTGGATTGTGGCAAAGTATCTATAACTGCATTCGATGCTGAAATCTGCTTGAGCTATCTCGCCAAGTGGAGTACTTCTCTAGGTGTAGCGTTCGCCTCCCACGTGGCGGGCCCCAGATCGAATCTCGGCCGGGCCGCGCCCAAATTCATTTGGGGCGAATTTCCGCATCAGACGCAGTTCGGATGTGATTGCTAAAATTGTAAATTATAATTGTGTGTCATTGTAAAGTCGGCAAAAATTGTATGGTGACGTTGCGAGGTCACTTCACCTTCAGCTGGAAAAAAGAAACTATAGTTATCAACATAATACTCAAAGAGACATATAGGTGGGAAGGGCGAGAAAAAACAAAGGTAAACAGAATGAAAACGAGTGTATAGAGGTAGAAGTGGATACAACAAGTTGGTTGGTTGTTCGTTATATTAAGAATGAAAACGAGTGTATAGAGGTAGAAGTGGATACAACAAGTTGGTTGGCTGTTCGTTAAATTAAGAATGAAAACGAGTGTATAGAGGTAGAAGTGGATACAACAAGTTGGTTGGCTGTTCGTTTTATTAAGAATGAAAACGAGTGTATAGAGGTAGAAGTGGATACAACAAGTTGGTTGGCTGTTCGTTTTATTAAGAATGAAAACGAGTGTATAGAGGTAGAAGTGGATACAACAAGTTGGTTGGCTGTTCGTTTTATTAAGAATGAAAACGAGTGTATAGAGGTAGAAGTGGATACAACAAGTTGGTTGGCTGTTCGTTTTATTAAGAATGAAAACGAGTGTATAGAGGTAGAAGTGGATACAACAAGTTGGTTGGCTGTTCGTTTTATTCAAAGGTTTAACAGGAGTTAACTTGTAATCATCAATTCAATATTGACGGTAAATTACTTCCTTTTTATATTGCAACCTTTCTTAAGATTAAGCAGTAAACAATCATACTAAAATATACCAACAGCTCTATCAATCCATCTATTGCCTGACGCTGTGATCCCCGAAGAGGTGGCCACGAACGAACCGCCCCCATGCACTTCTGTCCCCAATCAATCGACGCCCCTCCCCCCAACCAGCACCGCCTTCATTCATATACTTCCTCACTCCATCCTTCCACCTCTCCTTCGGTCTACCTCTCCCTCTCTGTCCCTCCACCTCGCTCTCGTACACCCTATTAGTCATTCTCTCGCTTTCCATACGTTCCATATTGCCGAACCATCTCAAGTTGTTCCTTTTCACACTTCCCAGCACATCTACCTCCACACCACACCTCCTTCTTACTTCTTCATTAGTCTGTCTATCCCTCCATGTAACTCCGCACGCACTTCTTAAGTAATACATTTCCACTGCTCTCACTCTTGGTCTGAGTCTCTCAATCAACGTCCATGCTTCGCTTCCGTAAGTCAGTGTCGGGATTACCACACTGTCATGCAAGGACTTCTTCACTTCCATACTGACCACCCTATTTCTTGTTACTGCTTTCAGCGTTCCTACAACCCTCTTCCCCTGTTGTACCATCTCCCGCACTTCTTCATCCATAGTCCCATCTTTACTCAACACACTGCCTAGATACTTAAAAGAGTTGATGATCTCCATAGCATGACCATTCAGCTTCACCTTACACTCTGTGAGCCCTTTCGAAGACCATAACCTTGCTCTTCCCCGCATTTACCTTCAAATTCCGTTTTTTGCACACTGTTCCAAACTCATTTATCAGACCCTGCAACTCCCATTCATTATCACTCATCAGAACTGTATCATCCACAAACAGCAGTATAGGTAGCTTCCACTCATTTCCCTCCCTTTTCAGCGATACACCAACATCCACTGATCTTGATAGTATTTCTTTCATGACTCCATCCATATATACAGTAAACAACCACAGGGACATCACACACCCCTGTTTCAAACCAACATTCGGGTAAAAGAACTCGCTCTGCTCACTCTCCACACGTTCTGCCGCCTTTGCACCCTCATACATGTTCTTCACTGCTTTCAGCAACTTGCCATCTACTCGTATATTCTAAGTACTTTCCACAAACCTTCTCTATCCACTCTGTCATAGGCATTCTCCAAGTCCATAAAGGCAACATACACCTTTTGTTTCTTCTCCAGATATTTCTCCACAACACAATTTAGGGTAAAAATTTGATCTACACATTCTCTTCCTCTCCTAAAACCTCCCTGCTCGTCGCCTATCCATTTCTCCGTTCTCACTCTCACTCTCTCAATTACTACCCTACTGTATATCTTCCCTACTACGCTTAGAAGACATATTCCTTAACCAACAGTTAAAAGGTTCTATTATGTGAACACGTATGGGTAGGCCTTGGCAGTAAAAGGTATTCTCCACAGCATCCAACACAACATTTAGTAACCGAACAAAAATATGAAAATAAAATATCTTGCTCAATATGTGTATACATAATATGATTGACTATATAAAGAATGAACCAAAAATGACAAAATAAAATTTGTTTGAATATCTTGCAACACGAACAAATCACAATTAATGGACCCCAATATCATATAAGGCACATGTCAGACCTTGTATGTATTCTTGTCAGAGAAATACAATTATTTGTATTAACAAAATGTGCAGCACAGTATTATAATCTTTGTTCGACTACAGAAATATTTTACAAACCACGCTGAATGTGTTTTACAATTATGTCAGACATGTTTTATGAACAAAATAGGATCCTTTCCAAATGAAAGAACTGTTGTCCCGAGTTGGTGTAATTAATATTGTAGAATAACATAACAGTTTGCATTACCCAACTCTTGAGCTTTAGCCTGCGTCATAGAAGCACTTTAACGTTGGATGTATCGAAGCCACAGAATCCGATTAACAAGTTCTTATAATCGAGTCTTCTATCTGACAAATTTCACTTGCATTTTGATATTATTTTGTGACTTACAGCTGTTAAACGTGCACATTCCAATGTAATATACGAAAACATAGCAAAACCAATCTAACTAGCATGATAAATTGTAGCGGATTCAAGGCTCCAATATTAGCCCATGTGACACCGGCTTTAAGGGAGGTTTTTAGTTTGTTTCCTAAACCTCCGTCAATCTTGAAAAAGCACCTCCCAAATCCCTCCTTTCAAGATAAATTTGCAATTTTTTCGATATTTTTTTTTCTCAAATTAGAGGCTCGCTATCGCTCGCCAGGAAAAATATAAACGCCTAAATTACATGACAATCCTAAATATTGACAAAGAAATGGGGTAAAGGACTTAAAATCGCCAAACTAATGGTCCGATAGTCATAAAATCTGAAAACTAATGGGGCTAAACACGAGGGAGAAGGAGGTATAGGAAAAAAAACCCATCTCCCCTTAGTTCGGCTATAGAGGGAGGTAGAGCGCTGTTAATCATATGGTCTCATTAATATGCCATTAGCGCTAATTATCACACCAATTTTTCATTCATATGCGATCATGCCAGGCGGATAATTTTAGTCCATAATTATAGGACGCAGGTCAGAGCTCATTAGTTATATAAGGGTAGAGTGCCTTTATATAGAGAGTGGCGACATGGAGAGTCCAGAGAGTCAGAACGTATATGGTACCCAGGGACTTAAGTGATCTGATAGACATATTTTGATGGATTTCCTAAGAAAACGAGGAATACATAAAATAATGTGAGGTCTATAAGTTGTAAAATCAAGTGTAAAAGCAATGGTTTACTATGTGGTAAAACATGAGATAGAAACAATATGGCGTCCATAAGTCAAATTGACACTACCCTCTTATACAGGTACCATAGTTGAGGTAAATAATTACCCCTCACCAAATGAGCAGGTTATTAGATGTAGGTCATAAACTGTAGCTTGTTTTTAGGTAATTGTTAAAATTAGATAGCTTGTATTCATTGATATTGAAATTAGTGTCACATGAGTGTGTATGATTCATAGTAACTCTTCTAGTGTGGGGAGTTCTATACGGACGAATATGCCCAGGCGGGCATTTCCCCACTAGTTTCCTAGCCTAGACTGAAGTGTGACAATGTCCAATGGAAAGATTGGGTTGAATTCTGCCCTTAAAAGTCTTCATTCATTCATTATGACCCTCGTGGCATTGGAAATATTGAGCAAGAGTTTTGTCATTGTGGTTCCACTCGTGGGTCACTCATCGAATGTATTATTGCCTTCTCTCTCTCATTTTTTTCCTATTCTACGCTCGCAATAACTCAATGAAATAACATTTTATTTTATCAAGTTTTGTGTTTAGACGACAGTATGAATCATAGTCTGTAACATGTAAGGAACCTCACATCCGGTCCTAGTATATAGCTTCTAAACTATCTCTCGTTTGAACACAGACGCTCTCACAACCAATGCTTTTATGTTCATATATATACAGTATATATATATGTTAGTAAAGCCAGGTAATAAATTTTCTTTAATACATACGAGGTAGAAAGAAATGGCAATTTCTGCGTTGGAAATGTTATTATTCAAGGTTTCCAGGTCTCTGATGAGTTTTCGCTGGGTGGCAGGAAGTAGATGAATGAGGTTAGCAAAATTCATGGTGGTACAGGGTTACATTAATGTACATGATGATACAGGATATATGATGCGTTTCACTGGACAACCAGCATTATCAAGTAAGGATAGAATGATATAAAAGGTAAACAGGAAGGGTATATATAGAGGGCGGAGGATCAGAGGAGGCGAAAATCAGGGGGCAAATGTCTGCCATTGGTGGAGGGGTATTCTAGGAGTGTTAGAGAGAGATCCGCGTCACGCAGGCGCACTGGATGCGGGAAGGTGGTGGTCGGTTGGCGAGGTCGAAGCTGATCAGCTGCGTGTCGAGGGGCGTGGCCTAAATTGCGTAGTACGTGTGGCGCCGGCAGAAGACGAAGCTAAAGGAGGTAGCGCGGGGGCTGCGTCAAGGGCACCGGGGGGCGAGGGGGGGCGTTAGGTCCTGTAGGATAGTGCCTTTTGGCAGAAGGAAGGATCTGAAGGTCCAGAGTTTGGTTGTTGATGTTAGGGTGTAAGGCTTGGATATATTATGCTTCGAGTATTGGTTATCTCCTTGGGTCACTTTCTTTATTGAGTATGGTGGTGTGTTTCTCTAACTCGTTGCGTGTGAGGTGGGGGTGGTTAGGGGTGAGAGAGTGGTCTTTGATGGCTCCAGCCTGAAGGTGAAGAGTTAACCGACGTGAAAGACGAGGCTGTGTCATGCCAATATAGGAATGAGGTCCACAGTCCTCATAATTACAGGTATGTTGTTAAATAGGGGAGGTGTGGCAGAGTGGTCTTGCCACTGAACTGGTATTCCAATGGACCCGGGTTCGAATCCCAATATGTCAATGGGAAGATATTATTGGGATGGAATTTGTGCTGTACCTAGTTTCAGTGCATTACCACAGCACTCCGAAATGCCAAAACAAAATACCCTCATTGATCCCTGATTAAATAGCACTGTATAAATATTCCCATATTCAAAATATGCTACAGGGGGGCAATGCCTAGTAAGTTAATTGCTCAATAGGTGGCGTTCTGAGAGTGAGGGTCCGAGCCTGGGGAGTGAGACTGGGTTCGAGCCGTGAATAGGTGTTTCGCATGTCTCACTCCCTAGACTGGAACAAGACCTCACGGGCCTCACCGTGGTGTTAAGCGGTAGAGTGTAAAGGCTATCAGCATATGCCCGAGAGGGAGTAGTTGGAATATAGAAGAAAAAAAAAAAACGTGATCGTCGGTCATTGGGCTCTTTATCTTGGTGGAAGCTGGAACCCAACCAACCCGGAAAACAAAATCAAATTAATCATTTATTACAAATCCCCCAAGACCTCCAACCTCGTTCTCAGCAACAAACCAGCTTCCACCAAGATAAAGAGCCGATGACCGACGATCACGTCATTTACCAAACCTCAATATTAACTATTACGCAAAATATCAAAATAACCGACTAGACGTCAGACCAGAAGGTGTTACGTTCTTCATTTGTGTGGGCAACTCTCTCTCGTGACCAGCGCCTTCTGAATAAAGTGACAAAAAGGAAGAGTTTTTGTCCCTACTTTTTCCCTCCGCCAACTTAGATCGCGAAAGTCGTATTGTTTTTATTGGTGATAAAGCCTTCTAGCCAAAAACTAATATGATTTAATGTGGATGATTGAATGAAGAGTATTATGCTCATAAACTATATATACAGTATATATAGTCTTGCATTACAGAAAAACATTATTAAAATATGGGCTGCCGAAATTTTAGCACTTATAATTGTAACAAAAACTACTAAGATTTTATGTAGATGATGGAATAAAAAATATTATGCTCATGAATTATATATATAAGGTACTCTTGCATTAGATTTTTTTTCGATTGAAATATACACCTTTTGATATCACAATTGGTACACATGAACAGTGTAATGGTGTATATCTATTAATGTTGATACTCATACACGATTCAAACACTGCTTTTGTGTACCATTTTGTTACCATTAAATGTTCCTTTATCCTTTATACTGTACAGTATGAATATGTTGTATATATTGAGAAGAATCGTGGACATGCTTATGGGAATATTTACTAAATCTTCCTCCCTAGACCTCCATCAAGTTTAGACAAATACTCCCATGAGCCCATACGAGATATATATTTAAATGTTTCGGTTAGGTTCTTCCTAGATGGCTCGAAAGGTCTAAAATTGACAAGGAAATGGATTGGGCAAAAGGTCTTAGAATCACCAAATTAATGGGGTGAATGTTTTTGTAACTCAAAACTGATTGGACTAAACATGATGGGGAAGGGAGCCCACAACCATCCCCCTCCCCCCTTCAATAAAAAATCACCATTGAATTTACCAATCTTTTCCGGCTTTCACTCGCCCTACCTTTTTCAATTTCTGAACGAGGTTTTGATCGCAGACATTTTATATTGAGTTAACTTGGACATCTCCCTCCCCCCTGCCACCGCCTCCCACCCCCTCCCCTTTCCACCCCTCTGCAGTCCCCTTTCCTCGGCAAAAATGGACACACGCAATTTTGTTTTCTCTCTTCCCTTCTGCTACGTAATTTCTTTCTCTTCAGTGTTCTTGGTATGATGACGTATTTTTCGTCCTACTCGGGTCTAAAATGATATGATTTGAGAGAGAGAGAGAATAAACTAAACTAACTGGATATTATTTTGCTGCATTCTTCCTTAGCCGCTAACAATTGTCTTCATTGTACAGTCAGATACCATAGGCTGTAGCCCACTCATATACCTCTCATATACCCACTAGTCATGGAACTATAAATAATTATGGAAGTATATTCTGGAAACAAATTTACGTACACAATTTTCTATACATCAACTAGAAATCCATACATACTATTTATTGATAAGCAAGTTTTATAAGTGACTTCATATGGACAGTGTTGTCGGCATTTTATAAGTGACTTCATATGGACAGTGTTGTCGGCGTTATATAAGTGACTTCATATGGACAGTGTTGTCGGCGTTTTATAAGTGACTTCATATGGACAGTGTTGTCGGCGTTTTATAAGTGACTTCATATGGACAGTGTTGTCGGCGTTTTATAAGTGACTTCATATGGACAGTGTTGTCGGCGTTTTATAAGTGACTTCATATGGACAGTGTTGTCGGCGTTTTATAAGTGACTTCATATGGACAGTGTTGTCGGCGTTTTATAAGTGACTTCATATGGACAGTGTTGTCGGCGTTTTATAAGTGACTTCATATGGACAGTGTTGTCGGCGTTTTATAAGTGACTTCATATGGACAGTGTTGTCGGCGTTTTATAAGTGACTTCATATGGACAGTGTTGTCGGCATTTTATAAGTGACTTCATATGGACAGTGTTGTCGGCGTTTTATAAGTGACTTCATATGGACAGTGTTGTCGGCATTTTATAAGTGACTTCATATGGACAGTGTTGTCGGCGTTTTATAAGTGACTTCATATGGACAGTGTTGTCGGCGTTTTATAAGTGACTTCATATGGACAGTGTTGTCGGCGTTTTATAAGTGACTTCATATGGACAGTGTTGTCGGCGTTTTATAAGTGACTTCATATGGACAGTGTTGTCGGCGTTTTATAAGTGACTTCATATGGACAGTGTTGTCGGCGTTTTATAAGTTACTTCATATGGACAGTGTTGTCGGCGTTTTATAAGTGACTTCATATGGACAGTGTTGTCGGCGTTTATAAGTGACTTCATATGGACAGTGTTGTCGGCGTTTTATAAGTGACTTCATATGGACAGTGTTGTCGGCGTTTTATAAGTGACTTCATATGGACAGTGTTGTCGGCGTTTTATAAGTGACTTCATATGGACAGTGTTGTCGGCGTTTTATAAGTGACTTCATATGGACAGTGTTGTCGGCGTTTTATAAGTGACTTCATATGGACAGTGTTGTCGGCGTTTTATAAGTGACTTCATATGGACAGTGTTGTCGGCATTTTATAAGTGACTTCATATGGACAGTGTTGTCGGCGTTTTATAAGTGACTTCATATGGACAGTGTTGTCGGCGTTTTATAAGTGACTTCATATGGACAGTGTTGTCGGCGTTTTATAAGTGACTTCATATGGACAGTGTTGTCGGCGTTTTATAAGTGACTTCATACGGACAGTGTTGTCGGCGTTTTATAAGTGACTTCATATGGACAGTGTTGTCGGCGTTTTATAAGTTACTTCATATGGACAGTGTTGTCGGCGTTTTATAAGTGACTTCATATGGACAGTGTTGTCGGCGTTTTATAAGTGACTTCATATGGACAGTGTTGTCGGCGTTTTATAAGTGACTTCATATGGACAGTGTTGTCGGCGTTTTTTCTCGCCTGTAACAGATTCTGGCTATTATTTCTTACCCCAGATTCTCTCGTGTTGCTTTCAGTTGTCTGATTTGTTTACGATCGTCATTAGCTTTGGGTCCGCACTTAACCCTTTCAAAATACGATGCTGCACATGTTTCCGTTTCTCGCAATTATCGACATTTTTGTTTTCAGATTATAAAGGGTATATGGAAGTGAAGGGGTTAATTGAGATATTTTGTTTTTCTTTTCATTCCCAAACATCCTTCCTAACTTGCATATAATCGTCTAATAATAGCCAGAAAAAACTGTCAAAACGCGGTATAGCCATCAAGATATTAACACTTGAGTGAATAATATTATATCTTTCGGTGTGACTTATTTAGGTGTTTTTATCCAAGAAATGTACCAAACTCAAATATGCGACAATTAAACACAATAAAATAACGACAATAACATTGTCGTTTTGACGCCACCTAAACGATGATCTGACGAACTCGTTGTTTACATTCATAAGTCGGTGTAACACGAGGGCTTCTTCCGGCAAATAACGAAAAGCAAATTTGTTCTCGTAGTATTTTGAGGCTCTGTTGCACTGGAATCGTAGACTAGACTGAAGGTAGATTATGTTAGGTAGCTACTGATAAAGCTTACATTTTGAAGTTGTCAGACACCAATTGCCGTAAACATTGATGAAAATAACCCTCATGTGACACCGTCTTTTATGATGGCTGTTTCAATTATTAACTGCACTATACTAAGTTGTCAACAATATTAGTTTTGAATATTGCTCTTCTTTATCAATATTAGTTTTGAATATTGCTCTTCTTTATCTATATTAGTTTTGAATATTGCTCTTCTTTATCTATATTAGTTTTGAATATTGCTCTTCTTTATCTATATTAGTTTTGAATATTGCTCTTCTTTATCTATATTAGTTTTGAATATTGCTCTTCTTTATCAATATTAGTTTTGAATATTGCTCTTCTTTATCTATATTAGTTTTGAATATTGCTCTTCTTTATCTATATTAGTTTTGAATATTGCTCTTCTTTATCTATATTAGTTTTGAATATTGCTCTTCTTTATCTATATTAGTTTTGAATATTGCTCTTCTTTATCTATATTAGTTTTGAATATTGCTCTTCTTTATCTATATTATTTTTGAATATTGCTCTTCTTTATCTATATTAGTTTTGAATATTGCTCTTCTTTATCTATATTAGTTTTGAATATTGCTCTTCTTTATCTATATTAGTTTTGAATATTGCTCTTCTTTATCTATATTAGTTTTGAATATTGCTCTTCTTTATCTATATTAGTTTTGAATATTGCTCTTCTTTATCTATATTAGTTTTGAATATTGCTCTTCTTTATCTATTTGCATTACAAAAGCCACTTGTCATCTACAAACTGCACGTTAAACTGGTAAATGTACCTGCTGTTAATATACTAATGGGTTTGAAATATCTTTTCAAAAATGCTTCTCTTTATTTTCAAAGCCCACGGTTGACACACGAAATGCTATTACTTACCAACAGTACGGAGAGAGAGAGACTTACATAGACTTACATAGATACACTGGCCACACAGACCTTACGATCCAAACGAGGTGGTCAGGACTTAATTCTAGTAGAGATGGCATATCCGATAGAAAAGGAAAGTTGAAGGAAAAGATAGAAAAGAAGAAGGCTCTCTCCCCACCCTCCGTTCCCTCCGGCAATTGCCGTACATGAAAAAGTTGGAAGTGATTAACCTTGCTGGGCTTCGAAATCCCCAGAAGGAATTTACAGGAAAGATTGGAAAACAAAAAGTGAAAACAAAAAAGAAATTTAAAATATCATGCGACCCTTCGCCTTAGCAGCATGTAACTTTTGGGGTTAATTGGAATCATCCAACCCATCACCCTTAGTAGTATGTACATATTTAGTGATGTTTATTATTCTTATTTTTTATGTGTGTATTATTATTTTTTTTCTTTTCTAACTCTCTCTTCAGCTGAACAAATAATAACGGTCATAATTACTGCCTACTCCATACCAATTTTTCTGTGGTATGAGTCTAGATTTTTCTTAAATGTATCTATAGAGGAGCTGTCTATTACTTTATTTGGAAGTTTGTTCCACTCATCAATTACACTGTGAGTGAAGACATTTTTTGTTGTATCTAGATTCGCTCTCCGACCTAATAATTTTAAATTGTTTCCTCTTGTAGGTGTGTCTTCGGCTTTTTTGAATAACTTATCTAGATTAATGTTACTGAATCCTTTTATAATTTTAAAACACTCTATCAATTGGCCTCTCATCCTTCGTTTCTTAAGTGAAAATAGATCAAGTTCTCTCAGTCTTTCAGCATATGATTTATTTCTCAATGAAGGGATTAGCTTAGTGGCTCGCCTTTGTACAGATTCCAATTTTTTAACATCCTTTATGAGGTGAGGTGACCAAAACTGCACAGCATATTCGAGGTGCGGTCTCACCATACTTTTGTATAAGCAAAACTATATCTTTGCTGTGATAGTGGAAGTTTCTTCTGATAAAACGTAGAGCCCTGTTTGCTTTGTTTGCAGCCGCTGTGCATTGATTGGAAGATTTTAAGTTTTCGTTTATCAGCACTCCCAAGTCTTTTATTTGTGTTAAATTTTTTATCTTTTCTTCATTCACGTAGTATTCATATTTATTGTTTTTAGAACCTATTTGCAATATCTGACATTTATTTACATTAAACGGCATTTTCCACTTCTCCGACCATTCTGTGACTTTATTTAAATCAGCTTGAAGGTTTATTCTATCACCTTCGGAAATGATTGCATTACCAATCTTCGTGTCATCCGCGAATTTGGAAATTAAGTTATGTATGCCATTATCTAGATCATTGATATATATTATGAACAACACTGGTCCCAATACTGAGCCTTGGGGGACTCCACTAGTTACTTGGCTCCATGTTGATTCCACACCGTTGATAACTACTCTTTGCTTTCTTTCACTTAGCCAGTTTTTAATCCAATCATACGTTTTGCCCTGTATTCCTATGTCTCTTATTTTCTGTAATAATTTATCGTGCGGGACCTTGTCGAAGGCTTTTTGAAAGTCTAGATACACTATGTCGAGGCTTTTGGTGAAGTCATTTAGTTTGTATAGGCTGTCATAAAATTCTATTAAATTAGTTAGGCATGATCTCTTTGCTCTGAATCCGTGTTGACTATTGTTAATGAGTTTATTGTTCTCTGAGAGAGAGAGAGAGAGAGAGAGAGAGAGAGAGAGAGAGAGAGAGAGAGAGAGAGAGAGAATATAGGGGAAGACACTTAAAGATGAAGGCTTACACGGTGTACCATATACAGATAATATTTTCTGATTTGAATTGGAACTCTATTGATCTTTATCCGATTGACAGAGCAACGCTAGTTAATGAGATTTAGCAAATACTTAATCATTCTTAATACTAACCTTTTGAGGAATATTTCGTGTTTTACCTGTTCATTTTGTATTCAGCTTGGGAAGGATCTGTGGGTGCTTGAGATATATTTGAGTCACCTTTTTCTCCTTAGATTCCTAGAGACCATGTCTACACTGCATACAATCCTTAAGGGGGGGTGGGGGGGTGGGGGGGGGACCTGCTTTGGTTCTCTCCTTTTCTCTCTTTTTGTGGCTTGTATCCATTCAGTCCCATTCAGCTAACTGTTTTAAGACGGTTATCACCATCCAGGTGTCGATTTTTTTCTAACGAGCTATAGCAAGCCAGCATTGTATTGAGAAACTATCGAAAAATTTACGAATTTAAATCGACACCTGGGTGGGGATAAACGTTTTAAAACAGTAGGCTGAATGGAGACGAATGGATACAACCCAGAGAGAGAGGGAGGGAAAACGAAAAAAACTAGGTGGGCACCCTTAACAATTGCCAGAATAAAATGAAAGATTGCGTCCTACTATCCTCAAAGTGTGTTGATGTTTAAGACAAATGTACACATCAACATAACATGGTTACATTTAGCGTTACTGTGATAATAACTGTGGTGATTATATAAACATATACGTTACCGATAATTGATTAAGTAAACATAATATTGTTGATTATAATGTTGATGAAATAAGTTCAAAATTAACGGTACACACATATTTGGTCAACCTATTGATAAGGAAAAACAACGTCAAAATACGACACAGTAAATACGAAGGTATCTTTCAACAAGGAAAACATGAACCAATGGATAAATACATTATTTAATATAACAGGCAATTGAAGAATACAAATAAGAAATGTTTTATTATCAATGCTACGAACACATTCAATAAAAATAAACTCGCCAAGGGAACAAAAACTACCTTCGAGATTGTCCAGAGGTAGAGACTAAAATAGAAACGACCTTTGAGGAAGAAACAGGCGGGTTTCATGGGATCTCGTTATTATGATATTGATTTAATGGGATGGAAGGTCGATAACTCCTTCCTCTTGTCGTCCATGTGGCTCACTACTCTATTTCTCTGTTTTCCTTTCTTTCAGTATTGTCTTTTACTAACTTACTATACGTTCCTTCAATTTACCTACTTCTAAATACTTAGCTGCATTATATGTAACTGTTCCTGCATTACATTTGTTGCCTTCACTACGAGATGGCCATATGATAAATTCTGACTAATTAAGACGGTTTTATCAGGTTTGTAAAGGACTGTTAGGATATATATACAAGTTCTGTCTCAATCAACCCTTCGAAGCCCTTAAATACTTCCTGTGCCAATATTATTGGTGTACAGCATAGCCAGAAATACATGAACCTTAGTAGCCAATGAGTTAAACATATACTGGAGGTGACAAATATTTATTACTTATTCCAATTTCATATTATGTGACAGACACTCGTTTCCACGAAACCTAGATGATCCTGTACTCGCGTGAATGTATATTATGGAAAACGTATGCATACATTTATTATAATTTAGGTAAGCGTGTCCATAGATGGAATACATTTAGCTAACATGATAGAAACGCGAGTGAAGTTACCAAAAGTACAAATAATTGGCATTGACAGCCCATGTATCCATAAATTGGCATTGACAGCCCATGTATCCATAAATTGTACCGTAAAAGTAAATTAATATCCTTCTCCTTTATATATACTAGTTTGAAAGGATTTCATTCAAGACTATTAATGAACAACTTAATTGTGGACGATCTTGCCGGCAAAGAGGCGTAGAACATGTTTAAGGTGAGGTTTTTAGTTTGCATCCTAAACCCCAAACAAGCTTATACAAATATATAAACCAAATATAATAAAATTGATTAGAAAATAGACACCCATCGATAAGAAGGTGTAACTTTTGCGGTAGAAACATTTGCCGGCCGAAGGCAGGTTCTTCCTAAGTTATAGGCTCGCTATCGCTCGCCAGTAAACTCGATACCTAAAATGTTCGAAAGGTTTAAATGTTGACAAAGACATGGAGTGAAAGGTCCTAAAATCGCCAAACTATAGGTAGCGCCAGCGAACTTGACAATAATCTTGACCCCTTAACCTCCTATAACTCGGAATTAATGAAAGCAATCGGATTGACGTTTCTATCATTTGGGAAGACTTCACCAGGAAATAGGTGTGGATATTTACAGCCAGTTTACTCAAGGTCTCTTTGAGTTACAGAGAGGTAAAGTTCGTTGGCGCTACCTATAATTACGAGAACGTCTTAAGACCTCAAATTGATGTGGCTAAACATGATGGAGAATGGGGTCCAGAAAAATAAACAAACCTCCCCTTAATTTAAGGATATGTTTGAGGTTTTTGGTTTTAGAATAACATGACCATAGTGTCAGCAAACAATATTAATATGTTCACTTCCTTCATAATGTTTAAACAGACACCCCTTTTTATAATATATACTCAATACACAAACAATAGCTGACTAGGGAAAGTCTAGGATAATATTAGTAAACAAAATATTTAAATATTTCGCTAAAACCAATTCAGAATATTAACAGCCAAATATATAAACGTAGAACCACTTTTCTTGTACTTAACTAACAACACCATTAGCAGAACAACACATCATCTATATCCTCTCTATCATTACCATAGCATTTTCTTCTTAAAAATATTGAACTCTACACACTAAATATAAAGAAATAAGACTACAACAGTTCCAAGAAACAGTAAAACTCAGGAATATTAATGTCGAAGTCAAAGTGAAAGTCAAATATTTACTTAGCCTAAAAACAATACACAACATACAAAAACTAGTATCCAACCCTTTTAGTAACAGTGACGTATTTTTTTGTGGATGTTATCTGCATCTAGACGATTATATAAAGCTTTGGAAAGCTTAATGGTAGCGAAAAGGATTTATTGAGATAGTCTGTAGCCTTTTACTGGGTAGGCATCCTTCTTAACCTAATTAACACTGTTTAATAGTCGCCAGAATATAATTGCATTTATATCACCGGTACTGTATGGGATAACCTCTTCTGTACCGGCGACGTCTTTTATATCACCGGTACTGTATGGGTTAACCTCTTCTGTACCGGCGACGTCTTTTATATCACCGGTACTGTATGGGTTAACCTCTTCTGTACCGGCGACGTCTTTTATATCACCGGTACTGTATGGGATAACCTCTTCTGTATCGGCGACGTCTTTTATATCACCGGTACTGTATGGGTTAACCTCATCTGTACCGGCGACGTCTTTTATATCACCGGTACTGTATGGGTTAACCTCTTCTGTACCGGCGACGTCTTTTATATCACCGGTACTGTATCTTCTGTACCGGCGACGTCTTTTATATCACCGGTACTGAATGGGTTAACCTCTTCTGTACCGGCGACGTCTTTTATATCACCGGTACTGAAAGGGTTAACCTCTTCTGTACCGGCGACGTCTTTTATATCACCGGTACTGTATTGGTTAACCTCTTCTGTACCGGCGACGTGTTTTATATCACCGGTACTGTATGGGTTAACCTCTTCTGTACCGGCGACGTCTTTTATATCACCGGTACTGTAGGGGTTAACCTCTTCTGTACCGGCGACGTCTTTTATATCACCGGTACTGTATGGGTTAACCTCTTCTGTACCGGCGACGTCTTTTATATCACCGGTACTGTAGGGGTTAACCTCTTATGTACCGGCGACGTCTTTTATATCACCGGTACTGTATTGGTTAACCTCTTCTGTACTGTATGGGTTAACCTCTTCTGTACCGGCGACGTCTTTTATCACCGGTACTGTATGGGTTAACCTCTTCTGTACCGGCGACGTCTTTTATATCACCGGTACTGTATGGGTTAACCTCTTCTGTACCGGCGACGTCTTTTATATCACCGGTACTGTATGGGTTAACCTCTTCTGTACCGGCGACGTCTTTTATATCACCGGTACTGTATGGGTTAACCTCTTCTGTACCGGCGACGTCTTTTATATCACCGGTATTATATTGGTTAACCTCTTCTGTACCGGCGACGTCTTTTATATCACCGGTACTGTATGGGTTAACCTCTTCTGTACCGGCGACGTCTTTTATATCACCGGTACTGTATGGGTTAACCTCTTCTGTACCGGCGACGTCTTTTATATCACCGGTACTGTATGGGTTAACCTCTTCTGTACCGGCGATGTCTTTTATATCACCGGTACTGTATGGGTTAACCTCTTCTGTACCGGCGACGTCTTTTATATCACCGGTACTGTATGGGTTAACCTCTTCTGTACCGGCGACGTCTTTTATATCACCGGTACTGTAGGGTTAACCTCTTCTGTACCGGCGACGTCTTTTATATCACCGGTACTGTATGGGTTAACCTCTTCTGTACCGGCGACGTCTTTTATATCACCGGTACTGTATGGGTTAACCTCTTCTGTACCGGCGACGTCTTTTATATCACCGGTACTGTATGGGTTAACCTCTTCTGTACCGGCGACGTCTTTTATATCACCGGTACTGTATGGGTTAACCTCTTCTGTACCGGCGACGTCTTTTATATCACCCGTACTGTATGGGTTGACCTCTTCTCTACCGGCGACGTCTTTTATATCACCGGTACTGTATGGGTTAACCTCTTCTGTACCGGCGACGTCTTTTATATCACCCGTACTGTATGGGTTAACCTCTTCTGTACCGGCGACGTCTTTTATATCACCGGTACTGTATGGGTTAACCTCTTCTGTACCGGCGACGTCTTTTATATCACTGGTACTGTATGGGTTAACCTCTTCTGTACCGGCGACGTCTTTTATATCACCGGTACTGTATGGGTTAACCTCTTCTGTACCGGCGACGTCTTTTATATCACCCGTACTGTATGGGTTAACCTCTTCTCTACCGGCGATGTCTTTTCATTGTATTCTAGCTATACTTAGACGGTTTTGTTAAGCTTAATCCTCTCAGTATTCTAGGACGCATTACTTTTCTATTTTCTGGCTCTTTTAGACGATTTTATTCAGAATAGGAAGGGTATATGGAAGTCAGCGGATTGATTGAGACCGTCTTTACCCTTGTAGCACCAACACATAATTCCTAAACTGTGTAAATTCGTCTAATGATAGCAACAACAATAATATGCTAAAATGCGTCATAATCCTGAAGGGGTTAAGAAGAAGTTGTGGTAGTAAACGAAGTTAAGTGAGATATGTCAAAGCCTGTTAATTGATGGAGGCCCTTTATAGACTAAATCAAATCGTCTAATAGCAGCTATAATACAATTTAATGACGTCGCCGGTACAGGAGTTAAATAATAGCTACAAATAACATACACAAAAATACCAGACAAACAACTACTCTCCGACATACCTACACCAACAACCAACGTCCAGGGAATTGTGACCATACTATGATTTGTCGGGGGACTAATAATTCTAACAGCACCATTGAGTCACTTTCTATGGGCTGGGGTGAGTCTTAATGAGCCCTAATGTACTTCTGTACATGCCTGGGCGATGGGTGTGCTTCTCTTTACTTGTTGTTATCTGTTTTATTTAATTTATGTTGATAATATACAGGACGTGATATGATACATTTACCTCCGTGTATCCAATGTATACTTTTTGCTATTACTTAATTTCTTTCGAAAAAAATATAACATCGATCACAGCTGATTCAAGAAAGTAAAGTTTAGCTATTTATTAGGTAACACACGGAAAGACTTAATTGGAAGTGGACAGACTTAACTTGTATAATGAAAATTAGTTGTTATTGAATCTTGCAATATGCATACGATTTCTTACCCAACTATATAATATATACACATTTATACAAGTTAATTTGAGAATTGAAGCTTAGAGTATTGCAGTGTGTGTTAGTAAATTTGAGACACTATGATGCACATCGCTGTCAATAATGGATTCCTTTATGGTGTTTATAATTATCCATTAGGTAGATTTGTTAATGTTTGCAGGTCAACGACAACGCTATATTAATACAAGTAAACACTTTCACGACTGTGACAACATGATATATCTATATTTATTTGTTCATCTATTTGGTTCGCCGGTACAGTACAATGGAGTCTTTAAACTTCCCCTGCTGCATCCGGATTCATAAGTCTCTTGAACAATTAGTGAATAAATAAATATATACCATAAATTGAATAGATACACTGTGCATATCTCAGAGGGAATCTCGTTTATATGATACTAAAGTTACGAGTGTAATTGAAATATTTAAATTGTATCTATAACTAATAGAAGACAATCAACGATAATCTACAAATACAATAGTTCTTGTCTAGCATCGTCTTACTATTGCATTCACCTGTATTTTAGTTTGTTCCCTAAGATAACAAAATCGCCTTCCCAGGCTTCCTTTATATTAAAAAAATGCCCACTCAGACCCACTTCAAGTTAAATTGTATATTTTTCGATAAAAAAATAGCCCGTCCGATTGCTGATTTCTGATAAGTTACAGGCTTATTTAAGAAGAAGTTACAGGCTGGTCATAACATATCAAAACTAATGGGGCTCTACCTGAGAGCGAAGGGGTGCAGAAACTTCCTCCTTAACCCCTACTGTACCGGAGAATATAGTAATAAAAGTCCCCCCCCCCCCCCCCCAGTCCCAAGCAATGTTGCCAAAATGGCAAGATAGAACAACCTTCCACCTCAAGAGATATAGGAAGACTGGCTCTCCCAGCCTTCAGTGGGTTTTATATAAGCTGAGAAGTGTTGCCATATCGAGAGCAGTGCTCAAACGGTTGTGGTACCAGGCACAGCCTGGTACAGGCAGTTACAAGGAAAGTACATTACTGACGGCTCCTAGCTGTTGCTGGGACTGGGGAGTGACTTATCTACTGACGGCTGGTAGCCGTTGCTGGGATTGGACGGGTTAAGGCTGTCTCTTAATTAATGTTTGAAACTGAGTTGTGTTGCATTAAATCTCCTCATTCATTATTTGAGATATTTGAATTTGGAGGTTTGTTTAATCAATTCGAGAGTGTAACCATTTGATTCCGAAGCCGTCACTTTAAATTGTATGCTGGTTAACACTAGATGATTTTGTCAGATTAGAAAAGACGTGCACTTTTCAAGAGGTTAACACCTTACGAGCGGCCTATGCGGTTTATTTATATGTACCGCCCAGCGGGGTGTTTTTAGCCAAAATAGGGCTGTTTACGTGATCATTTTAATGCCTAAATAAGACCCAGAACGTAAAACAAGTAGCTATCCCTGAAAGGGCATAAACAGAGCTTTCGAATGACACCATAACGATCCTTTTATGATGGCTAGTTTTCTTGCAATAACCGTGCAACGCGAGTGCAAAAAGCATGTAATTCGGTACTTTCCCCATATAATTCAGTATGTAGCGAGTGAGAGAGGGAGGAGGGAGCTGAGATTCGTGTCAGTAGGTTCGCCGCGGTGGTCTGGAGCAGTCATACGCTCGCTAGTCTCCTGCCACCACTTGTCTCTCTCTCTCAGCAACATTACGTGCTGAAATTGCCACTCGACCTATGTCGAGCGCCGCCACATAGTCCAGCTTTATTTAACTCGACTTATGTGGTGAGCCGCTAATTAAGGGTTAAAGACTACGCCAAGTAATTCATTCGGTGTATAATTATGTGTTGATTCCTTATACTTTGGATAAAACCAGACGATTTTACCGCAATCAGGAATAACCAACTGTACTCAAAGGGTTAAACTGTGTCGAAATTGATGTCTGCGATCGTACTGTACATTCTAGGATCTACTGTAAAGCCAGGATCACATGAGCTCATTTTCCCTCAACATTTATCCTTAACACTGGTCTGGCAGCTTATGAGGTCACCTTTTTATATAATTTTGTCAGCTAAAATAATCTACCTTCAATCTACTTTCCGATACCAGTACAAATGATCTCAGGAATGTTACCAGACATATTTTGATCATCGAATGTTGACTATAAAAGCTCTCATATAATAATTCTGGTTTAATGGGAGATGTGTCGCTTTTTCTGGTCCCCTTTCTCCCTCATGCTTAGTACCATTAATTTTCAGATTTGAATATGAATTGCCCCATTATTTGTCGATTTAAAGACCTTTTGCCTCATTTCTTTGTCAATATTAAGATCTTTCCTGCTATTCAGGTGTCGATCTCTTTCTTGGCGAATGATAGGGAGCTTGTAATTTTGGAAGAACCGTTCGGCTGGGACATTTTCCTACCGAAAAATTTACAACTTAATCTAGAAGGGGAATGCAATGGATGTATATGTTTTAGTTTGATGGTAACTAAACAAATAATATATATATATATATATATATATATATATATATATATATATATATATGTATGTATGAAATAATCGACTTAACAATAATTATACTCTTCCCCTTTAACCCGTCCAGCCCCGGCTAGTTTTGTAATGTTTGTTCACCAGAACCCGGCCGGTTTTCAAAAAATTGTTTTATTCCAGAAACAATAGCGAATGGGTTAGGAATGAAGGAAAAACCACGAAAAATCGCTGAAAAACCTTAAAAAATGGTACTACAGAGCCCCCGAAAACGTATTTTACAAGAGTAAAAAATTGAAGGCAATTATCCAAAAAAAACAGGTTATTGCGCGCTCACGCGCACGCATGTGGACTTTGAGAGTTTTCAACCATCGGCACGGTTGCGTGGGATATGTACACAGTTCCCATAGAAATCTGAGCCCTCTTGAGTGGCTACACCTGAGGTTACGGTCGGCGCAATTAGGGTGACGCGCCAGGCGCGTCTCTGGGGCTGTGCGATACATACATCGCCGACGCGTCAGGCGCGTCGCTGGGGCTGTACGGGTTAAGTCGTGGCCTTACGTATGCGAAGCTATCCTGAACATAATTTAATCTTCTCATTGTTTTGTTTACCTAGCATAGGTAATTAGTTGGTTCATTTACATTACTCAAGGGTTCAGAAGGTGCTGTGTCCTTGAGTGTACAGCTGCAGCCAGTAGTTCTTATACACGAATTTTCGAAATGGTATTGTGTTGATTTGAATATTCCTTTAATTAATTCTCTACCATATGTTTGAGTTTCGGAGGTTCATTGACAGAGGTTTCTTTACATCCGCCACCTCTCTCCTTCTGCTACCTGGGCCCATAGAGTAAGCATAGGAGAGAGGAGTCTGGGAAAATCAGCCGTGTTAATAGTAGTTGGCCATTATTTACAGATTTGGCTGGAACCCTGCAATAGATGGCGGTAGCGCATACCTCCTCCCTATCGCGGGAAAATACTTCTGTCGTCTGTTTATTGACAGTTCCTCTCCCTTGCTGCAATGGTGTACACGTGTCTCGTATAGAGCTATCACCATATCAGCCATAGTCATTATGAATACAATGATTTAAGAGTACACTGATATGCAAAAGCACTCCAAATATAACTATGCCTACACTGAAATGTGAACAATACTCCATTAACCCCTTCTGTACCGTCGTCGTATGTTATATTTTATTCTAGCAATATGTCGACGATTTTATACAGCTTAGAAAGGATCTGTGGTAGTTAAAGGGTTGATTGAGATAGTTTGAAGCCTTATAACTGCTAAAGATCCTTCCTAAAGTGAATACAATCGATTAGTAGGAGCCAGAATAAAATCAAAAGACGTCGTCGGTATAGAAGGGGTTAATTACATAGCTTACCAAGCTGAACCAAGCCTCCGTGATGATGTAAGGAGGCTGTGGTTGACCTTGAGAATAAGGATATGGTTTGCAATGGATCATGAAGGCTGTTGATGATTATTTGATATTGACTGTAAATTTATTAACAATGAATGTAGCCTATATGAAAAACTAATCTCAATTGAAGACAAGTATTTACATTGTAATATAAGTTACTAACTTGGAAGTACACAGCCACACTCAAACTTTGGTCAAACATAAATAATATATAGGCTATAATATATATATCGTATATACAGTATACTATATATATATATATATATATATATATATATATATATATATATATATATATATATATATATATATATATATATATATATAGAGAGAGAGAGAGAGAGAGAGAGAAAAGTAGTGTACCGGTACATAAAAAAAAAAAAAAATGGAGGGTAGGCTACATCCGTAGATTTATTCACGTTTAGTAGTTCTGGAACCCTGCAATAGATGGCGCTGGAAAAAAAATCGAAAAAGGGTAACTGGCAACGTTTAGAGGCACCTTTTGTATTAATAGAATACATAGGAAGACTCCTATCTCCTATACACAATCTCTACCTGGGCCCCTCTCACCCCCCCCCCCCCACCCCCCCCCCCTCTCTCCATTCTCTCTCCTTGCCCTCCCCCTCGTCTCCCCTCTCTCCTTCCTCAACAAAGAACAAGCGGGATGGAGGCATTCTACTCGCGCTCAAAGCTTCAGTTTCATTAACTAATATATTGCGGTGAATCACCAGTCATTGTTTTATGCGTTGAATATAGTTTTAACTCTTAGTTATACTATTTTCGGAATTCGTAGTTATTGTTTTATATAACTATGTAGCCAATTAAATGCATGTTTCATTATTACAGGGTTTCAATCAACGAGTAAATACGCGGTCTAGTTGTTTCGAAGCTTCACTGATGTGGGAACCTAAAGGCAGAATCATATAAGTTTGTTTAAGTTTACGTTATTATTTTCGTAGTCACATAAATCAGTCAATCTTTGCCTTACTGGAGTCAGGAGGGTTTCATTTGACTCCCTTTACACTCATATACCCCCATACCCAAAACATTCATGCGACAATAGTGGTTCAGGATATAAAGTGTGGTCTTTGAATCTAAAAGCCGTATTCTTAAACCTTCCCACCGTCAAACCCTACTTCTTATTGGACCAAATAATAAAAGACAAGTTGTTAGCTATTAAGACTTGGGATAACTCAAGTTCTCTTTCACTAATTAACACTAATTTCCAATATCTTCATTCATTTTGGGCTGAATTACACCCACCCCACACGTCTAAGAATACGGCTGTTCATTCTACAAGATGACAAAGATAATACCCCTCCTGTGGTTTATAATTATGGCACTAAAATGGCGGCTAACGAAAACGATGACCGGTCTCTCATACCCCAGGATCTCTAGACCCAGCCAATGAGGTGGGGACTGTTGGTGGTGGCCGCCATTCTGTGCGACCAGGAGCTGGAGTACAGACCAACGGCTTGGGAGAAGGTACGGTGTTTATCAAGGGGGAGCTCGGTAGCTTTTCTGTACGTCTTTCTTCCTCGTGGTTAGCCTCATTATTTTTGTTTATTTTAAGATGTTCAACCTATTAGTTTGGCAATTTTAAGACCTTTCGCCAAGACTGTCAGAATGCGGAAATATTTCGCCAAATGCAGAATTTATAGTGTAGGGGAAGACGAAACGCGGTAAATGTTATTCCTAATTTCCACAGTATCTAAATGATTCGGAGTACTCATTTCCGCGCAGGGTGAAATTAACATCTAATGTTAATTACAGTTCTAAGTACTCTTTTTATGATTAGTACAACATTACATTATGTACAGTATAGTTGGTAAATATCCTGTTTAACACCGGGGACGATTTTTACAAGTATTTTTTTATTTTTGTAGGTGTGATATTTTATGAACTCCGTCGGAAATTGCAAAACAAACATAATCCATCAATTTTAAGACACAAAAGCAACACAACATATTCGCTCGCTCGCGATCACATTTCCGGCAATTTTGACTGCCATGGGATACACAAATAAGTTGAGGGGGGCTTTGCCCCCCTCACCCCCCTATTACTTAATTGTCATCATCATATATGTTGCCAGCAGGGAGCAAAAACAGAATAAAACAAAAACAAAAGCGAAACTGCGAGCGTACGACCTATGTAAACATGACGACCATAGCCCGGATACTACATCCTAAGAATTTGTGTTAGTTATTTAGGCCGTATATTATAATGAATTTGTGTTAGTTATTTAGGCCGTATATTATAATGAATTTGTGTTAGTTATTTAGGCCGTATATTATAATGAATTACCGACGGTTTGGACATAATGGCAATGAAGTACATGACATAACTAATATATTTACCTAACTAATATATCGATGATGGTTTCGACCCGGTGTTAAACTGGATAAATTCCGTATAGTTTCCATGCCACTCAAAACAATTATAAGTATAACTCCATTTATTGGTCACCAATTATTTTGACATATTTGAAGACAGATATGGAATCTATATGCTCTAAGTATCATTTTAAAATTAGTTTCAACCCTCGGCAAAACCTATTAAAAAAAACGGTAACAACATGTCTACCTACCGTAAAACGGTTGTCAATACTCTCTTATAGACGGCGCGGCTTTCAGCGACGCCATTTTTTCGTGAACTGGAGAGCTCTATCCTTCAACTTTTGTAATACTATCACGCCATCTGCCAATCCTCATTGGAAATACTGAGTTTCATTTCCTAACTCCTTGGCAATACGTCACGAGACACTTCTGGATTCTTATTGGGGTTTTTTTCTGACACGTCATTAAACTCATAGATTCCGTCACGCATACAACCAGCAACCTATCGGGTGAGTTTATTGACCTTGATTACGTCATTGCACTGAACCAATCACAGATACACACCTTCATTTAAGTCTCTCCTCACTTTAGTCATGGACGCCGCTTGTAATGGTTGTTCACCCCTCCCACATTCAGTGATTATTGACACTACAAGGAACAATAGTGCAGCCCTTAAGGTTTTTACTGACCATGGTTGTTTGCCTACCTCTGTTTCCTGCAAACTCTGCTCAAACGAATGTTACTATTATGAACCGGCAGACCAGTGGCGATGCGGTCATTATTGGTTTTTAAATAAAACCACTACTCGTCGTAACTCCTCGTCGAAAACATGGACGCATCTCTTCCCCACCTACTCCCTCCACATCTCAATAAGGTATGCAATTACGCTTTCATATTTTCGCGGGTTTAAAAACTGCGAAAACTAAATTATTTAAGCAAAACTTGGCTCGTGTTTTAAGGTATTTCCGTAATTGTTTAATCGAAGTCCTCTTTTTTTTCTAGTTATTAAAAACGTATTCTATGGTGTATTATATGATATATAGAAGCAATAGAACTGTTCAAATGACCTGGGAAGTGTATATTAAACCAAATACAAAACTTTGAATAATGAGATAAGAGATATGTGTTTTTTATCACTTTTCATCCCAAGATCAGCGGGGGTCTGGGGGCAGCAGCCCCCAAGATGCCCAGGTTAGGTTAGGTTAATGACCAGCTATGTAAATACAGTAGTGAACATTTAGTTTAGTCTGTG
Source organism: Paralithodes platypus (assembly GCA_032716605.1). Classification (NCBI taxonomy): domain Eukaryota; kingdom Metazoa; phylum Arthropoda; class Malacostraca; order Decapoda; family Lithodidae; genus Paralithodes; species Paralithodes platypus. Next base: position 8,102,052 of record CM064507.1, on the reverse strand, counting down.
CTCAAAAATCCATTTTCTTTAGAAGGCCATACACTAAACAATTACCCCCTTTTCACAGACAAATACACAAACAATCGGTCAAAGATGCAAATAGCGGGGGTGTGGGGGCGGCAGCCCCCACCCATAATACTAGGATAGGTTAGGTAAGGTTGTTAGGTTAGGCTAATGTCCTTTCAAAGGGGTATAGGCTTGTAAACACTATGATAGCTTAACATGAGCCAAAAATCGAAATTAGGTTAGTGTAATTTGTTTACTCTTAAAACTCGCAAAATCTTTTCCCAAAACTTGGCTCGGGTTTTCCAAAATTCGGGTTTTATGGCTTTGCAATTTCGGGAAACCTGAGCCAAATTTCTAAATGAGGTTACTGTCATTTCTTTGTCTACAAACTCGCAAAATCCGAGCCAGCTTTGGCCAAAAGCTGGCTCGGGTTTTCCAAATTTCGGGTTTTATGGGTTTGCAATTTTGGGAAACCTGAGCCAAATTTCTAAATGAGGTTACTGTCATTTTGTTGTCTACAAACTCGCAAAATCCGAGCCAGCTTTGGCCAAAACTTGGCTCGGGTTTTCGAAATATTGGGTTTTAGGCCTTTGAAATACCTTCAAACCCGAGCCAAGTTTTGCTTGAATACGTATGTATCGCCGTTTTACGCATTTAACCCCTCATTTTCCCTGTACTTCATAGCCCTCCCCACTATCGGGTGGCGTGTCTTAAGATCGTTGTATAATGGGGAAAACGGTTTCGCCGAGGGTTCTAATTATTTCTAAACACTATATATTGATGAAAACTAACAGGGAAAATTAAAAAAATACATGGGAAAATTATTGACCAATAAATGGAGTTTTTCCCAATTATATAATATACATGCAATACCTGGCATAAAAGTTTATATAATACAGGCACTGAAACATTCCCGGCCTCCTTAATAATGTACAGTTCCCGGGCTGCACAAGTTCCGTTTCTCTCCGAGATTGGATTTATGAAAGTAAAACTAGTATATTTGAAATTAAAGTGTATCTTATTTAACAGTTCTATAAAAAGGTGAATTAACTACTGCATAGCAAGGAACTCTCCTAATTCAACAATACTATTTATTTATTCATTAATACATTCTGAGACAAAGAAACTGAACTTATACCTATACTCTCTATTTATTCATTATTTTCCTTTCGAAACGGAGTCTTTTTCGTCTTACCATATTCAGGAAGGAAAAATGTTATTTTAATACCACGAATTTTCAGTGTTTTTTATAAACAAAATTGGTAATTTGCATCAATATATAGTGTTTGTATTTAATTAGAAATCTCGGGAAAACCTATTTTCCCCATTAGGCCTATCGATCGATGTTGAGACAGCCCCTCGATAGTGATTTGAAAAGACATTAGCCTAACCTAACAACCTTACCTAACCTAACCTAGTATTATGAGTGGGGGCTGCTGGTTGAGTACTAATCCCTTAATAAAAAATAAAAAAATTGGCTGTCGATTATACGAAGGTGAAAGCAGAGTCGATGAAGTCTATGGTGTTCACTCTGCAATCTTCAGCTTGATTGTACATTGATAACGGGAAAGTACCGTATTGACAACCTTGTTACGAAAATTAAATTTTAGTACCATACTTTTATATTAGGTTTTTCCGAGGGTTTAACACATTCTCATATGATCTTTAGAGCTATCGATGACTGAAAGTACCGTATTGACAATTCAATACTAAAAGAAATTTTAGTACCATACTTTTTTATTAGGTTTTGCCGAGGGTTAAACCAAATTTTCTTATGATCTTTAGAGTATATAGATTCAATATTTATCTTCAAATATATCAACAAAATTCGTGGTATTAAAATAACATTAAACCAAAGTGAGGTTGGCATGCTATGGCATGTCCAGACAAGCGGGCGTGCCCAGCGGGCGTGCCCAGCGGGCAGCGCAGTCGGCGGACAAATTCTGCCGGGCATGCCCGTGAATGTTGTCCACACGGCAGAGTCGATGAATGGGCGGGCGTGCCTGACGATGCCAGTAGGTTGTCGAGTACGGTACGATAAACATGGTGGCCAGTATTACTGAGAAGAAGAAAATGTTGTGTAGCATAATTATTGCTGTGTGATTGAAGACAAAGAAGAACAAGAAGAGAATATGGTGCAAAGAATGGCTAAATAGAAGAGATGTTTATGACTATAGTTTAATTAACTTATTTGTATGTGGTTTAGACCAGCAAATACTAGGTGGCTCGCTGTAGACTCCTGGCTAGACAAGTTTCTGATATGAACTGTGTTACAACGAAGTGAGAACTGGGAGGCAAGCATTCTATAAACCTCCAATATTATCTTACGTCTGGCAGCGTCGTAGCTCCTCAAGCCACCAGGCACCCTCTGGTGATTTCGCTTTACGGGGCTTGGGTATTTCGATGGCTTGCCCGTCAAATGTATCCGATGGTGGGCATGCCCGCCGATCAGGCCCGCTCGTCTTGACATGCCTTTAGATTAATGGGTACTTATTACTGAAACTACTACTAATTATTTCTCAATATTTGAAGCCTATTATAGTATAAGGTCAATATTTACGAGCCGTACCACAGCTGGGATCTAGTTTCTAATGGTAGTTTTGGGTTCCTATCATTTTATGCTTCATTGCTATATTATTTTTATCCACCGATTTTTGTTTTCTTGGCTTTAGGCTATTTATATATTTTTATTTTTTGGCATTAACCTAACCAAAAAACCTAACTTAAAAACCTAACCTAACCTAACCTAACCTAAATGTATTTGGGAGCTATTAGGTTAGGTTAATTTAGGTTAGGTTTTTTTATTAGGTTATTGCTAAAAAAAAATAAAAAATCCGGTGGATAAAAATTAGGTAAGACTTTACGGTGTGACAGTTACAAGCCCCGTCGATGTTTGTGTAGCCTATAGGTATGTTATATAATAGTCTTCAGTCTTATATAATTATGTCCTTCCCTTCGCAAATGTATTATAAGGGAGATATAGGGTAAAACACAGAGTCTTGTCTGCATAATGACAAGTCCTGTTTTACGGGATTTCTGCTTTATAGATTTGTTTTCCCTCCTACCTTACGCTTCCCATCACCCCAGCTCACTGCAACCTACTCCATACACATCAAAATAACGTCAAGGTTAGTTTCTATCTACGTATTACTTTTAGGTTAGGTTAGGTTAGGTTTCTTAGTTAGGTTCATGACAAGGGATCAGCTGGTAGGTATGGAATAAACTAGGGACACATACTAGGTAAAGATTATTCTTGTATCCAACGTTCTAGGTTAGGTTACTGTGTTTTTTTTACTTCAAAAAATCGCTAAACCCCAGCCAAGTTTTGGCAAATGTTGGCTCGGGTTTTCAAATTTTGGGTTTTAATGGGTTTAAACAAATATGAAAACTCGAGGCAACTTTCAAAATTCAATTACTGGGTATTTTTACTTTGAAAAATGTCAACGCCGAGCCAACTTTTTTTTCCCAATTTTGGGGTTTTTGTACTCTGAAAAATGCCCAAATTCGAGCCAACTTTTGCCAAAACTTGGCTCGGATTTTCACATTTTAACGTTTTCTTACTTTTCTATATTTTAGTTTCAGAGTTCTTCCCCTTTTATCCCGCAATTTCCCTGATCTTCATAGCCCTCCCCGCTAGTGGGGGCCGTGTTTTTAGATTGTTGGATAATGGGTAAATACTCATTTGCGACAGTCCTTGGTATAAAACAACACTGTATATCAAAGAAAAAATGCAAAACACAAAAAAACACATGCTAAAACTCTTGACTGTCACACCGTATCAATTTACCAAAAATTATATAGCAATGAAGCATAAAATGATAGGAACCCAAAACTACCATTATAAATGAGATCCCAGTTGTGGTGCGTCTCGTAAATATTGACCTAGAATAAAGATGTTGCAAATATCATTAAAATGTCTTTCAACCTCCGGAGATACATTTTATGTGCACTATATAAAGCACTATAGAAACAAAAACAAAATCCCTATGATTCTCCCTATTGACAGCAGTGAAACTATTAATAAGCCCTTTACTGTTAAAATAGATGCTGATTTCACAACTCCTCCTGTATCCAAAAGCAAATGTATATTTACTCTGAAAATTACTTACATCTAAGTGTTTTAAGATCGTTGAATAATGGGAGAAAACACATTTTCCGGGGATTGTAACTAATTTCAACTACTGCATAATGCTGAAAACCACCTAAAACCAATGAGAAAAACCATGGCAAAATTAGTGGTAGTTTCGGTAATATTTTCCGATTAATGCTTCCATTGAAAATGAGTCGGTGAGGCTCATGATAACGTCCGTGAAGCCATTAATGCTAGAAACACAGCTCAGAAAACATTGAAACAAAACAGACTCAACCCAACATTACAACGACATTTTAATGATTTAAGGAAGCAAGTTAAACGACTGATAAATTCCACTATAAAACAATATTTTAACAATGAACTAAAAAAGTGCAAAGGAAATACTTCGGCAACGTGGAAAATAGTAAGGGAAGTAATACCCAACGACAAGCAAAGTGGTAGAAACTGTCT